>JAEMWC010000418.1:600000-710000 GCA_016490735.1 Pachyseris speciosa | reverse complement strand
AGGATATCCTTAAGAAGCTGGAAAAGTTGGATGCCATCGAAGAAGCAGTGAATAACCTCGGGAAGTCTTTCGAGAAGCTAGAAGGAAGAATACATACTCTCGAAGATGCGTACGCTACCACCAAGCGCGATGTTGAAGATCTTAAAGAAAGTTTGAACGCAAACGAAATAGATAAAAAGACGACAGCCGAGAGAATACAAAAGCTCGAAGACGACACAAAATCGAGCCTAGCAGCCCTACAGAAAGAGCATGAAGAGCTCCGTGCCAATTTTAAACTGATCGAGGATAAGAACTTATATTTGGAAGCATATTCTAGGCGCGAAAACATTAAGTTTGAAAACATTCCAGAACAAGAAACGAACAAAGAGGACACGGAGACGGTGCTGCGCACCTTCCTGGAAACGGAATTGGGTTTTGGTGACGCTGCCAATATTGAAATACAGCGAGTTCATCGTCTAGGAAAAAAGAGAGGAGAAACCCCCAGACCCATACTTGCTAGATTCCTACGATATAAGGACTGTGGAAAGCTTCTTTCGCTGGGACATCGTTTACGAGGAACCAACTACAAAATGTACCAAGATCTTCCGTTTGAGATCGTCGAACGTAGAAGGGCACAGATGGAAACCTTCAAAAAGGCAAGACGCAATAATATTCCCGCAACCTTCAGCAAAGCCCAGCCTGACAAACTGTACATAAGGGGAAAATTATGGCCTTTTGGAATGCCATTAGATCTGTGAGTTTAATAACACGTCTTAAATATTTAAGTTTTTAACTTTTAGTATTCTTCTTCAACAATTTATGTCGGCTCCGTTATTTCACCTGAAGATTTCTTTATTTAGTCAAAATTATGACCGGTGGACGGGACGGAAAACACGCCTCTGTCGAAATACATCTCTTTTCTTGAACTTTGCTTGCTTTTTCGATTCTGGAAATCAAGCAAGCTAGATTTCAACACAAATGCCGCGCTCAGTCGGTGACCATTTTTATATCGTTTGGTGTGTACATGTACTTGTATGTTCTCTTACTTTTTTCGTTGGGGAAAAAGTGTCCTACAGCTATGTAAATATTTCCTTTGAAAGACCTAATCTTGATTCTATGAAACTTCGTCCAACAAATGTTTGTTTATGGAAATCAACCCGAACAGCTTTGCATTCGAAATACCGCTTCAGCTCAAAAGATGCAAATCAAACAGGTAACACCTCATCTTTGCTGGTTCACTGTTTAAAACAATACCCTGTAATTAACAGTAGTAATGGCTGAACTAAAAATTGCATCTATGAATGTCAGGGGAATGGGAAACAACAACAAGAGAAGAGAGACTTTCAACTGGCTCAGAAACAAACAGCAATCAATTATCTTTTTGCAAGAAGTACACTGTACGGAAGCAACTATTGACACGTGGAGATCTGAATGGGGCTACAAAGCTCTTTTTAGTTGCTTTTCAGGCAACTCAGCAGGCGTTTGCATTCTCTTTAGCAATAATTTTAAATTTGATATTTTGAGAACCTTTTCGGACCCCTCCGGACGTTATATTGTGTGCGATATTAAAACTGGCGAAAAATTGTTTACCCTTGCAAACATTTACGCTCCTAATGAAGACGACCCGACCTTTTTTAGGCAAGTTTTTGATCACTTACACGATTTTGCGTGCGAAGAAATAATTTTGGGAGGTGATTTCAATCTCGTTTTGGATGTTAAGGAGGATAAGAAGGGCGGTCTTCCCAGAACCTACAAAAATGCTTTGAAAATAATCAATCAAAATTGCGAAGAACTTAACTTAACCGATATATGGAGAACGCTGAACGCTGATAAACACAGATATACATGGCGCCGGAAGAAGCCAGAAATTCAATGTAGGCTTGATTTCTTTTTAATAAGCTCAGATTTAATCTGTGATATCAACCTGGCAGACATTGTGCCCGGGTACAAAACCGATCATTCAATGATATTGCTTAAAATAGCCCTACACTACAACCCAAGAGGAAGAGGCTTTTGGAAGCTAAACACCTCTCTCTTGAAAGAGGAGGAATATTTGAACTTAATCAAAACAACTATTTACCAAACAAAAAGCGAATACCAGTTTGACAACTCGGTTAATCCGGCCCTGCTCTGGGATATGATCAAAATGAAAGTAAGAGAAAAATCGATTGCATATGCAGCAGCTAAAAACCACAAAACTAAGTCCCGTGAGGATATCCTTTACAAAGAAATATCAGGTTTGGAAAAAGAACTGGATGAAAACACTGCCCTAAACGACACACAAAAATCGCTGCTACAGTCAAAACTTGATAATCTTAGAAGTGAGATGGAAGAAATCATTGATTATCGTACAAAGGGTGCCATGTTACGGTCGAGAACCCGATGGCATAATGAAGGAGAAAAGAACACAAAATACTTTTTAAATCTAGAAAAACGACACTACAGACAGGGAACAATTAGTCGCTTAAAGAAAGGTGAAAACGACTTTGCAACCACAGATAAGGAGATCCTTCGTGAATGCGAGTCTTTCTTCAAGGATCTTTATTCTTCTAAGATGAAAACTGATTCGTTACTTCCAGAAACTGACTTTTTTTTCTCAGAGAACGATACCGTTTTAAGCAACGAAGAACGCGATTCCATTGAAGGTCTGTTAACTGAATTGGAATGTCTCAATGCTTTGAAAGATATGGAACCAGACAAAAGCCCGGGAACAGACGGCTTGCCTTCTAAATTTTACCAAATGTTCTGGAGTGAAGTTTCCAAACCTCTGCTAGAAGCTTTAAATTACGGTTTTGAGATCGGCCAGCTGTCTATATCCCAAAAACGAGGTATAATAAAACTTATTCCCAAGAAGAGGGAAGAACTTTACTACATCAAAAACTGGAGGCCGCTTTCACTCTTAAACTGCGATTACAAGATAGCTACAAAAGCAGTTGCAAACCGCCTGAAGACTCATCTCCACAAACTGATAAACAATGACCAGACTGGCTTTTTGAAAGGACGGTTTATAGGAGAGAACATACGGCTAATTGACAGTGTTATCAATTACACCGCTGCTAAAAAAATTCCCGGACTTCTACTTTTCCTTGACTTTGAGAAAGCGTTTGACACATTGGAATGGTCTTTTATACAAAAAACACTTCTTTCTTTTGGATTTGGCCCTTCCATTGTCCAATGGTTTAAAACCTTTTATAATAACACTGAAAGCTGTATTATGAACAACGGCTGGGCAAGCAACTTCTTTTCGGTCCACAGGGGTGTCCGCCAAGGCTGTCCTCTCTCCCCTACCTTTTTATTCTTTCAGCCGAATTTTTAGCCAAAGCAATCCGGAAAAGTACAGACATAAGAGGTTTATTAGTTAAAGATACTGAAATTAAATTAAGCCAATATGCTGACGACACAACTTTAATTCTTGACGGTTCAGAAAAATCACTCACTGAAGCCCTGAGGATCTTAGAAAGCTTCGAGAAAGTTTCAGGTCTCAGACTAAACAGTAAAAAGACTGAGGCTCTTTGGATAGGCTCTTGTGCAGGCAAAAGTGAAAAACTGCACCCGGAAAAAGATTTCAACTGGCAAAATACAAAGGTTAAAGCGCTCGGAGTTTGGCTATCGACCGACCCGGAAATTACAATCAAACTTAACTTCGTCGAAAAAATGGAAAAAATGCGGAACTGCTTGGGCTGCTGGGCAGTTCGAAGACTAAGCCTTATCGGGAAAATAACAGTTCTTAAGAGTTTGGTTGCCTCCCAAATAATTCATCTTTTGTCGCCTCTTCAAATCAATTCTCAAATTATAAAACAAATAAATGACCTCTTTTTTGACTTCCTTTGGAACAGTAAAGGTGATAAAATCAAGAGAAATGTTATCACCAAAATTATGGCAACGGAGGACTTAGAATGATCGACATTTCATCTTTTAATAAAGCCCTTAAGTCCGTGTGGATAAGAAAGTACCTGGACGAAAGTAACAATGGGAAATGGAAACTTTTTTTTGACGCTGAGCTCGAAAAACTTGGAGGCCAAACTGTTTTTAGGGGTAACCTTAACATAAAAGACACGAGGAAGCTTGCTAACAATCTTAGCCCCTTTCTGAAAGAGATTCTCGAGGTATGGTCTGAATTAAACTATCAAAGTTCGATAGAAACGGTAGAGGCCTTTCTCACACAAAGCCTATGGTATAATTCTTTGATTAGAGTTATGGACAAACCAGTTTTCTATAAAAGTTGGTATCAAATGGGCATTTCTCATGTGAATCAAATCGTTAAGGAGCAACCAAGTACTTTCTTGTCACCAACAGAATTTGAAAGCAAGTATCATACCAAGGTTTGCCCTTTGACACTCTACGGAATGACATCTACCCTCCGAGAACTCTGGAAAAATCAAAAACCACCAAGTGTACCACTTAAATGTAAAGAACAAGAGTCTTTCACAACCGCCTTTTTAAAATCGAAAAAACCCAGCAGACTAGCTTATCAAAAACTGGTGGAAGTAAATTGTAAATATAAAATTTCCAGCCAGGAGAAATGGAGCAAGGTTTTCCCAGAAGCTCGTGATTTAATCTGGCATAACGCATACATGACTGCTTTTAAATGTACGAAAAGCACCAAACTGATTGAATTTCAGTTTAGATTCCTTCATCAAACTTTGGCAACAAACGTATCTCTAGTCAAAATGGGATACAAAGATGACATTATGTGTACATTTTGCCATGAAGAAGCTGAAAATTTCACGCATCTTTTCTGGTTCTGCAGCAAAATAAAACTTTTCTGGAAACACCTCGTTGCTTGTCTAAAGGATCGTAACCTTTTATCCAACGACTATCTTCTTAATAATCTTGTCGTCTTGGGTCTGATTCCCGATACTTCCAAAAACAAAGCTGCAATTAATTTTGTTCTGTTACTTGCGAGATTCTACATTTGGCTCTGCAGAAGCAAAGGAAATATTCCAACTATTGAAACTTTTAAGCCTTTTTTAAAACAATATAAGGAAGAAATTGAACCTTTCTCTCTTTAGTAATCTTTTACCAGTTTGAAGTCTCTCGCTCTTTTTACACTTTCCTTCCTACCAGGCATTCTCTTTTTTCTTCCCTGCCTTCAATATTCAAAATATGTAAAGCTAAATTCCAGTGAATCAGCAGAGAAAATATCTTTGAGTTTAAGAGTACAGTTAACTAAAATTTACCATATATCCCCCCCTCTATGTAATTCGTACTGTATTCGTAGCGTATGTAATTCGTATTGTAAGTGTTTTTTTTTTATATATATATAAGTAAAGCGCAGAGTAAAGCATTGCTAGTAGCGTAAGTATCTCTCAATGTAAGTATTGTAAGTGGTGTTTTTGTAAGTAAAGTATAGTATTGTTAGTAGCGTAAGTATCTCACATTGTAAGTAAGCACTGTTTTTTGTAAGCAGAGTATTGTATTGTTTAGTAGCGTAAGTACCGCACATTGTAAATAAAATAAACTGCAAAAGTGAAAAAAAAACAAAAAAAAAAAAAAAAAAAACAAAAAAAACAAAAACAAAAAAAACAAAGCCCCCCAATTTTCAATAGTACAATATCTCGAGGGCAATCGTATGCTGAGTTGAGCTTTGTGGATACGTTACTAATTGCCAGTTATGATTAGTTAAGCGAAAAGGTAATTAAATTCACGTTTTAAAACACCGCTTTTTGTTGCTGAAAGTATATAAGTTTCACCACACCATGTTAGTTTTAAATGCATTTCTAGCCATTTCAGAGGACTTTAATTGAAAAAATTTCCAGGGGAGCATGCCCCCGGACCCCCGAGTTGTTGACTCACGCTAACGCGTTCGAAGTGAGCCCCTCCACTTGCAAACTTGCTGCGCGAGCCCTTAAGAAATTTTCCTCCCGCGCCAGGCGGTCTATCGAAAGTTATAAAGCCCTTAGCTAGCCAATTAGATTTCGAGTTTGCCCAATAGTGGGCCCCATTTGGAATAGCCTTGATTGGACCCTTGGCTGATAGAATACTGTAGGCATAGCGCGAAACAACTTGGTTACCCTGAAAGCAGCAAGTCATCCCCAGGTCAAGACCGTGTTTTCTTTTTTTCATGAAATTCCCGCGTTTCTTCTTCAGGTGTATGTTAGAATAAAAGACGACGAGTGGAACATTTATCGAAGATATTCGCAGTTTTTTGATGTGCATAAGAGTGTAAGTATGATGTGTCTGTTGTCTTCTTGGCTCTCATTGTTGTGGAGCCGTTGCGAGACAAGTTGCACGAAACATTGCCTTGTGTAACGCCCCTACACAACACTTGAAAATTTGTTCCAGCGTTGCGAAAAACAGAACCGACTTTTCATTCTCTCAACGATTGCAGCAACAAGAAAATTGTGAGACTAGCCCATTTCAGGCACTGTTACACTGGGCAATTTTTTGTGCAAGTTGTGTTGCAACTGACAAAATTGCGTGACAGGTTGCACGAAAAATTGCTTAGTATAACAGCGCCTTTTGTATCATTATTTATCCTTACCAAAACTGAGAACATGAGGTAATTCAAGGTTTACTTATATGCTCCTTTTGCTTACCTTTTCCTAGTTACGTCAAAAATTCCCTGTGGTAGATAGCTTTAAATTCCCTCCTAAGAAGACACTGGGCAACAAAGTGAGTATAGATGTCCTGTTTTGCTCTTCCTGATTTTAATACAAGTAGAAAGGTGAGGTAGCCCACAACAAACTTTATCTTGTTGCTTACTTGGCTCTAGAGAGCCCAGCCTGTAGCCTACACTAGAGATTGGCTAACATGGCAACAAAGAATGCCTCAGTTTTTTCTGCTGATGATTTTAATCGGATTTGTGGTGGGCTATCTTGTCGACGGAGCACTTTTCTCTCGAGTACCTCACCAATCTCTTTTCTTGCTCATTTGGCCTTAGAGAGCCTTGCCTGGAGCCTACAAGCTTCGCCAAATTGCTTTAACACAGTGGCCCAACATATCATGAGCAAAGAGCTATCAACACGTGTGATTTGTAAATGTTCAACATGAAATAGAGGGTTGGAAAGTTACAGCAGAGATGTTGATGTTGCTTGGTCACAAACAAGCGATGTATGATTAAAAAAAAACAGTCTCCCAAAACCAGTTGGACAGGATATTAGTCGGCCTTATTCCCTCTCTCCCTCTCGAACGAACCTTAGTACGCTTTAGGTACTGGAAACAAGTTTTCTCGCTGCCTTTTTGTAATAGAGTGCTAAAGTGTGACGTCACAAATATTAGAATTTTTGAAATTATGGGATTTGTTGAGATTTTCAGAAAGATCAAGATGAAAGATGCTAACTTTTCAAAAATCAGTATTTAAAGGCAAATTGGCTCTGAGATATTAGCACCGTTATGCTCTGCTGAATCCATACAAATCCCTCTAAATTTGACTCGGTTCATAACGTTAGGAACTGAGTAAAATTTAGAAGGATTTGTATGGAGTTAGCAGAGCATAACGGTGCTAATATCTCGCTCTCAAAATGGAAGAAAACGCTGATTTTTGGCAAGTAGGTCTTTTTCATTGCGTTTTTTCTGAATATCCGAACAAATCCCATAATTTTACAAATTTACTTTTTATGACGTCATCACTTTAGTCCTCTATTCGTTGACATTTAAAACCGGTTACTTGTTTTCCCGCGTTAAGCACCGGTTACTTGTTTTCCCGCGCTTAGCACTGGCTGCATGTTTCCCGCGCTAAATATGCTAGATTTGCCCAATGATAAACTGATAACCCTTGCTATGTAAGGAAACAACAAGGGTGGTAGAAACTAGAAAAATGCTAACGAGTGGAAGCTTAAAGATAACAGGATTCGCATAGGTTATTTAGATATTGTTATAATTATTTCTTTGGTAGGATACTCGTTTTGTGGAGGATCGTAGAAGACTGTTGCAGGATTACCTACGAAGAGTAGTGAATTTGTACGTGACAACGGATCGACAGTTGCGTGACAACACCTCAAAGACAGTCTTACTGCAGACCATTCCTTTCTTTGCGTAAGTAGCAAGAATTAACTTACTCTCCTTTTTTCCAGAATTGACCCTTTCTTTTCAAGAGTTAAACCATGAAACATTTAGTAGTGTTTTTCGATTGAGGGTCAAAGGTAATCCTCGTTTTCTTTGCTTTCGATTGGCTAGCAAAACTCGCGCCACTTTCTCCACCAATGAGAAGCAAAACCAAACCAATCGTGACTTGCACGCGCGTATTTTCCCGCGCTTGGCGTCGTCTCTATGTAATTGCTTCGTATTCTGATTGGGTCTTTGCGTTTGACTCTGTTTTGATTGGCCGAAGTAAATGCCTTGGTCTTCACTGGTTTTAAGATGCGCAGTTGAAAGCCACTCTGTCATCTTTTTCTTTTATTATTCTTTCAGGGAGCCGTTTCCTCCACTTAAGACCAGGAACACATCATCTAGACGAAAACGTTC
The DNA here is from genome assembly GCA_016490735.1 of Pachyseris speciosa. Taxonomy (NCBI): domain Eukaryota; kingdom Metazoa; phylum Cnidaria; class Anthozoa; order Scleractinia; family Pachyseridae; genus Pachyseris; species Pachyseris speciosa. The sequence goes on along the minus strand of JAEMWC010000418.1, from coordinate 701,615 downwards.
TGTGAAGTACGATGGTCTGTGAGCACGGCCTGGGAGGACTGTCAACCATTGACATTCACGTTGAAATTTTAGTACATATTCTTGCGAACAGCACGTTGGAAATAAGGAGTTAATCACTATAAGATCTCGAAACATGGTGTCATAGCCACAACCTATTGTGCAAAAATAGATGAAAGACGGAAAAGAGATAAGGAAACTACAAGGAGCGTTTCCTTGCCAATTATTTATTATATACTCAACAAAATATCCAGTTTCTGATTGGTCAGTGACGAATGTATAAATAGGTTATAGAGCGCAAATGTGAGTTATTACGTGCAATACGAAAGTTACCAAGAAAACGACGGAGAAGTGCAAAATTGGGGGGAAAAAAAAGGCTGACAGCCGGTTTTCTTTGTCCAACGAAAATATCGTCGAAGAGCTTAAGAAAATGCAAAAAAACGAAAACACTTCGAAAGCTACTCAAACGTGGTTGAATATCTGGCAAAAACGGGCGATTGAAAGGAAATTCAACGCTAAACTCGAAGAAACTCGGTAAAATGAGGTTAATTGAAGCGCGACGGCCACAGAAAAATGTTGTTGAGAATATAATAAACAAGAATCGAAGTCGTGAGCTGCTCGTGCATTTCGTGATTGATGGTCACTTTTGGTGTTTTGAAAATTCTCAAAGTTTGAGAATTTTCAAAACATTACTCGTGCCCAAAATCACGAAATGCGCGAGCAGTTCATGCGACATTTTCCTATGCTTTAAAGGTAAAGTGAAGTCACGATTTTAGACCCTGTATTCTATAAAGATAATTTTTAATATAAATAATCTAAAGCTTGTTTCAAGGGGTTTTCAGTACTTAGTATTTTAAAATTTAATGAAAATGGTTTTAAGGCTAAATATAGTGTAAATATGAAATACTTGGAGAGAACTCGCGATAATTTCAAATGTCTCTCTTATTTCGGCATCGCAAAGAAAGAGCCTTATGTTGTTTTCTTGTAATTTTTAATTTGGAACTCAACGTGTTAGGCCTTTTTCAGTAAAATAATATATCAATATTCCTGACTTTGAAATTTACTGTAGTTTCATAACAAATGTAAGAATGAAATTCTTCAATTAATTTTGATCTTTTACAGTTTTAGCTGGAGTAGTCTTTTTCTATCAAAAATGTTTATCTTTTTTACAAGAATTGGGTATGAGTTAACAGTTTTGTGACGTTTTTTTCTTTAACTGGACTGAATCTTAACTGTTCCGTTAAGTTACGTGTATTACGTGTAAGCAAATTACTTGACTTACCATCAAATCACCTTTTCCAGAGATCGAGCTTCGAAGCGCGGGAAAACAAGATTTCGCTTTGGCAAGGGGCGGGAAAATGCGATTGGTTGACTGCTTTTCGTTTCACTGCTGATTGGTTGAGAAACAGCTTGTTTACTGCGATTGGTTAAATCATGTTCTTATTGTTTCTGGACAAATCACAAAGCCCACTGAACGCACAATGAAAGCGAATACATGTGCATGTATGTTTACTTTGGACATCTTGTGATACAATGGCTATTTTCAAGCGTCCTGTTTGATACTTTAAATATACAAACTGTTTTTTAAGTGTATTTCTGTGTTTTTTTTTTCTGTGGTGGCCCACTCCGGCATTTCGTCCAGTCCTCACACTGACGTCTTTACAAATTCTTCTTTATTACAGTTGACGTCTAAAAGTCAACGGAATGCTTGTATATGTGCTTTCTTGACTCTTTGCTTGACCTCTCCTGCCTAGCTACTCCCTTTACCCTCTCACTGGTCAAAATCACGTTAGAAAACCAGAAACTCGTTGCAAACGGCATTCCATGGAACATGTCCCCTACCGATATGTGTAACGTTTGCAGTCCGACCCAGTGAACGCCCAACTTACTCAACGTTTGGGATCCGTTTCGGACAAGGTAATTACCTTAACCCTTGAAAGTGCTACTAAGACGAAATTCACATCTTTCCTATCTAAGCCATTTTAAAATAAAAAAAACAGTAGTCTGTACGAGAAGAAGAATGCTGTTTACTATTTTCAATTTTCTCTTTTTGTTCCAGAGATATTTAAGTTTTTAAAATAAGCAAATTAGCTAAGTGATGACGTCATATACTCATCTGAATTTTTATGAAATATGATGAAAAAAGATATCTCGGCCAATTTGTATCAGAAATGTTTGATTCTTTGCAAAACAGCTGTACTACATGTGCTCCACAATATGAGCTTATCAGCATTGTTACCATGGCAACATAGTGGGTTCCAGACCTCCCTGATATTAAGGGCTTTGCTGGCCACCATTGGCATTCTATTTTGATATTTGCCAATGGTGCCTCATCTGCATGATCCAGCAAGCATATAAATATGTTAGGTCGCGCTCGCAGCCTTGTTGAATGTTTTTCGCGCTGAAAATCACTAAAATATTGAAATCAAGTTGGGGGGACTGCAAAAGAGTGAATTGCCATGGAAACTGAAATTTTTGTAGCCGTGGGTGTGTTGCCTGTAGAAAAATGAAGTGAAAGTAATAAGCAAAGGACCGCCAACGATAATGCTGTGAAACGTAGGATCTACAAGGTACGGAACTTGATATCGTGAACGGGTTCATTGTGCAATTTATTGGCACTCGCATTGAGCTGGCGTCTTTTAAATCTGCTACACCATGCCGATGAGTCCCAATAAGGACGAAACAGCTGTCCATGGTTGCAGCCCTACTTTATCGAGTCTCGGTCATGTTGGTGTCTCGCAAAGTCAACTTTTTTCACGTAGTATCAGCCTTGCTTGTTACATGTATAGTCGAAAAATGGCCCGCGTTTACATGCGAACTTACAACCCGGAGTCCCGGGGTGACGTTACTAGACGTTGTTGCGTGGTCGCTAGGCATTTAAACAGAGAAAATGGCGGGCGAACGACGCATTTTGGCGGTCAGTGTTCTTTTCCTCTCATTATCTGCTCTCGCTGCAACATTTCAGTGTTGTGTTTTTGTCTTTTTATTGATCTGGTTCGAATTTGGCGCGCTTGCAAATGTAACATGAACTCGACCCCGGCTAGGCGGGTTACTCCACCTTGAGTCGTTTACATGGCAAAATGCGACCCCGGCTGACAGGGTTACCCTACCTGGCAGACCGGGCAACCCGCCTAGGCGGGTTACCCCACCTATCATGTAAACATGATCAAATAAAAATGAGAGGTTATATGGAGAGGCGGGTTACCCCACCTAGGCGGGTTACCTCACCTACCTGGGGTCCCCCACCTCCATGTAAACAGGTCCTTAGTAGCACTTTAATTAAATTCTTGCGAGCTCTGTCTTGTTCCAGACCACGCTCTCGACGGTCCCAGACGGCGCGCGTGGTCGTAGCACGGCAGAGCATTATGGGATTTTTGGTCGCCATTTTGATAGGGAATCAAAGATTGGTTAATTTTAGGTCGGTTTTTCCCAGTTTCTTCAAGTTTCATGACTGGCTGAGATATTTTCTCAAACATTGGTCTGCTGTATTATATTGTAGCAGAATTGTTATCTGTCTTGAAGCCGAAGTTTCTTTTTGTTGATGGTGCAATATCCTCACTTCGATCCAGTTTACGAGTAACGTACACAACATTCATTGAAATCCGTTTTAGACAGCAAACTGCCGATCTTGAAGTGAATCTTCGGCAAAAGGAGGCTCTTACTGTGACTTGATTATGTATGGCATTCGTTCAAGTTTGAAGCTGAGGAGATAAAATTCAGTACGTTAGTTTAGTTGGATACAAGCATCCCACGTGTGTTATACGAACGAAATGAGCTCTGTAGCTGTCCAGGTGATGCCTTCGCCGGCAACGACTTTCTCGAAAGATTCGCTCATCGCCAACAAACTGGCTTCAGATCTTGACGCGAAGCTTGTTTCTTCATCTAAAAAGGTTCTACTACAACGGATAGAGTTCAAGCCTGCCTCAAAACCTGACGAACAATACGAAAACTTGAGGAAGAAATACGTTCCTTTGAATTCACAGTGTTCAGCTGGTTATACAAGTGCGGGTCAGCAAGGTGAATCGTTGCGATCTCCAGCACGAAGAGATTCGAATGACGATTTGCCTTCCCCGAAGGTTGTTTTATTTCCACCGGGTAGAGTTGAGTTAAACTGGAGGCAGGTTCGCAGAGTTGGTCCCGGTTTGAATAACATGGGAAATACTTGCTTTCTCAACTCCGTATTACAAGTGTTGACTTACACGCCGCCATTGGTGAATTATCTGGCGTCTAGAGAGCACGGTGATAAATGTAAGTTTCGTTATAATTTATTGGTTTATCAGATTTGAACAGAGCATTTGAGATTGTTTACTTGTGCTTGAAAAAAATTTGATTTGATGCAATTATTATAAATTAATTGGCCGCTGTTGTATTCCCTTGACCTTATATTTGTATCCTGAAAACTTGAAGGTCTATTTGCATTTATGATTTCGATGCAACTGTGGTAATGCTCAGCAGCAATTTCGCCAGCACAAGCACTGAGGCATCAAATCGCAGTGTAAACCGATCACAGTGCAATTCTTTGATGGCACTCACGTGATAAGACGGCCATGTTGGTGCCAAAACAATAGAAAAATGTAGCTCAAGGTTTGCATAATAATAGAGTCAATTTCCCAAAAGACTTTATTGCTATTGTCCTTTCCACCAACATGGCCGCCATGACGTCAGGTGCAATCAAAGAATGGGTTTGTGGTTTCAGCCTGTTATGGCTGCAATGTCTTCTCTTTGGGGATAACAAAATAGTAGCTTATATGTCATGAAATTGCAGTCTTAAAGTTTCTTTTTACTGTTCTTTTCTTATCATGACTATCTGTTCAGTATTGCATATAGCTTTCAAAGTTCAAGGCGTCAATGATGATTTTTAAGGGGTCAATAGGCATATCTCTGTCTAAATCTTCTTAACTTTATCATTCAGTGTGTGGGGTCAGGAAACTAGCCTTCTCCTGTTTTTTACCTCAAACCCCTCTCATCTAGTGCACTGTTTGTGGTGTGGTTATTAAAAAAGGGTGTTGAACTTTAGTCAGAGTAACTCTATATCATTTGTGGCTATTACAATGGGGCTGAAATCACAATATGTTGCAACTTGAAGGTGACCGAAAGGAAGTGTGCCAAGAATTGCATGTGTAAATATCCTTGTAGAATTCATTAATAATTCATAAGAGTTATGACCAATCTACGAGTTTTATTTGAGTCACCCCGTACAAAAATGTGTGACCAAGCGGGAGCGTGTATTCAGCCAGACATTTCAGCCTGACAGGGGCATAACATCAACCAAATATGAACAGAATGGGGCAGAGCGGCAAAGAGCCCAACTCGAACCAGAAAAGTAGCGGGAATTAGCATGGCACAAGCAGGACATGAAAAGTTGTCAACAACGAGAAAACGAGCGTGACATGAGCCCGACATTAGCCTGACAATGAAAATAACCAGTGATGTAATCACAAAATAATACACCAGCCTTGTTCCAACCTGAATATGGCTGTACAACACATATAAATAATGATTTAATGTTTTATTGATGTATATTCATCGGATAAAACTGATACCATAAAATACATACAGTATAATGCATTTAAATCTACTTATATAAGCTTACACAGTCCCGAAAAAAAAAAAAACGAAATCTTAGCGATTGTTTCTCATTTTCTTCTGTAAAACAAATTCAAAAATATGTACGTTGGTCGCAACTAATCAGGCTAGTTTACTAAGATGAAAGATTCATATGAAGTAAACTTAACAAACATAAGATATTGCTCTCAAGTAGCCACGACAAATAGGCTTAAATGTTGCTAATACCAGTAATTATATCTTTGCTGGGATAGACAGATAGATGACTTAGCTGCAACCCGCTGCAGTTTCTTTCATGCATAAGTGACCTGCATGGATTGTGATGGCCTCGTTTACTGCTTCATTTGGGAGTTAGTTAATTGCTCCTTTCTGTTTTCGTTGCAAAAAAAAGCAGTCACTTAATCTGCAAAAGAGAAAGGATAAAAGCTTTATCAGTAAACTGTCACAACGACACTCTGTGATACTGCAGTTTAATACACAATAAAAAAATGTCCATTCAAATGATAAAAAGTGATCAATAGGTAAAATGAAAGTGTATTAAAACCATCTTGAACGCCTAAGTTGTAAACAAACTAGTTGATGGTGACTGCAGTTAGTAAATTGCCAAGCCTGAAACGTTCTTGTTTTGCATGCAAGCGATCGCCAAAGGTGAGACTAAACTAAACTACCACTCGTTGCGTGAGCCGAAGTTTTGAAGTGAGCCGGGCAGAGAATTAGAATACTTTGTGGTTTGCGAAATTTAAATAGATTAAACTCGTGCTTTCAATAACATAAATAAAGCAAACTAGCGTTGTGTGTGTAGTTCGGTGTGAGTTCAGTTCTATGCAGTTTAATAATGACAGATGGTGCTAGGTCACTCAAAGTGTTGAACTTGTACAATTAGCATAATATACGTTTTAGGCGCCAACTTGCCTAAAGATGACTAGTTTACGTTTATTAGCCTAAACAGTTTGAAACCCTACTGAGTTTTAATAAAAAAACATTTGTCAGATAAAAGACCTGTAAATCAGAAAGTTTCCTAAATATATACAAGACCTGTCCTCGTTTATGTCGTAAATGAAACTTGTGAACATGGAAGGCATTCAGGCCAGTGGAACATTTCGGTACGCAAAAATGAAATAGATAAAAACGAAAAGAGAAAAATGTTTGTCACAAGATAAGTAGCTTATCTTTCTCGTCAATCTTTAGGATGATTGCTAAGAGCCTCTTCTTTCTTCCATTTTCATCCCTGTTCCAATTGACAAGTACCTTGTTCTGGACTTCAACTGAATTTGCGTTCAGACCCTCACAGTTTACATTTATTCTTTCCCAAAACTCTTACACTTTTGTCTGATCAGGCATGCGAACAGCGACATTTCCAAACTTTCTTAAAAGTCCACCAAAAAGACTTCAAAAACAACAAAGAAGCAATCACTAACATAATGAGCTCTAACGGATTTAACTACACGTAAATTCACTGTTTGCATGCTAAATGGTGGTTCACTCTTTGCGCCAAAATTTCATTTTAGTAAAAGTCATTTGATCTTTAAGCTAACCAATGAAAATCGAACTCAAACAATAACATATTATGTATCAGAGAGGTGTGTGACACCTGTCCTGCAAACAAATCTTTTATATGGCTGATTCCACTACTGCATTAACTTTCATAAAAGAATCCTGCTCGGCTAATAGACCTTTTTAGCTTGTAGATTTTGTTTTCCCAATGTAGACCATGTGATCTTCCCAAGGGAATTTGTCTTTTCATAAACATGTGTACAGATGCACGTGAATAAGGTGAAATTTCAAAGAAACAGTTCTCTAGGGTAACATCACATGGTCTACACTGAGAAAAGAAAATTTACAAGTTAAAGAGGTCTATTACAGTGTATTATGCATTAACTTATCTCTACTCAATTTCAAAAGTCTGACAGACTCCATTTTTACACAAAAGCATAAAAGTGCCTCAAAACTTTTAACAGTCTAAGAAGTATCAATCTTTCAAATTTTACTCCCATCAGGGCTGTGATTAGCCTCCTTCGCGGATGTCTTTGGGCTCGTCACACATTCCTTGCCCACGAACATCTGCTGAACTGAACTACCACTTCCGTTCGCGGCGGTTAGCCAATCATAGTTCATTTTCCAATTTATGGAAAGTAGGACTTTGACCCCTGGATTATTTTCACAGACGATGCATGTGAATCGGGTGTCTATTTCCATTCTTATGCAGCTCGTTATTGGTTTCTTCAAAACAAAGGCTAACCGCTGACAAACGGAAGTGGCAGTTCAGTTCAGCAGATGTTCAGGGGCAAGGAACACGTGACGAGCCCAAATGCGTCTGCGAAGGAGGCTAGGCTGTGATTAATTTTGATCCATGTGTTGCATTGAAATTCTTGCCTGTAATACTTGCTGCTGTGTGAGTGAAATCAATTTTCATAAGCTCTGTAGTATCAAGGTCAACCTATCAAAGGCATTTGGCCATAACTATTTGTTTGGGTTACAGGTTCTTTCTCTTTTCAAAAGCTCTTTCTTTCAAGGTACTGAATACTTCATTTGCCTTCTGTAAGATTAGTGAGTGATGTGAGACGTTTATGATCAGTTCAACCCTGTCAAAATGTTTTGTAGTAATGAGCATCATAGCTGAAGTACTAGGCAACAACTACCAGCGACCCTTGCCTGCTAGAGAAATCACAGTGAAGTCCAAGTGTGAAGCAGCTGGCAAATACTTGACTGTAGGCAGTAAATCTGCCTCCTGCCGGCACATTTTGACAGGGCTGCAGTGGTAATCAAGATCATTAGATTGCTCCAAATTAGGCCACATCTAATTGCCATTAGTATAAATCTGCTAGCGTTCTATCACGAATGCCATTCTCTGATTGGCTATGCTACTCGCTATCTATTCTGTGATAGACAGTGAGTAGCAGTTGTCAACAAAATGGTGGCTGCTTCTTCACTTTTTTGAAGTGTCTGCTAGGAGGATTTAGATAATTCACTTGTTTAGTTTTGAACGACTCATAGATTTATACTAAAACAATTAGGTTATTCACTCTCGATTTCTATCACATGATAGCTGATTCGGGCTGCTCCCTCATCAGCTATCACGCGATAGAAATCTCGATCTCATAATCTAATTGTTAAGTATAACTGTTCTTATGAAACACCCTTTAGAACCACCTACTGTTTCAGTTTATTTTAGAAAGTTTCCACTTGCTTCAAATGACTGTTGCATCAAATGACTGTACTTGTTTCTGTAAACTGTACATTTTTTTTATTTCAGGTCGGTCAGTTGGTTTTTGCATGCTGTGTGAGCTACAGAAACACATTGTAAGGAGTTTTGGTCACCATCAAGGGGAAGCCATCAAGCCCATGGCAATCATTCAGAAACTGAAATGTAAGTTAATTTAGTTGCATCAGATTGGGATATCATTAGATGCTAAGTTACTTTTTGGGTGAATGTCTTTTTTGGCCTGTGTTTTCTCTAAAACTGACATTGACTTACAGAACTTATCCTCAGTGTCAAGTGACTCTTGACTCTTATGATGACTACTGTTTATGTTATAGAAGTGTCACTGGTGTCATCTCAAAGTAGTCATGTGGCCAATAATATTGGGCTTCACCAAGTTATTGCTTAACCCATTGTGCTGACAACCAGATAGCATCTCCTTAGGAAGGCCATTAGCGTGCATTAAAAGATAACAAAATAATGTTTAACTTGCTGATATTTCATTTCCTCCTCTAGTTATTGCAAAACATCTAAGATTTGGTCATCAGGAGGATGCACATGAATTCTTGCGATATGTGATTGATGGCATGCAGAAGAGCTGCCTGGCAGCTGAAGGGTACACAGAGAAGTGAGTGATCTTTGCCTGATGTTCTTGTTAAATTATCAATATGATTGTGTTTCTGTTTGGTCTAGCAATATTACTAAAACCAGATTAAAACATAGAATGCCACATTTAATTACTAGTTTTCTTTTCATCATGTTCCATTTAACAGTTGGAGACTATAGCACATAATTTATTCCATAATCAATCATCTCATGTCAACGTACTCTACCCTTTTTTCTTACAAGTTTTTGGCCTTACAAGTGAATGTTTTACCATATCTATTAGGCTAGATAGAATGTCTAAACAGACAACAATGGTCCATCAAGTGTTTGGAGGATATTACAGGAGTCAAGGTGAGACACTAGTGTTATAGAATTCAATCTGATTTCAACTATGATTGTGATGCAATGAGAAGTGTAGGATCCACTCTCCCTCCCTACCCCTCTTGACCATGTTAGCCCATCCCAGATCTTTCCTTTCTCGTAATCCTGTCTGTGATCAACTGTTCAGGCTTTCAGTTGTGTTTTCTTCTTTTGCTATTAGTTCAGTGTTTGAAATGCAAGAACAATTCCAACACTTTTGACCCCCTCATGGATATCATGTTGGATATCAAGGTAAGAGAAAACAGCCATGCTCAGTTACATGGACAATGACATCTGCAAATGGTTAGACTTTCTAGTCTTCTTGTGTAAGGATGATATGAGCATAGGTCCCATCTCACAACACTTGTTCCTAACTATCTGTAGGACATTAAAGAACCCATCCACAGCTCGAATTGTAGGGGATGTAGTTCCTGGTGTGGTGGTCTATCTCTACACACTGTATCTCTGATTTCAACTGTCTTTCACATTTGTGCGTGGGTTGGGTGGGCCGGTGAGATCAATTATGAACTGACATTAGCTGCCAGTTGCACCTTTACATACTGCTGTCGATCTAACCCCAGAGAAAAATTGTACACCGCAGTGCGGTATATAAATACACTGTGCAATACCATTACCACTACCATTACCATTACAACAGCTATGCCGCTTTATAGAATGTGTGCTAATTTTGATCCAATTTGTTGTAGCATGTACCATCTGTAGAGAAAGCACTTCAAAGATCCATCAAATTGGAACTCTTGGACGGAGAAAACCTATACATGTGTCCAAGGTTTGGTTTAAACCAATGAATTTTTTTATACTTATGAGTAACAACACTTTATCCTCTGTTTGATAATTTACAATGTAATCAAATTCAGTTTTCGTTACACACTATCACGACATGACACTCATTATGAAAGTCATGCCCCACTCACCCCAATCAATGCTGTATGAATTTCAAATTAAGGCTCCAATTCAACATTCTCAACATTAAAAAGAGAACAACAATGTCCAACAACTCAGTTCATTTAATACTTAAAAATTACAAAGCGGGTAGCTTAGTAGCTATTCGAGGCACGCTCTAGAGAGAAAAGAGAAGAATGAATAAATACAAAAGTTTTAGACATAAAAATCTAGATACACTCTGGAGATGGTGTTTAGAATAATCACAACACGTATAAAATAATGTAATAATATTACATTTTGTACAAGATGGTGGAGTGGAGAAGAGAGAGAAGTGATGTGTGTCCATCCAATTTTGTTTAAAAAAGAGGAATGATATAATTTATTTTTATTCATGCAACATACATTTGAAACTAATTTGGTGAAAATGTCTCATACTTTTTATGACTGCTTGTAGCAATAATGCAATGTTGGTTACTTCATTGCTGTGCAGTTCTTTTGTTGTTTGCCGTAAAAGAATACTGCTTTGATTGTTTGATCCTGTGAGGAGAAACTTGATTTTTATCGCTTTCTTTTCAGGTGTAAAAGGAAAGTTCCTGCTCATAAACAATTCCTAATACACAGAGCTCCAAATGTCTTAACATTACAACTTAAAAGGTACAGATTGGTGATGCATTTTATAGTTCCACTGATTGATACTGAAACAACATATCACCAATAACAGAGATGTGCTCTAGCAGCGTCCAGTGGACCCTGCCAAATTATTTTTGCCTTTGGGTGAAAAAGAAATCTTAATTTTTTAAATGCTGGGTACCCTGGATTTCAAAGGTTCAGAGTTTTGGGCCACCAAAAATTATTCTTAGGGCACAGTCTTGAATTATCAAGATTCCTCAATCATAATGTTATTCAGAAACTAATGATTGGAATAATAATAATAATAATAATAATAATAATAATAATAATGATAATATTTAATACTTATATTGCGCTTTTTTTTATAAGCCTGTAAGTTGTAAGCATGTAATAAGTGTAAGTTTTCACAGAACCACCTATTATCATTATTTACAAAGTAAACTGTGGTCAGCAATATTAAAGTGCTACTACGATCAGAAAATCACTTGTGTTTTTTCTTCAAATTTCGAAAGTGTGTTTTCTTAACAACCGACTCGCGAAATTTCAAGTTTTAATTTGGAGAAATCAGTTGTTTATTTTGACTGAAATATTTCTATTTAGTGATCCGCCATTACTAACTTCAAAATCTTGAGAGAACTGGTTCGAGGACATAATGACGTAAAAAGCTCACAAGAGTAAGAATGCAGTGTGTGTAAACCCGGCTGATTTAGTATGCAGCACGGGAATTTTGAGCTTTCAGACTCTCAAACTCATGTTTTGCATACTCAATAAGCTGCATTCACACACTGCAATTTTAAACCAGTGAGCATATGACGTCATTTTAGCCTGGATCCAGCTCTCCGAGGCCTAATCGGTCAGTTACGAATGTGAGTAATGGCGGACCGTTAAATTAAAAAGTTGCACTCAAAGTAAACAGTCTTCTGCTTGAAATTAAAGCTTGAGATTTCGCGAGTCGGGTGTTAAGCAAACACACTTTCGAAATTTGAAGAAAAAAGACAAGTGATTTTCTGGTCGTAGTAGCACTTTAAGTACTTGACTTGTTACAATTTTAGTTAGTAGTAGAGAGCTAGTCATTGAAAATTCTCTCAAGTAAGCAATAATAATTATTTATTATAAAATTTTTAAGGTTTGATTACAATCAGATTTTTGGAGGCAAGATATCAAAGCATGTTGAATATTCAGAATTCCTGGACTTGCGGCCATATATGACTTCTAAGGTATTGTTAGACAGCTTATTGCAATATCATTTCTACATCATTTTGCCTTTTAAGGGCAGGGGAACACAAAAATATGATGGCATGTTTGCATGGTACACTGGTTTTACAGTCATAAAATACTTGCTGGCATTTTACTTTGTGCTTGGATTTCCATTTCTCTTTTTGAGCTTACAAAAGAAAACACTGCCTAGCATGTAAACAGTTTGCACACTATATGGCAATTTGCATAATTATACTGTAACACTTATGCAATTTGGAAGAACCAAGAAAAGCAAATGTGGCCACTTTTGGGGAAGATGAAATTTGAATATTAATTATTGCCATTTTTTTAACATTTGAAGCTGGTCCCAACAAAATAAGCTGCATTCTTTACACACTTACATATCAAGAGGACACTCATGATGTGAGGAAGGGCCAGTGGAACTGGGATGTTGCATCTTTGTTTGTCAGTTGAATTTTTTTTTTATTCTAGTACTAGTGTTCTCAAAAATTCCATTAGAAACAACCATGAATCAGTGCCCTTAATGCTACCTTCCCAGCCCTGTTTTTTCCTGACCTGGTGCCATTGTTACTCAGCCTTTGATTTTGCTTTTCTTTGTTTCTTCGGCAGGGTCCTCCCATTAGGTACCGTCTGTATGCAGTGCTAGTTCATTCTGGATATTCTTCAAACTCTGGTCATTACTACTGCTACATCAGAGCTTCAAATGGCATTTGGTACCAGATGAATGATTCTATTGTAAGTACAGTTACTGAAATAATAATCTGACAAAACCCTTTGCATTAGCTGTGCACCACTTTTGAAACTAGGTGCTTTCAGCCGTATCTGTACAGTATGTATACACTGTAGGTGCTTAGATTCTGTTAAACCTTAACAGTAACCAGTGTCTAGTTTTTCCACACAATCTTACTTCTTGACTAAACGTACAGGTTATGAGAATAATGAAAAGACATCTGTGCAGATAAAAATCTTCAGTTGATGATTGAATGAATTCTCCAAACTTGTACTATGAGAATTATATGGAACTCAGTGGGGAGAATATGCATGTTTATCTTAGTGTGGGTATAATAAAATTGGCAATTACAACCACTGGAAGTGCTCAGCATTGACTGTTGCTGTCATGTTTTGTCTGACCTGAACTTACAATATCAGTTTCTTAGTAAAAGCTCCCTTTAATTTGAGAGAGTATATACCTCTTACTAACTGAGTGCGAGGTCTGTACTGTAAGTTACGGACCGAGTTTTTTCCCGTTGATTTATGGCCCAAGCGCGAAGCGTGCAGGCCATAAAATAATGGGAAAAAATGAGGATCCGTAACTTACAGTACGGACCGAGAAAACGAGGTTAGTAAGATATTTATTATATCTCTGAGGTTAATCCGGCGCGCAGGGAAAAAACTAGTTGAAACCAAGCGGGCCGTACTGCAGAATACGGCCCGCAAAATAGACCAATCACAGCACACGTACTAAGTGAGAGATATAATAAACTGGTCTTATTAACAGAGTTGATGATAATTCACTATTTTGTGTAACATGTGTGCAAATATGAGAGAGCAAAAATATTATTAATGTTTGTAGTAGGCATGAAAATTCTTAACACACACAAGAAAAGAATTAATGAACAAGTGACAGAGTTTCCTTAGGAATGAACTAATGGGCTTGATTTTAATTATTTCTCACCAGGTACGCCAGGTTGCTTTGAAAGCTGTGCTTTCCCAGCAAGCTTATTTGTTGTTCTACACCAGACTTGCATCTTCTAAACAAGAGTTGCAGGTATAGTTTTTCATTACAGTTAGTTTTCTAGTTATTTCATAGTATAGACCTAGTTACTGCAAGAGAATGACTGACTGACTGAGTGACTGATCAATCGATTGTTCAATCGATCGATATAAAAATTATTGATTGATGAGTATTAACTTTGACTGATTTATCGCACCAGGATCTGTTAGATTCAACGTTACAATAGTTACCTTACTTGTTTAGTGCTTTTATGAAGGTTTAATTCACAGCAGTGATTTTAAAACACACATGTACAATTTGTAATAATATTATTTGTCGAGCAGCCAAATGGTGACAGGGATTAATATTTTAAACTTGGTAAGTTGCTAAGTACGTTTTTACGAGGAGTTCTCAGGAATACTAGTCGATGCAATGTGTTTTTTTCCCTCCTTTACCAGTCTCCTTCCGTAAACTCTGCAAAACCAGCATCCTTGCCAAAGAGCCCTGCCACTCCTGCACATCTACCAAAAGTCATCCAACAGAACGGTATGATGGTCTGCAAAATAAGCAAAGATGAAATTATAGTGTTTTAGTCTGTGTGCACAATGCATTGTACAGGGGAGTCAGTTTATTAGGGAGTCAAGACTGTGCTCTAAAAAAAAAAACTGGGGGGGCCCATTTGAAACTCTGGACCTTTGAAATCCAGTGTGCTCAGCATAGTAATTTTGTGCAAAAAATAAGTAAGTTGCCCGGGGCCACCGGGCACTGCTAGAGCACAGCCCTGGGTGTGTCTCACTTAACCACATGTTCCTTGATCACAAGCCCAGTTGTTCCTATCATACAACTTTATGAACACTGTATTATACTTCTCTACAGGAAGGTTCTGTTTCTCCTGGATTTACGTTGGGTCTCAGGTCTAATTGGCAGTGGCAAGCTCTTTTGAAAATTTAATACTCTGTAATTTGTATTGACAATCTTTTATTTTTATGGACACAGTTTGAGGTTACTTGCCTGGCACAAACATTTGTATAAAGGGATGTAAAAGCAGTTTCTGTGACATCCAAATCTTATCCTTATTCCTGGTTACTTAACCTGTAATGCTTACTTTGTTATTATAGATGTTGGAACCCCCATCAAACCTGGGATTGTTTTCCACCGCACTCCATCAACAACCTCCACCATGACCAAACCAAAGCAAACACCCTCTGTACCCTTGGTGTCACCCTCAGAAAGACTCAAGTTTGCTTTCACCATCCCCATGAAAAACAAGGGACTCAAGACAGATCCTGCCAAGGTAAAGCTTGAGGGAAGGGAAATTGGAGAAAAGGAGACAAAGAGTGGAGCAGAGGACAAGTTAAGAAGCTCAAGCTCATCAACAGAGCCTTCTCGATCCAATCTCAAGTCTCCAATCACTTCTTCAGTGAAGAAGCTTGAGACCATTGCTGAGTCAGAGACTACACAGACAGTGGCAAAAGCAGATAGCAGTGACAAGGAGAAACTCAAGGAACCTTTGGTTGAGAGTTTTCCACTGAAGAAAGAAGGAAAACAGAGGACTGATTCTCCAACCAAGAAACCCCGCCCTCCACCCCTGTTTATACCCAGACCAGTAGCTCAGGCAAAGGGAACACCTGTCTCCGCAAGTAAGTTTTAATCAATGCCTGACATGTTCTCCTGCCTACTGGGTTTTGCCATGGCCAGTTTGTAAAGATTATTCTCGGCTGTATCAGTGCAGCTGAGCTATCTAGCCACCCTGGAGCTGGTAAATTCGTAAGTTCCAAATAAACCTGTACAAGATTGAGTAAACAAGAAAGAAGATAAAATTATAAAAATTGATATCACTTATTTGAGATGTGGGTGGAAGAGTCCATCCCATTTAAGTACTCAGCTAGAGCTGTTGGAGAAAGTACTTTATCCTCCAGTTCATGTCCATGAATTTAATTTATTTGTTCTGATTTCTTCATCTTTCACATGTTTATTTAGAACCCACAAAATGAACAGTTTAATTGAGGTTGGCTGATATGCCATCTGGTCAGAGTACTGTGCATACTGGTATTGCAGAAGTCCTGGCTTAAATTCCCACTCAAGCCTGAATTTTCTCTTCCATTCTTTCTTTACTCAAATACCAAAGTTGCCTACATAACTGTAATGGTCTTTTAGACCTGTAAATCTTTCACCTGCAGTACAAATGCATGGATTGAGTTTTTATGCCTTTTGCAGCACTTTTTCCTAGGAGTCACAAACATCTGGCAGTAATGAATAATTGTCATGTAGCAATAATTGAAGGGCTCAGAGCATAACCAACCTACGGTATGTTGAATTTGAGGTCTTTTTTCGATTTTAATCGGATTTCTCCAAATTTCTGCATGTGAACTGCTATTTGATTGAAAAACATTGTCTGGTATTTTTTTTTCACCAATTTTTTTTTCATTTTGGAGATATAATGTGTGTAAAAAATGTGTTTTTCCTTGCATACACAAAGAAACAAACCTACCATGAGAGTGGTTTGCAAATTGCATTACATCTTCTTTTAAATGAATCGCAGTTCACATGCAAAAATTCGGACAAATAGGAGCAAAATCGGAAAACAACCTAAAATTTGACATAGGTTGGTTATGCTCCAAGCCCTTCAATTGTACAGATTAAATAATATTGTTCCAAGACTCTTGAAACAACTGTTTCATGTGGCAAAGTGTAATAATAAAAAGTGAATAAAAGTCTGCTTTGTTTACTTTTAACCTGTCAAGGCTTTGTCAAATGAGTAGCATTTCTTGTTTATTACTAACTGGTCTGTTTTATCATATTACAGCGAGAGCCACCACCCCCTGGAAAGTAACTCCTAAGACCAGTACTGAGCCACAGTTTGGCCCAATGTCCCCTCCCCCACCAGGAGTGTTGCCACCCCAGCCATCACCATCATCAGCAATGTCAGACACAAGCAGCACTTCAAGCTTGATTGGTAAAACAGGGGAATGGACAGTTACTGACAAGACAGTTCTCACACCAGGACCCAGGCTCCCAGAACGGCAGCATGCTGGCTGGCAAGTCTCAAAGAAGACCGAGACTGACAAAGATGCTTCAAAGACAAAGAAAGCGGAAGAGGAGAGGGACATGGACAGTGAGGAAAGTTATAGGAAAAAGAAGAAAAAGAAACACAAGAAAGAGAAGAAAAAGAAGAAAGAAAAGAACAAGAAAAAGTATGAGAGACTCGAAGATTCAGACGGTGATGAGGATGAGAAGAAAAAACAAAAGAAAAAGAAAGACAAACATGGAAGCAAACCAAAAAAGGGCACTGATAACCAAGAAAATGGGACAGAAGACAAGCAAAAAAGCAAAAAACACAAGAGGAAACACAAAACTGGTGATAATGACAACGACAAAGAAGCAGTTTCAAACAAGAAGCCATGTTTGGTGGCTTATGATGACAGTAGTTCCAGCTCAAGTAGTGAACATGTTCTTAGTAACAGAGAAAATAGGAAATCAGATTCAAATTCAAGAGGGTCCTCAGCTGAGTCCAGAGGTACATAAACCCTAAATTTTATTGATAATAATCAAGTTTACACATCACAGGGCTTGAAATAATTTCCTGGCTGGTGCCGGTCAAATTGTCCAGTCAAAGCTACATGTATATTTGCTCGGACACAACCCATTTTTGGCCGGACAAACATCGATTATGTCTTATCGCTACTGATGATAAAAGTGCCCCCTGCCCTCCCCCCACTTCACATGTTGTTTAAATATGTTTAAATGTGAAACAAGTAAATTTTAAAAGCATTTATTGTACATGAGCATCGACCTCAATGCAGGAATAGTGGAACGCACCGCAATAAAGCCACAACATTTGTCAAAATCAGTATTATACATTTGTGTGCACAACTATTGCTTCAGTTGTACATCTTCTATATGGTAAAAATTTTACACCTACTAAAGTTATGAAGTTGATGAAATTTACTGAGGCTTGCAATCTAATTGATTCTCATAATAATACAAGCTAATTGATGTGCGTTTACAACAAGAAACACAAGTAGAATCCATGTCCACTGATTTGACACAATTTCAGCGTAACATGAATAAGCTTAAATCTTAAAATGTTTCACTGCTATATCTTATTAAAAGGGGCCGGGGAAATGATACCAACAGACAACTCTTTTTTTCAATTTGAGAATACTAGAACGGCAGCCAAATTTTGGTACTTTTCGTAAATTTCAAGTCTATACTCCATGAGGAAAACATTACCTTGCGAAGTAACGTGTGATGGTCTGTAAATCCAATTTCTACATTGCCCAGAAAGGGAAGCTCTTTCCCTACGATGCATGATTGAAATTTTAAAATACAATAAAGGAAGAGTTCTTTTAGACATCCGAGGACATCATCTTACCAAAATGCAGTTTGGACATACGTCCATATTTCCCCAAATAAGTGCCCACCCCCCTCGGCCAAAATAGCAAATAAGTGCCTCCATCCCCTCCCCCTCAATTTCTTAAAAACAAAAAGGGATACAAGAAAGACTTGTTTCCACTGTCACTTCATTTGCAATCTTTTAAGCTTCAACTACACTGGCATCAGTGCATGTAGGAGAACTGTCTATTTTCCATAAGTCCCTTTCAATTACAGTATTTCTATATCCTTGTGCTTGCAGAGTTCTTTTATGTGCGTTAGCCAAAATAGAGGTACAGTTCTTTGGAAATAGAATGTTTAGTTAATCTCGTCATTTGTAGCTTAAGTGATTCGCACGGAAATGTACATGTGTAAACTTGCTCTCTTGTTATTGTTTTTTTCACACTTTTTAAATTTTGAAGACAAAAGGTACCAGGACCTTTGTACCAACACTGAGAGGTATTGTTATGCTTCTCACTCTAATTTTTTCCTCACAAGCGTAAATGACCGGACAAATTGTCTGGCCATCTAAGGATTTGACCTGACAAAACCTATTTTTGAACGGACATTGTCCGTTGACTGGCCGTTATTTCAAGCCCTGACATCATATGGAAAGGCCTAAGAATGTTGAGTGGATGATTATTGATGTGGCAATATTGCCTTGAATAAAATTATTTTAGAGGTGATATTTAAAAATGTTGCACAACATTCATTTAGGAGAGTCAAGGTTGCAAAGGTGTTCCATTCTCTGGCTAAAATAATTCATTTATAATGAAAATGAACAAAATTGTTCCATTCTCTGGCTAAAATAAATATTTATTTATAATGAAAATGAACAAAGTGTGAGACCTTAATTTTCCTGCAGTCAGAGTTTCTGCGTTACAGACAATGATCTCCCGCTTACTTCTCAGTGAACTTTTTTTGTTAGTCTCCTTGGTAGAGGGATTTCAAAGTACTCAAAAATTTCTCCTTTTGATCATGACCTTAAAGTGATTCTCCTTGGAACTGAGAGATTAGAAGTTTGTTGGGAGATTCCTCTTTTCCTTTTGTTGTATTTAAGCTACATGAACAGCTCATGCCATTATTGTTTTTAATGGTTCCTTACAGTACAGTATCCATGTACAAATTAAATTCTGATTGTAGGGGAAGACCAAATATGGACTTATAGTGGCTACTAGAGGCACCTTTACAGGCTGACGCCCGATCTTAACCCATAGAAGAATTGTAAACCACAATGAGACTATGTTATGTGTGGTATATAAATCCATTACCATAACCATTGGTTACAATGTACATTTCAGTGCCAGTAGTTTATGATGATGATGATCACAAGAGAAAGCATGTTGCACGTAGGGCAACCTGGGATGGCTCAAGGGATTCATCTACTGTTTCACAGTTACTTAGTAGTGGAAAGGGTCTCCATGGATATGGCAGTTCAGGTAAAATGACTTCAGTTAAAAAGTTCTTGGATCAAACTTTGTTTAATCATTCAGTTTCCTATGCTATGGGTGCTATAAACTTCTTGCAAAGGATAGCCAGTTTCAATTTTGCACATGCCTGGCTGGAGTTATGTCAGGCAACTGAAACTTTATGTAAGTACTGAATATGCATCAATTGGTTGATGTTTATAATAATATTCCCCTCTTCAGTGACATCTTGGGAAGGAGGTGAAAGTATTGTGGACAGCAGTGTCAGTGAACCAAGCAGGAAACGACAACGAAGAGACTCATGGGATGATGAGTATGACAGAGGAAAGGTAAGGTCTTGGTGGTAACAAATTATCACCCTTAACCCTTTCCTCTCTAAGAGTGACTTATAGATTTTACTCTGTCTAATGCCAGACGATTTTACTTGTCAAAGGGAGACCCCTTAGGAGTTAGAGGATTATGAGGACTTTATGTCGAGTAAGTGTAGTCAGTTAGGTACAATGTTTGTGTTACCTTGGGCAAAATGTTTCAGAGGGGCTGAACATACAAATATTGTACACGAATTGCAGTGCTTTGCACAGCAAAAGAAAGATTGCATTGTTCTAGAAAATATCTATACAAAACCCATGGACAGTCATTTGTTAATTCCAGGTTTTTGAGGATTATAGTGCAAATATGTTTAAGGAAAGCATGGGGCTGAACTGGAGTTTCCCAAAGGGTACAGGGTCCAAACTAGGAAGGGGTGGTGTAGATACAAAAGGCTCAAGTTGAGAATTAAACTTGCACATACAGTGTACTCAATGCATTAATGATGAAGGGCTGTTTCATTGAACTGGACCTTTTTGTTGTTGTTTTTGTTTATTATTATTATTATTTTTTTTTTTTTTTATGGGAACACAGGAGAAGAAAGTTAAGAAGAATAAGCAAGACACCAGAGAAAGACATTGGAATGGAAATCCATTCCAACGAGAGCATGAAAAACGAAACACAAAACAGGTAGGAAGATTAAGCAATAGGCAATCTACCATCACAAGTCAAAGTAAGGAAAATTGATTAAAAAGCATTATTTAGTATATAGGTAACTTTTGACCTCTTTTCTGCCTCGAAGAAGACAAACTGTAAATTCAGTGTGGTGATTACAAGGACAGTCAGAAATATTGCTTATTAAAGTTATGAAAATGATTGCCCAGGTGAACCCACCAACTTGATATTTGGCCTGCATAACTTGAAGTACCAGTGATTGCTATTGAATTACAGATGAGCATTTTGGACAACTTGGATGAAGTCATTACTTTTTTATTATATTAGCGGCTCTTCAGAAAGAACAGTAGATTCAATTTCTCAAGTCATGCTGAACTTACATAATCTGTGGCTGCTCTGTGTTTTAATGATTAAATGAGGCTAAACGAAATTTAGGCAAAGATAAAATCAAGCCGATGCTGCCATTACTCCAGGATCAGGTGGGGGGTCCAGGGAGGTCTGCAGGGGCATTGCCATGTGCTTTTGCTGGAGTTTGCTCTGCTAGCTATCTTGCTTGCTTTTGGGTCCCATGACCCCCTGGCCACAGTCCCTCCTGTCTCCAAGCACCCGCTGCCTTGGAGGATACCTTGGGAGGTCGGCTATGGCTCGGATTACTGCTGAGGAGATTGCTGCCCTCCTCTGTTGCTACCTTTACGGCAACTACCCTCCAATATTTCAATTGGCTTAGAGTTTAAATGAGGCTAAATGAAATTTAGGCAAAGTTACGTAATCTGTGGCTGCTCTGTGTTTTAATGATTAAATGAGGCTAAACGAAATTTAGGCAAAGTTAAAATCAAGCCAATGCTGCCATTGCTCCAGGATCAGGTGGGGGTCCAGGGAGGTCTGCAGGGGCATATCCATGTGCTTTTGCTGGAGTTTGCTCTGCTAGCTATCTTGCTTGCTTTTTGGGTCCCATGGCCCCCTGGCCACAGTCCCTCCTGTCTCCAAGCACCCGCTGCCTTGGAGGATACCTTGGGAGGTGGGCTATTCCGCACACTGGTATTCCCTTTCAGTGTTGTGTTGACAGGTGCCTGGAGGTGGGCTGTGGCTTGGTTGCCTTGGTGACCTCCTTACTGTAGAGGAGATTGCTGCCCTCCTCTGTTGCTACCTTTACGGTGCCTACCCTCCAATAATTCAATTGGCTTAGAGTTTAAATTTAAATATTTTTTCTCTTTTTAGGGCTTCAAGGATCGCTTTTCTCGGCAGTTTTCCAAAAACCACCACTCACATCACAAGTCACATTCATCAAGAAAGTATCGCAGATTTTCCAATTAAAAGGAACGGTGGAAAAGGAAATTTCAAGGACAGATCCTTTTTTTTCTTTCAAGTAGATTCTTAGTATATCATTACGAATAGAGTCCCTTCTTGCATTCTCTTTGTTTTTCATGCAGTGATAGTAAAGATAGTTTTAATTCTGATCTTATGTTCTCCCTTGATGATAGTTTTTCATCTAGTATAGGGATTCCATTTTTATTGATCACTGGGCACAAAGAATTGAAAATGTTATTGACTGGAAAAGCAAACATTCTTCCAAAGTAATTTATAGAAATGTGTGAAAACCACTTGGGAGAATTTCCCAATTAATCTCATGCAGGCTGTAGTGGGAATCAGAAAAGTGTGAACACTGGTTTGACTAGTGCATTTTTAAACTATTATTCTGCAGCCTGACTAATCAGGTGCACAAACTTATCACAACAACTTACATTAATTTATCAGCATTACTCAATTCATGTTTTAATTGTTGTCTTCTATATGGATACTACTTTTGTGACATAGATAATTTTAGTGTTCAGCCTTGTGAGATTTGCACTGTAAAGGTACTGTGAAGAGTTTATGTAAGGTAATAGTCATTCAACAATGTCATGGCATGTTAGCCACATAATCTAGAGGATTTTGGAGAATTTTTGGCTCTGTATCCATGTTACTGGTTACAAGTTATTTCCAAATTGTTTGCTTTGCACCCTGTTAAAAATAATATGCCTGTTTTGCAGGTGCAGCTAGGGAGGAGAGGGGAACAAAGTAGCAGGAAAGGAAGGAAGGATCCACCCTCCTCTCCCTTCTTCTTGCTTTTTCTTCCATCCCCTTCCTTATAATTTGTACCTGTGGTGCAGTTATAAAGGATGGTGTCTGTGCTACCAGTATATTTAACCTTTCATGGACTTCCAACTAAGCAATGGAAGCCACACAAACCCTGACTTCTTAAAAATACCTACTACAATAAACTTAATACATTTGGGATGCAAGCACAACGAGAGAGAGTGGGTGACGTGACTTGTTAGTGCAAGTGGCCAACTGAGCATGTCTCAGCAGTGTTTAGAATCTGGGTGGGAGGGGTGGGGGAAGTGTGTCCTCTTTGGAGTTGAGTTGTAGTGAGCGAGGAAACTTGCGTTTGAGGAGACGTGAGATACTGTATTTATCATGAGAAGAAGAAGAGAGATTAACTTGGAAGTGTAGCAAAGAATATTGTAATATTTGAAAAAAAAAAAACGGTTTGACTGTTCAGACTGAAATTACTTGAGGCAAAATGCTGGCATTTTCATCAAAGTTATTGAAAGGCGAGGCCAAAGGTCATTTTCTCCTTTGATCGTTAGTTTCTTTGTAAATATCCAAGTGAAGTCGTCATAAAAATTTCAAGATTAAATGAAATAACATTTTAAAAAGTGATATTCACTTACTTTTCTAATACTCCACACCTCGCCTCTTTATGGTCCACTTAACGCGATACATGATGCAACTATGTAACCGTGGTAAACCTCCTCTTCGGGGGTGGGGTGGGTAGTAACATTCTGTACTGAGGCCCTGCCAAGAGGGGGGGGAAGGGGCTTGTCTGAATTTTAAAATCTCCCGTGTCGGTGTTTAAATCGGTAGTTCTCGGCCTTGATGCCACTGTCGGACTTTTGCTAGGAATGATGTCTCTTGTCGGGATTTCATTTTGTGCTGTCGTACTCTTTGGACAATGTCGCTTGTCGGAATTTACCCTGGCAGGGCCTCTGTACTGTCTACAGTCTACATGGATGCAATTTTACATTACATAAGGATGAAAAGACTTCAATAAACGTATAAATTAATCTGGTGGTAGTTTCATGATTTAGAGTCGATTTGCTTGTTGATTTGGAGTGACTTTGTCCGAGAAAATAGGACTTTTTTTGTCAGTTGCCTTAATTTAAAACACCAAATGGGATCTGGAAGCTGCTATTTGCCAGCCATTCAGTTAAAAAAGGAAGAACGTGGCAAAGTGTATTTTCAGCTCCCACTTAGTGGGAGCGTCGAACTGCCGACAGCGCAAAAGCGCTTTTTAGTCGCTCAATGTCGGAATCATTTCTCGAGTTCTTACTATCTTCCAAGAGGAAGTAGATACAAAGTACTTCACTATATATTTCCTTGGTTAGGTCGCGCCCAGCTTCTGGTAACCTTTTGCATTTTTCTTCAATTTTTTTATTTTTAATTTTTTTTTAATTAATTTTTTTGCGGCATCTTCTACCTCAATTTCGCACCACGTTAACATTCCCATTGCCCCTGGACAAGACACTTCGCACTGTTTACAGTCCACATGGATACAATTTTACATTTCGTAGCGATGAAATTAATCAGGGTGATACGCTTCTGAATAAAGTAATTTATAAGAGAAAAAGTGTTGGTGGTATGTTTTAAGCCTGGGCCCGATTGTTCGAAAGCCGATTAACTGTAATCCAAGATTAAAAATTAACCAAGGACTTAATATTCTCTATCCACAAACGTTGCTCAACGCTGATATCCTTCAAAATTTTAAGTAGAGGACGTCAATCCTGAAAGGCAAAAAGCAGCAAAAGCAACTTTTATCCAGAAGTTAAAAACTGCAACCAAATTTTACGCTAATCCTGGATTTAATCAGCTTTCCAGACAACCGGGCCCTAGCAGAAGTCCTTTTCGTTTTTGTCTCGTCCAGTGCTACCTTAGCTGGTCCCTGCATATCTGAGAGCCGGGGAAAAGTCGGTGCAACCTGTAAGTGCTTTCAGATAGAACAGGATAGTATCGTTCTCATAGGTCAGCCCCAGGCGGGGGGTTTCGTGGTTACTCATGGATAATAGTGACGGAGAGGTGCGAGCGTGCGAGAGAGGCTATGTGCAGTGGTTAGACTCAACGAAGTCCAGATTCCAAGCCGTAGCAGACCCTGAAGTCCCTTAAGGCAGATAATTCTATTGACATCCAATTTTCAGTGCCAGATACATCTATTCTATAGATACAAGATGGACACCAAAACAGTTCCCCAGCATGCTGCAGTGCTCTTGTGGGGTGGCAACTAACTAGAAGTGTTTCAAAACATTTTCACACTACTACAATCTCTTCTTCAAGCTCCTTCAAATTTCACACAAACAGGAGCCCATCACCAAGAGAGTACAGCTGCCCTTCAATTCACTTCACTCCACTTTATTTCGATAATTTATGATATACAATTTAGAAAAATACACAACCCGCATGCGTATGTAGCAAAGCTAATCGAGGCGGGTTGTGACTTACAATCACATTTAGCAAAATAAATTATTAGTAAATCAAGTTAAAAATAAAAACATAAATAAATTAAAATACAATAAATAAGTAAGTAAGTAAATATCTAAATATGTATACCCCTATACTCCTGTAACGGCGTTTTCACAGACCAAGTTATTTCTAGGTTGAATTTCCCGCCAATATCAGACTCCAACTAGAGTTTTGATGACTAATCACAAGCTGCTGCATGTGCCACAAGTATCTGCACGTGCAGATACTTGTGGCGTGGCGCTCTCGTTGCTGTTGCCGTCCTCGTTGCCCATTTTCGCGGGAAAAGATAGTCTAAAAATAGATCGGTCTGTGAAAATGTCGTGACATATGCTTAAACCCCATTTATACTACAGAAAAAAATGGGTCCGGACCCAAAAAAAAAGTTGGTACGGACCAGATATTTTTGCCGCCGGTAAATCTTCCGTACCATGTTTGCAAGAAATGGATCCGGACTCGCTTTTTTCTGGTTTTGGGGCCATAGGCACCTATGGCCTCAAAACAAACACTCACAAACACTTCAACATTTTATCTTCATCTCCCCGATGCGCTAACGTTTTCAAGGCTGCCCCGGCCTCTTTTTACTTTCCGACGTTCTAACAATCTTAACGATCTATTGTTAAGAGCTAAACTACATAAACCTGCTAAAAATAATCAACCCCTTGGTGCCTTTCGCTGTGGCCACAACTAATGGACTTACAACCTATACTTTTCATTCCACCGGCGAAACTAGATTTATCAAACATCACATTGACTGTAACTTTCCAAAAATGTCATATACATGGTACAATGCAATCACTGTCACAAACAATACATAGGCGAAACTAAACGACGACTAATGTATCAGTCGATTCCAAAAGCGCCCATCCCCCCCGGGCATACCCCGGGTATTTGACCAGAGGGTTGCCCCGAACAGCAGGGAATTTGACCCGACATGAGTCCCCGCCCGGTGGGGCATTTGACTATCAGCTAAATACTGGCCAGCGGTCGCCATGTAAAGGATTTCGCGCGTCTCGCGCGAAAATGCATTCATTCACCACGGGAGCCGCTTCGCTCCCTTCACCCGTCGCTCTGCTTCTGTTATACTAATTCAATATGACTTTATTCAAAGTGTGGAGTGAGGACAAAACAGTCAGAAAAGGGGTTTTAGCGAGCAATGTTTTAGATTTCGTTTGCAAAGGTAAGTAAGCGAGTTTTTTTTTGGAATAGATGAAAATATTTATTATGAGCGGGGAGCGTGACTTTTATGAACGTTATGTTTTCTGTTACTATTTTATATAGGAAATATGATTCAGTGTTTTTTCTGGGACATGCGAGTGCCTCTGAAGAATGCGGTTAAGTGTTCATTGGCTTTCTGAAACGGATCAATTTTCTGTATTAAAAAGATAACCTTTACCTGTAATTAAATGGAGCTGTTAATTTAAAGAGACTTTGGATATCCGCGTTCACGTATTGAGTCGATCCTTTTTGGCAACAAACTGTATAGAAATTTTCTTTTGAATAAGCGTTCCATTATACACGTGGGAAATGGTTTGGGATAAGATATGCCACCAACAGCGGGGGATTTGACCCCTTTTGAGGCCCTAACGGTGGGGCATTTGACCGTCTAAACTGGAAACACAGCGGGGTATTTGACAAAATTTTTTCAAAAAAGTCAAATGCCCGGGTGTTTGCGCGCGGGGGGTGGGGGGGGATGGGCGCTTTTGGAATTGACTAATACATAAAGGACCGTTTCAACGAACATCGTAGAAGAGTTGACAAACAAACCAACAGCTCTAAACCCTGTGCAGTATCAGAACATATTTTCTCTAACGGTCACAGCGCTCCTGACATGCAACTAATTCCACTAGAACTGTCCAAATCTAATCGTGACGGTGTACGAAGAGCCAGAGAAGTATATCTAATCGACAGAGGTCAAACTCTTGAACCTTTAGGAATCAACAGAAAAGAAGAAATATAATACCTTTCTTTTTGTTTTCATGTTTTTTTTTTTATTTTATTTTTTTTTTTTGAGAGAATTGTCTTTAATTATTATATACATCAATTTACAAAAATAAATACATAAATCAAGAAATAACATATATACTTAGATATACTTAAAAAACTTACACACGCACACTTGACACACTCGTACGCACACACACACATCCACTCAAGCATACGATCTTCAAATACCACGCCCACGGCTCCAGCCCGCACCAAGCAATAAGACAAAGAGTTTCGTTTAGAGGTTATAATGTGAGAGGAAAAGGGGAAGTCTTCTATCCTTGGGAGAGAGAAGCGTGTTTTGCAAGTCCAGATGTACATTCTTGCTATCAAAAATAAAAACGGATGATGTTTATGATTAAATAGGTGAGGCTTCAAACCTATTACCAAGGATGGCGTTAATTCGGGTGAGCATTGCGGGGTTTCAAATTTCAGCAACCATTCCTTAAAACTCTGCCAAAAACGGGATATGATGGTGCAGCTCCAGAAAAGGTGAATCAATGTCTCAACTTCGCATTGGCAAAAACTACACAGATTAGTGTTTGACAAATTGATTCGCTGAAGAAAGTCATTGGTCGCCAATCTCCTGTGCAGCAGCTTAAATTGAAAAGTGCGTAGTTTAGTTATTTTAGTACACTGAAAAGGTGACTGATAAACAGCTGCCCAATCAATCGAATTGTTCTCTTCAATCGAGCAGTCAGCGCACCATTTCTTCTGGCTGTTTATGGGATTCTTCCTTTTTCTTTCTACAAGCGTTTTATAAATAAATCTGTTTGGTTTATTGGCCTTCAGAAAGTTTTGCAAAAAAGCGCCACTGCTATCAACATCATTGTCATGACGGAAATGTTCTTGAAAAGTTTTACGCAATAGCTTAATCGCTGATATTAGGCCATAGAAAGAGAGAAAACTTGGCTTGATATTGTAACGGCGTTTAAATTCTGTAAAAGACAAAAACCTGGTTCCATTTTCCATTAGATCATTAACTTTGAGTATTCCCTGCAAGTACCAAGTTTTGTAATATATTGGTTTATTCCCAACACGAATAAGAGAGTTAAGCCAAAGGCTCTGTGAAAGAAGGTGCTTGTTGGAAGAAATGCTACCCACATAGCTGATTTCCGACCATAACTGCATTATCTCTTGCAAGAAAGGGTCCGATAGCCTAAAAAATAGCTCTAAATCTTTTTTATGCAGATTAGCTTTAAAGAACATATCGCCACCGAAAATCTGAAGTTGCGAATCCACAAATAATTTCCATTTAGCAAGGTTTTCTGAATCAAGGTACTTCTTTACCCAGCTTGCTTTTAGTGCCTTAGTGAAGAGCCTAACATCAATCATCTTTAGTCCGCCATGTTCGTACTCACTGATCATTACATCGCGCTTAATTTTGTCTCCTTTGCCATTCCATAGAAAGTTAAACAGCAGACTGTTAATTTCCTCGATGGCGCAATGATTTGTTGGTAAAGGTGACAATATGTAAGTAAGTTTAGAGATGATCAGACTTTTCAA
The DNA here is from genome assembly GCA_016490735.1 of Pachyseris speciosa. NCBI lineage: Eukaryota > Metazoa > Cnidaria > Anthozoa > Scleractinia > Pachyseridae > Pachyseris > Pachyseris speciosa. The sequence continues at coordinate 672,592 of JAEMWC010000418.1, read as the reverse complement.
CACAGTAATTTTTCCAAGCAAGGTTAAACGACGAAATTCCCAACAGCTCAGGGTTGCCCTGAGGTCTGCTAATTTTTCCTCATAGTTGGCTTTCACTGTTATCGCAGCGTCAGTAGATAGCCAAACGCCTAGCGTTTTAACTTTATCTCTTATCCACCTAAAATTTTTGTCAGGACAAAATTTCTCCTCACTATCCTTATTGGCACCAATCCAGAGCACTTCTGTTTTTTTATGGTTTAGGCGAAGGCCAGAGCTTACACTAAAAAGTTCTAAAGCCTGGACAGCGTTTGTGAAGGACGTCCTAGACCCATCAAGAATAAGGGTTGTGTCGTCTGCGTATTGGCTTATTTTTATTTCCTGTCCATTCACTGTAATACCCCTAATGTTATCATTTCTTCTCAAAGCATCCGCTAAAACCTCAGCACAGAGAATGAACAGGTATGGGGAAAGTGGGCAGCCTTGTCTAACCCCTCTTTCGAGGCCAAAAAAATCACTAGACCAACCATTGTTCAAAATGCAGCTTTCAATATCATAATAGAAAAGCTTGGTCCAGTGTACTATTGATGGTCCAAAGTTGTAATGCCGAAGGGCTTTTTGTATGAAAGATCATTCAACGGTATCGAAGGCTTTTTCAAAATCAAGGAAAAGTAGGAGCCCAGGAACGTTTTTAGCAGCAGTAAAGTTAATGACACTATCAATCAGTCGAATATTCTCTCCTATGAATCTTCCTTTTAAGAAACCAGTTTGATCACTATCTATAACTTTCGGGAGAACTAGTTTGAGGCGGTTTGCGATAACCTTGGTAGCTATTTTATAATCACAGTTCAAAAGAGATATTGGGCGCCAATTTTTAACAAAATAGGGTTCGGTGTCCTTTTTTGGAATAAGTTTGATGATCCCTCGCCTTTGAGTAACCGACAGGTGTCCTGTGTGATAGGCATAATTGATTGACTTAAGAAAATAGTCGGCGATGTCGTTCCAAAAAACTTTATAGAATTCGGCAGGCAGTCCATCGGAGCCCGGTGTCTTATTGCAGTCCATATCTTTAAGTGCATTCAGGCATTCATTCTTTGACAGAGGGCCTTCACAGCTGTTTTGATCTGCCTCGTTTAGTCTCTTTTCCGCTGGGGTATCGCAAAAAAACGTATCACCTTCTTCGTTAGGGGAGACGATTTTGGAAGTGTAGAGGCTGCGATAAAAGGCTTCACAGTGGTTTAAGATTTCACGATCCGTTGTAATAAACTTATCACTATCTACTTTCAGTTGAGTGATAGCACCTTGCATATAATGTCGTTTCTCTAAATTTAAAAAGTATTTGGTATTTTTTTCACCTTCGTTGTACCATCTGCATCGAGCCCTTAGAATTGAACCTTTTGTCCGGTATTCAATAATCTTTTCCAGTTCTCTCTTCTTAGCCTCAAGGGCGCCAGAAACTTCTGCCATGTCGTTTGGCTGCATGAAGGTTCTGTCAATTTGGTTTTGCAAAGAGTTAATTTCTTTCTCAAGTTCTTCCTCGCGCCGAGACAGTTTTGCTTTTTTGGCCGCCGCATATTTCAATGATTGTTCTCTTATTTTAAGTTTTAGCATCTCCCACAGCAAAGCATCGTTAACAGTGTCATCATTTCGATATTCGTCGTGTGTTTCCTTGATGACAGCTCGGATTTGATTAACATAATCAATTTCAGATAGGAAAGAAGTGTTAAGTTTCCAAAAACCCGGGCCTCTAGAGTTAGAATGAAAGGCGACTCGGAGGTCTATTAATGAGTGATCAGTTTTGTAGCCGACTAAGATATTTGCGTCTCTAACTTTACACATCAGACTTTGGCTTACAAGAAAAAAGTCTAAACGGCATGAAATTTCCGGCCTTCTCCGACGCCAAGTGTATTTACGGCTATCGGGGTTAATTATTCTCCACGCGTCTATTAAGTCAAATTGAGCAGCAAGGTTCTTTAGGGTTTCTTGAGAATTGCTGTGTGTTCTAGCATGTCCGCCCTTTTTATCCACGTCTACATTTAGAACAAGGTTGAAATCTCCACCAACGACAATTTCTTCACACTCGAAATCCATAAGATGGTCGAAGAAACTCGTAAAGAATTGTGGGTCATCTTCATTGGGGGCGTATACTGTAGCAATTGTGACGAGCTTCTTTTCCGATTCTATATCGCAAATTATGAATCTACCGTTTGGGTCCGAAAAGGATTTTTGAATTTTGAAACTGAAGGAGTTGTTAAATAAAATAGCGACACCACACCTGGCGCTATCGTGACCGCTAAAAATAGTTTTATAGCCCCATTCCGCCGACCACATGACACTTGTATTTTCAGAACAGTGAACTTCTTGCAACATGTAAATTGAGTATTTTTTCTTCCTTAGCCAGTTGAACATTTCTCTCCTTTTCAGCTTATCCCCCAATCCTCTCACATTAAGAGAACAAATACTGAGATTCATTTCTGAAAGCGGTCGCAATGGATGGTGCAGACTGGAGAACTGTGGTGAGAAAACAGCTTAGAGTGTCGATTAGCCGAAAAACACTAGAAGTAACAAAGAAAATTACACGCGAAAGGACTACATTAACACCTACTAAAACTGTAACGTTTTTTATTTTACGTTGTATTGTTTACCTTTATTATAATATCATGTTACATCTACAACTTTTTTTAAATTGTAACGTCGTTTCAACTTAGGGTCATAATATGTAACACCCTGATGAAGGAAGGCTGTGCCTCCCGAAATATTGGTTTAAATATATATATTCCTCGCCGTGTAACCAGCCTTGCTTTTTTTTTTTACCGTTTTCGAGTGCACTCAATTGCTTTGAGCCCATCACTAGGAGCGTACACCTCCCATACTAAAGCCCCATTTACACTACAGAAAAAAATGGGTCCGGACCCAAAAAAAAGTCGGAACGGTGCAATTGTTTTAACCGTTTACACAGCACTTTCGAAGAGCAAAAGGGGTCCGGACTCGTTCCCCCCCCCCCCCCCCCTTAACCCTAACAGATTGTACCCCTTTCTCCCCTTTGGTAGAGTTTGTTTTTATTTTATTTATTTGCCGCCAAATTTTCTTCCCGCCACTAACCACACCGCTAAGCAGAACGAACACAAGACCTCCTGCTGATACTTTCGTGATCACCATTGTATTGGAACAGGAAGAGGGTTGAAAGTCCACCACAAAACGTCAATAAACCGGCTCAAAACTGGCATGTCAGGCTCATTGACGTCAATCATGACAGCACTGATTGGCTGCCTAGAAATAGCTCTACATTCTGATTGGTTACAGGCGACGTAACCTTCTAAATATGGTATGGGATTGCATCAGCCAAGGATTCAAGACACGCGGCACGTCTTTTCTGCAATAAATTTCATCATCCATCGAGAAAATGGCGGAGTGAGATCTGTTTCGGAAAGGACTCCTCGTGCATTTATTTGCACCCGTACAAACATGGCGTAAGTACACGATTTGTCTATTATTCTTTATCGTGGTTGTCGAAATTAGTCCAGATGTGTCAAATTCGTCTTCAAAGTAGAGAAAAAATTAGACACGAACTACGTGTACACGATGACGATGCTTAGATAGCCAAGGGCAGAACGGCTTCAGTAATTTAAGTTGGACCGTGAAGACGACTTAAAAATAAAGATAAATCGTTGACTTTTGAGCGGAAACGTTCCCTCGCCCTAAAAATATAATGTTTGTTGTTAATTTCGTCGACGTGGTTTTAATCCGGCCTCGCTGTTGTTTTCAATTTCAGTTTCCAACGACGCGCTCAAGTTCTCTCTCAATCACCTCGATCATCGATTTTAGATGGCCAGAACGTATTACAAATCAGAAATGGAAGACATCTCGTTATTTTCGACACCAACAACCCTGGAAGAGCTAGAGCTCTTCGACTCGTTCTCCCTAACCGGGGAGAGCGAGTTTCTACATAATTATGACGTGTACAGTTGTATAGAAGAAGCCAAACCACCGCTAACTAATTTGTTGGCGGAAGATCTGCTGCAAGAGCTTGATTTTGAAGGTTGGTTTTATTCTTTTCGTTTTGTTTGAAGTTGTAAAGATTAAATCATTCGGATATGTTGGTCGTTGGTACGCACGCAGTGATGTAAACAGACCAGATGGCGCGAATTCCCCACGCGAATATTCATTTTTGTCCAGCCCACCCCACTCCCCACAACAAACACTTGCGCGCGCATTCTTACCTTCCCGTAACTCGCAACGCTTGTTTCTAATTGCGTCATTTGTTGCATCAGCACTTAATTTAAAGTAAAAGCGATAGTTCACGTAACGTTTGACAGAATCCATGACCATGGAAAAAAATTTTCTTAAGATCTTAATCTTTAGGCAAGGTTTTTTGACAGAGAAATTCTCCTCTAATTTCAGATGGTGGTGGCCTGTTGGATTCTGACTGGATGACAGAAAAGGTGGAATTCAATACCATGGAACCTGTGGTTGCTGCACAGACTGACTTGTTTATGGATCTTGATGCTGTTGACTTGGCAAGTTTAGAACCGTCTCAATTAAGCGAAACATCTGAAGCAAACAAGCCAGCTGAAGATGCTATTTTGGAAACTGAAGTTCCAGCAGTGGTAACACAGTCTGAAAGCAACATTTTTGCTGGTGTTGAGGAAATCCTCAAGAGGCTCTGTGCAGACAGAAAGATCCCTTTCAGTGAAGGAAGCACAAGCGAACCCTCTTCCCCGTTACAGAATGTTCCTGAAGTGGAAGTGCATTCTCCGTGTAGTGTCGCTTCGCCAAGTTCAGAAATATCTCATGAGACCCTGCAACTGCCTCAATCAGATGGGGAGAGTGTTTCTTGTCCATCATCTCCAGGTATCGAAGTAACTCCAGTCAAAACAACAGTGCAAGCTGCTAAGACTTTGCCAAAGCCAACTTACTTCTCACCGTACCCAAAGGAGAAGCCTGCAAAGGTGAAAAGCCCACAGCAGAGAAAGAGAAAACGTGAGCAGAATAAAGATGCTGCTACTCGCTATCGAATAAAGAAGCGAGAGGAGCAGGACACTGTTCAGCAAGAACTCTCTGGGTTGGAGAAAGAAAACTTTGAATTAAAAGATCAAGTGACCTCTTTGTCAAAGGAAATTGAGTACCTGAAAAACTTAATGCTTGAAGTTTACAAAAATAAGCTTCAGAAACAGGCTGTGATAGCTGTGACAGTAAATTGACTTGTTTTGTAAATACATACTGCAGGTTTTCTTTGAAATGTTGAGGGAGTTCAATTTCATGTTTCTGTTTTGTAATCATATTTATCAAGCATCATTTTTCTACTTTAATGTCTGTATTAAAGTTGTTATCATTTATGCCAAACCGCTTGTGTCTCTTTATGTCAAATGTACCCCAGGGGTAGCTTGCATTTTCCCTTCCCCACCCCCCCCCCCCCTCTCCTTTCTATGCCTGCCATACAAGGTACTAAGGGTGGCTTACCAAGATGCATGCTTCTTTGTATAGGGAAAAAGATTTGTGACTATAGCCCAACTTGACACTGATGTTGGTGTGATGTCTAAAGACTTTACCCCGATACCGACGTCATTAGTTTAGGTGTGGACTTCAACTGGTCAGTGGTTCCTTCAGCACAAAACTATAACCAGCTGTGTTTTGCAAATAAGCCACAAAAAATTGCGGAGTGAACACATTACTGGCATTTCCCTGCGAGTGCTGGCTGCCGCGGAATGGCAATTATATTTTTGAAGGAGGGGGATGGTTGAAGAAGCTAATTATGCGCAGATATTGGGTAAATATTGTGTAAAATTCCTCAACTTCCCTCACTACCCCCGCTCAGAAATAAGGAAAGATGGCGTTTGTCAATGTCACGGCTAATGTCACGTCAATAGGTAAATGTCCCACATCAACATCTACATTTTATCACGCAGGTGTCTTTGGGCTCGTCACGCGTTACGTGGGCAAGGAACGCGTGACGAGCCCAAAGGGCTACCATCATGGCTGAATCAAGTGGCTTCAACCCGGTCCTTGTTAACAGCGCTTCTTATATTGGAGCATTTGCGGTGTTTCTAGAAGCCATGAAGGTGCCCAAGATATCTTTACCTTATTTCCCAGCAACAGGTTGTCTCTTGGTTTCCGGTAATGCTCAGTTTGCGACCAATCAAGATTTGGAATATTTGTTCATCGGTCTGTGGTGTGTGCACTTTATCCGTCGTGTGGTTGAAGTTCTTTTCGTCCATGATTACCGGAGGAGAATGCCTTTCATTGAAGCCATAGGAGCGCCAATTTATTACTGGTTCTTTGCATTTTGGATCGGAGGTGCACTGCGACACGACAACGGTTATAAACAAACATATCTATCTCTGATTGTAGTCGGCTCGAGCATTTTTCTTTTTGGGGAATTCGGAAATTGTTTCTGTCATCTAAAACTGCGAGCTTTTCGGAAGGAAAAGCGAGAAGATTCACTTTCTCAGAAATCACAGCATGTTATACCACACGGACTTCTCTTCGAGCTTGTCTCTTGTCCGCATTATTTTTGTGAGATTCTGTCTTGGCTGGGCTTTTTCTTGGCTTCGTGGGTTCTACCGGCAGCTCTGTTTCTTCTTGCAACAGTTGTAACACTTGTGGTGTATTCACTCAAGAAACAAAAAGCATACCGTCAAGAATTTGATGGAGTAGCTGGAAGAGAACTGTACCCGAAGAATCGAAAAGCCCTCATTCCCTTTATCTTTTGACAAACTTTGATCGTCCGGCTCAGCCAATCTACATCTACAGTATTAATCTATAACGGTTTCGTTAGGATCGAGACAAAGATTGCGCACTTTACCAAGGGTGCCTTGCCTTTGCCTAGATGGTGTGCCAATTGATCAAGTGAGCTCTTTAAAATCTCTTGGCGTTTATATTGATGAAAACCTCTCTTGGAATACTCACATTGACCAACTATCTAAGAAAATGTCATCTGGTATTGGGGCATTAAAACGTATCCGTTCTCTTGTTCCTCCAGCGACTCTGCACTCTGTCTTTAATAGCTTAGTTTTGCCGCATTTCAATTACTGCAGTGTTGTTTGGGATTCCTGTAATATAACGCTCTCAAATAAATTGCAGAAACTACAAAACCACGCTGCTCGTCAGTGTTGACTTTTTCCAACTTTGACTCTAATGTGGATGATTTATTCGCCAAACTTGGCTGGCGAAAACTAAGCATTCAAAGGCAGATGCAGAAAGCCATAACGGTATTTAAGTCTCTACATGATCTCACTCCTGCCTATCTAAGGCCTCCTTTACATGGAGGTAGGAAGATCCTAGAAGGCGGATCATCCTAGCGCCATGTGTTTTCTGCATTCAGTTTACATGCAAAGGGTTGTACTTGGTCCTAGCGCTAGGAACTTCCTAGTGCTAGGATCATCCTACCTGAGAGGTAGGAAGATCCTAGCATCATGTAAACTGCTTTCGCTAGGAAGATCCTAGTACCAGGGACAAAAAAACAACCATGGTGGCATCCAGGCGATCAGCAGCTGAAGGAAGATAATTTCGTCGAAATTTCTGACCAAAATTTCTGCATGTAAACCAAACGAAAAGTTGGTTCGCCCTCTAGGATCTTCCTAGTGCTAGGATCTTCCTACCTCCGTGTAAAGGAGGCCTAAGCAATCTATTTACATTACGAAATGATGTGAGCCATTCTCCGAGAGACTCTGTGAACAAACTTACTGTTCCATTGCCCCACACCAGGAGCCCATGACTAGGAGCGTACAACTCCCATACTAAGCCAATGTCACGGCATTTTTACAGACCGATCTATTTTTAGACTATCTTTTCACTCAAAAAAAAGGGCAATGAGGACGGCAATGGGAATGAGCAACACGAAACAATAGTTTTAATTAGAGAAAACAAGGCCCTGCATGTGCAGATACTTGTGATATCATCGGGACTCCTGTGGGAGTCTGATATTCGCGGAAAATTCAGTCTAAAAATAGATTGGTCTGTGAAAACGCTGTGACAGGAATATAGTTTAGTTGTGTGCTCCTAGTGATGGGCTCCTGCCCACACTAATTTTCTCAAAAACAGTTTAAGGACGCTCGAAAGGGTTTTTCGTTGCTGTAGTGTTTGTGAAATGATGAAAGATTACAAAGAAGGACATTTAATGGTGTGGGCAAACTATATGTCTCTTTGCAGCTCTATTGTTGGGCTATACTTTAAGGGTACTTATGACGTCATATCAGTTACCATGGTAACATGCCAGATCCACGAAAAAGTACTTTAAATTTCAGTTTTTGTAAACTATCTGAAAAACTAATTTGGTGGCCTACCGATTTTATTTCTTTGTTGGAAAGCTCCCTAAATTCTTTAACTTTTCAGACAGTATGAAAAAAAAGTTATCTAGTATAATTTTATTTATTAGAAAAAAACTCGTTTTATGGCTTACAGAAAATTGTACTAGATAATTTTCCCCGAAACTTTAATTTTTGATGTGCCATCATAAATGGTGCCTGCATGCAAAAAATCAGGATAGGTCACCGCGCAAAATTTCGAGCTAAGAACAAGTGTTTTCTGCAGATTTTATTTCCGGTTTGCGCGATTTTACTCAGCATTTGACTTCCGGTGTGCTGCGTGCGCAACTTCTTAACTGTGATTTTGATTCATTCAGGTGATGTGTGCTGGTGCAGGTGACGTTAGTTAAGGCGTGTGTAGCTTGTGGTGAACACGGCTAAAAACTCTTTCCAGCCTCCTTAAGCTATAGCGGTGCGGTACTGTGGAATAGCCTACCATGTGATGTACAGCAAGCAGTCCCTTGACACTTTCCTGTATAAACTTAGCAATTGTACTCTTTTCTCAGACATGGCATTCATGTAAAGCAGTTTATTTTTAGTAATTAATTCATAGACAAAGTTGTAATTAGGCATAGGATTTTGTAAAATTTTTACTGATGAATTTTACCATGTTAAAATAAAGTTACCTATCTTATCTTTCCCATGACATAGAGTGGTCAGCTGAAGCTCACACAGCATTTACATAGTACAAAACAAGTAGAAAGTCAATCTCGTACCCAGAGTGAAGTTAGACAAAACTACCCCCTCCACCCTACTTATGTGAACTACCAACTGAAAGTAAGGACTTTGAATCATAGAGGACTGGAGAAAAAGTAAGTCCTCAGTGGCAATTTTGTGGCACTTTGTTACTCAAACAAACTGTCTAAGCTACGGCGCTCTGTTTGAGCTCTTGGTATCAGCTTATCAATAAAATTTGTGTAAGAAAATGAAATAAAAAACTGAAGAAGTAGGGTAAAAACAGGAATTTTGCAAGAAAAAAAAAATTGAGGCACCGAGCGGATTCGAACCACTGACCTCCTGTTTACTAGACAGGCGCTCTAACCAACTGAGCTACGGCGCCCTCGGTTAATAACAGTTGTAAAATATAAGTATATAAACAACGAACGCAGGAATTATTCGTCCCCTTTGTTCATATTCTTCTTGTAAATCGTTTTCAATTTTCTTTGGCTTAAATATATCAATAAAGTTATCTTGCCAAACACATAACGACGAAAACGAGATTCACTTGCCATGATTTATGCCGCAACATGCCATAGGATCTCAGGGGAGGCCCCAGAGTCCTAAGCAACCAATCAGAATTGCTGAAGCCAAGCGTGAAGTGACAGCGCGCTGGCTTTAATCGGCAACGGTAAACTCTCTCTGCTTGCAAGTCAGCCCTCCAATCCTTCGGTCGTTTTTCTTTGAAGTATAGAGCAATATTTTGCTCTAAATATTAGGTTTCTGTCCTTTTTACGTGTACCTCTATCATTCCTTTCGTCGGATACTGTGAATTTCTTGAAAAGTCCCGAAAATGAGGCTTCGAATGCGGATTCCAACACGAGCGCGGACACGGGGTTCCCTGCTTGACTTGCCTGAAGAAATGGTCCTTCTTATTTTGAAATGTTTCACAGCAAATGAACTCATGCGCTTGAGAATGGTAGGTTGTCGATCAAAGAAGGTTATTCTATTGAATATAAAATTTATTAAACGTGGTTTTTCGTTGATGAGAACATTTGCGCGACCGTTGGAAGTTCTTGTTCTCAGACGCGCTCCTCGCCAAACCGTTAAACAATAACACGCTCATTTACTGATTTCATTCTGTGAATTTTTTACTCTTGTAGGTCTGTTCAAGGCTAAAGAATCTTATCGACGACTCATCTGGCTTATGGCTGTCGGCATCTTTCCTAGGAGTTTGGCCATCACATAAAAACCTTCCTCTATTACAAAGGTTTGTGATCGTTTCATGTAACGGAATTTCAGTTGCTTTGCGCGTCATTCGAATTTCCCTCCATTACACACCTCGCGAATAGATTATTTTCAATTTTTACTTGTTGCACCGACTGTCGTGGGCTATTGCATACGCGTATATTAATTCTATTTAAATGTTTTTTTTTAATTTATCGTTTTTTTTTTAATAGGGCAGCGAATCTAGGAAATCCAGAGGCACTTATCAAACTTGGACTGGCACATTTGTATAACGAAGGGAGTAAGTGGCCTGTCTACTTTTCAGTGCAAACAGATCCTTATTTCACTCTTAGCTTAAGAGAGAAAGCTATTTGTGTTATCATGCCCTTAATAAGTAATTAACACCAAATATTTGGTTTTCAAAGTCGTCAGTATCAACAATGAAATGAACAAATTTAAAATTATAAAGACACAAAGGGATAAGAACTTAATTTCATACTTGGGGAGACTTGGTGAAACTTACATGTTGTTGACATCATTATTTATTGTGGGGATTTGAGTTGTGCTCAGCTGTTTTTGTTCAGTGATACTCATTTTTTTTGTTGCCCAACATTTTCAGTTTCAGAGAGTGGAGAAAAAGGAGTAGTCAATGCAAAGGAAAATGGTCGACTGGCTGCAGAATTTTTCTTTAAAGCTGAATGCACTATTCCAAATGGTGCACCATTTACCTGGTTTTTTGTGCGTCCCCCATGGGCACCATCTGGTGTATGCTGTAAATCATGTGTCTTTAACAGTATGGTGGAACTTTGTTCAGATTCTGGGGTAAGTTTGCTTGATTTGTGAGTCTTTTAATACTCTTGGCACAAATCCATCAATAAGGGGAACTGAATATTTTTTTAATATCTATATACATCTTAGAATCAAAAATATTGTTTTCCTGCTCTGGAATCATGACTTTAAATATAAAAAATATAAAAAATTTCCTGTACTCAGAGCGCAATTAAAAGATTTAAAAGTGGAATATTTCATTCAGATCAACCGAACTTCATCAGCCACAATGTAAATTTGAATGTTAAGAAGGGTTATATAATGGACCCGAGGGAGCTAAGATGGTGTCATAGATTCTGGCTAATTCGAAGCCATTGTCTCTGTTCAAGGAGGGCTTATGTAATCTTATCTCAATTGCCTCCATTATGCAGCATTTGAAAGTGTTACTTTCTGTGGCAAGAACTTTTGTTTTACTGGAATCCACCGAATGACCCGTGAGGTAGCAATGTTCACGAACAGCTGACGAGTTTGTAGAAAGATGTTCCTTTACTCAAGTTTCCAATAAATGAGACGTTTCGCCCACATAGTCTTTGTCACATTGTTCGCAATGGATATGATAGACCATCTTAGCTCCCTCGGGTCCATTACCGGTATATAACCCTTCTTAACATTCAAATTTACATTGTGGCTGACGAAGTTCGGTTGATCCGAATGAAATATTCCACTTTTAAATCTTTTAATTGCGCTCTGAGTACAGGAAATTTTTTATATTTTTTTTATATTTTAAAATATATACATCTTGTTTATGGTCAAGTTTATACAAAGCTTGATCAACAGTGACAAAAACATATTTTTTCTTTAATATTTCACTGCTCTTTTGATAATATTCTATTCTGTTGCAGGTCAGTAAGTCAGTGTTATACTGTGTGGGGAAAATCCTTAGCTTACACGAGGTATGAGATGGAGCAATTTTGCCAGTTTCAACAAACAGCAGAACCTCAGTGTAAGAACCTGTGAAACACACAAATGATGCGAAACAAAGAAAACAAACCATTCTAAAGCTGCTGTTACACGTTGAAACTTTTAGTTTAAACTTGTGTGCAACAGCACTGCAAAACAAGTTTCAGCAGCCATTGCATCGTGTAATATGGTCGGTTTTATGAAACTTTTTCGAACTTCCATTGCGAGACAAGTTTCACGAAAAGTAGAACTGCTTTCTACATCTGCAATGGTCGCAACGATCACGATGGTTATAAAAACAAGAGTTTCAACATGTAACACTACATGTACTTCATGAAACTGGTCTCACTTCCACTCTCATCACTGTTGCACACAAGTTTCAGCTAAAAGTTTCAACGTGTAACAGCGGGTTACGCAATAGTGTATAGCAAAACAATAGCTCATAAAACAAAGAAAACCTTGCCAGGTTCTTACACATAGGTAAACCCCTATATGTCCTTATGAGAGTTGTCGAGTGTAGGGCTGTGAAGATACATTTTAAATTAGTTACCTCTGTTTATGGACAAACTTCTTTAACTGGTTTGGCCTGCCTTTTTAGAAGGCAAAAATATGTTGAAACATGGAAGTGTCTAGTTGGTGTTTTGGTCTCTCCATACTGATCTAAAAGTACTTGCCTGAGCACAGCTGCCCACCCTCTTCTAGAGGGAGTGTGACCTTGTGCTGATAAAGTGCTAGCCATGCATCTGTAGACTGTTTCAGATTCTTTGACTCTACCTATTTCCAATGAAAATATGATGCTTACAAGTATTAGAGCAAAATAAAAGATACAAAAGAAAATGATTTTTGTATCAATTTACAGCATCATTATTTTATTGCAAAAGTGAAATATTTAAACAAAACACCAATGAAATACCAGGTGAGCTTTCACACAAAAACATGATAATTTTCTTCACATGTGACAATAACATGTTATCTTCATGCATGAAAAGATCACTGTTGCTATGGTTACATAATAAATTGTGCCTTTTGCAGCAGTAAAAAATATTAAAGTGAAATGGTTTGGTATTTAATTGGTCTTTATACATTAAATAGAACATTACATGGCTGCTTGGAGATGCAAAATTTCTCTTCTTGTGTTGAAAAATATTTCACTAGTTCACTCACTTGTGAAATATTTTAGTATCTCTGTGCAGCCATGTAATATCAGGGAGCTTTAGATTTGACAACGAGTACGAGATTTAGGACAAGTACGACTTTTTACATCTAGTTCGTGCACCTTACATAATCACTCCGTACATAAATCCTGTTTCTAAAATCTCCTTTTCTCTTATTTAGCAATAGGGCAGAGTAAGGGATCTGTGGAGGAGATGGGTTTGAAATTTGAAAGTGGTACTCATTCTCAATCTCGTACTCGTACTCAAATCTAAAGTCCCCTATCATCTATTTATGTTTTACCAATAGCAATGTCAAGCAACAAACAAATGTGAATCATAGAAATGATAATAAGGTAGAATTAATCATGGCTGACAAAGAAAAGTGCCATAAAATCAAAGTTCAAAACCCAAGAGGTTGTTCTGTGGACAAACACTGTTGCACTCTGAGTTGTCATCTGCTGTTGCTATTTGCAAAGACAGGAAGTGAGCATGATGCACAGGGGGTGTTGCATGTCATAACCACAGTATCTTTATGAATATTTCAGGATGGCAGGAAAAACGAAGAAAGTCTTCAATGGCTGAAGAATGCAGCCGGCCAGGGATCTAGTCATGCTGCCTTTGAACTGTGGAAGTTGCGTTTCTGTCAGGGCCCTCTTGAACCTTACTCGAGACTAGAAAGGCTCAGAGAACTGCGCGACTGTGCTAAAGACAGTCACCCTGATGCCCAACTAACTCTTGCCCTTGAATACGCTCAAGGAAACCTTGGTGGGGTCACTAAATCACAAGTAGCAGAGTTCATCACACAGGTATGCCTTCGCATACGTAGCTACCCTACAAAAGTATGAGAACTCTACAATTATTGTAGAGTTTCCACCAACCCCACCACTATCCTTCTCAATACAAAATGTCACCAAAACTCACTCTTCCAGCTGCAAGATGCATAAACTTAATGATTTCAATATGAATGACTTCTCAAGAAAAATAAGCTTAGTTAACTCGATGAAAATAAAGATTGGTTATAAATTAAGCATAAAAAGGTCAACCTTTCATTCTTCTTGCATGTTCATGCAAGTAAACCTGAGACAAAAGGCAACCTTTCTGAGGCTATACCACAGCTTTGGATGATAAACACGGGTATACAGCACTGACTCCGTGGAGCTCAAGGCCCGCCATATTGCATTTCATTTACGTTACTTAGTCTCCCACTCGGCCAAAGTTGTGCGTTGTTCTTATTTTAACCAATTCACAGAAAGCTTTCTCTTTTTGTTGTGAATTTTTTTGTCCTTTCAGTGTTCAATATATATTTCTTTTTTTTTCAGTTTGTGTCAAGATCAAAGCCTCTCAACAGTCATAAGCTTTTTAGTTTTCAAACAGAACTGAACAGCACAATGAGGTAAGCTCATAACTCTGACATTTTCCAACTTCCATATTATAGTCCTTATTTCTACATGTAATTAACCTTAAGTTTAAAGCTTATTCATCTCATATTTATCATCAAATTTTGTGCTACATCCCTTTCTTTTTCAGAGAGTATTTCTTATCCTTGTTCATTGTGTTTTATGCAGGTATATCCTGGTTGACTGGCTAGTAGAAGTTGCTGTAATGAAGGTTTGTCTTCTTTTCTGCTTCAGTTAAAAGTTGTTAAGTCTAAGGGTTGAGTGCACAAATTCTAATTACCAGAGCATGTAGCTTGTAGATAATCACCATTGCAACCAGTTGGTTTAAAATTATTAGCTTTGCCTCACCATAGCATGCAAGTAATGTACATGTAATGTAATCTGTTGTAGTTTTGTGAAAATGTGAGTTTCTTGAGCTCCACTCAACATGTAATATTTCTCTGTGACATCCAATTGCATTGCAGGATTTCCCCAGCCAGATTGTTCACATCGCTGTTAACTGTGTAGATCAATATCTAATGAGACGTAAAGTGCAGAGATCAGAACTTCAGCTTCTTGGGATCACTTGCATGTTGATCGCAGCAAGGTTGGTGTTGTTGCACTCTAGCCAAGAGTAAAATTCCCTACAGGACTTTTCACTGACTTTCAGGTTGAATTTAGAATTTCCCTGACTTGATGCACAATTCCTTGATCTTTCCCTGGCTGTGGCAACTATGTAAATGGCTAAGGATTACAAGAACAAGAGGCTACAATTAGCCTAAACTCTGGCTTGCAAAAAAACAGTATTGTATCCCTAACTGGAAGTCTGTCTTTCTTACATCGGATGCATTGTGTTTAGCTTGTGTTTAGCTTGTGTTGGAGTCTATTTCTTTAGACCCCTATCAACATATATTCCTCTAAAATACAGCTCAACCATTGAGAACAATAATTATAACACTTGTAAAAATTATTTCTAAAAGAACAAGAAAAAGAGAAACAGAAAAAATAAAGCCCGTGATACATGTATATACCACTAAAAGACATCGAACCCAGTTTAGCTGCGTGACAGGCAGGAACAATGACCTTTAGGCCACAGAGGTTTATCATTGTGCAAGGTGATAAAAATAGTGTATTGATTCCAAAAAAAAACTAAGCACACTTGTTTTCGCTTCGATGGATAATTGTTTGAGAAAGGAAACGCTTATCGAATGATGTAGGATTTTTTTTGCATAAATGTGCATGGAGTCTCGGTGAAATGTGAGTAGAAAATTAATTAGCAGAGTGAAACTGTTTACAAATACATCAATCCAGGGTCATTTTGAAACACAAGAAAGGAACGTTTCTGGACAGTTTCAAGGGACGCTAGTACATTTGTAAAAACTAATCGCTTATCATTCAAAAATTAAAGTCCAGAAATTGAGATATTGTGGGAAAATAGTAAATTAACTACCTGTCAAAGTCTCAGGGGTGTGTGATATCCCGTACTTGAGTTATTCAACAAAATGTACATCTCAATGGAGCGGATACGGGGAACACGGCAGTCCATCTGGAGTTAAATTTTGGTCATGTTAAAAGCTTTCTTCTTGCTGTTGAACTTGCAAACATTCGTATAGACACTTCTCTTAACATATTACTAAGTTGTTCAGACTTCAAAGACACAAGGTGAATCGACGTTTTCCGATACGTGACAACAAGTATCATTCTTGCTGTTGATATGAGATTTATACTTCCGAATCACTCGGCCGTGAAAGGTCAAACTCCCTTTGTCTGTAGTCTCTAATTTTTGGCGCTCCCCTCACGTCGCGTCTCCTCGCAACTTCACGCGCGCACGTGTCTTCCGCCCGCCCCACAATCCATCGCCAAAATTAGAGACTACTCGCAGTCTACTGAAGCAGACACGAGGAAACACGGCAGTCCATCTGGAGTTAAGTGTACTCATGTTAAAAGCTTTCTTCTTGCCGTTGAACTTGCAATCATTCGCATAGACACTTCTCTTAACATATTGTTTGTTCAGACTTCAAAAGACACAAGGTGAATCGACATTTTCCAATACGTGACAACAGGCATCACTCTGTTAAAAATAGTTAGCGCTTGCGCAGAAATGCCGGAAGTGCACTTGGTGGATGATACTCAACGAAAAAGAAGAACCGTCGGTAATCTTAGACCCGGGCACCGCGCGAGACGCAGGCAGCCCGAGTAATGAGAGACTTTTTCCCCCATACAGCTAGCATTTATCCCAATCCCCTCCCTGGGGGAGAGGGCAAGTTTTTGATTGGAGAGGTAGAATGACAGGGTTTTTCTCAATTTTTGAAGGGTTAGAATACTTCATTTTGGATAGTTGGGTAACCCCTGGCAGCTTCATTTTTAGCTGGGGCTTTTATCTCTTCACAACAGGGCTGGTATTGTGTTCAAAGAACACAGGTGTACCAACTTCTATTGAAACCCTTGAAGGGGTTATGAGAAGAGGAATAGGATTTGAATTCACCTGTAATTAATCATTTTATATGATTGTTAGCATAATATTGATAACCATTATGTAATTTCAGATTTCAAGGCACAGACATTGTGACAATCAGAGAAGCAGCTTGGTTGACTGACGGCACATACAAATATGAAGAGGTTGTTAGGTAGGATGAACACGCGTCAGTCAATATATTACAGTTTACTTGTATGTAATGGCAGACAGCTACAACAGGCCAAATTTAAGTTTCAGAAGTACAGTGACCATTGGAAGTACACAACAATTCAATTTATTCACTGTAGACATGGACACTCTTCACTACAATGGAACCCGCTCTGTGGACACCCACTTATAGTGGACAGTTTTCTTTATCCAGACAACTAAAAAGGTCACATACCATCGATTTCATCTACCTGTGAATGCATGCGCCCAAAACATGTTTTCACGTGATGTCAAACGTCTGTGTTTCAGGTGTCAAACTTTCAAAGTTTTTCCGCCACATGTACAGTTCCTTCAGTGTTCTTGTGGTTCAATTTACTGTCAACGTAGTCACAAAATCTAAGAAAGTCAGCAAAAATCCCTTCAATGATATATATGGAGAGCCGAAAAAGCACTTGAAAGTAGGACGCCTTTTTTATATTTCCTTCCTTTCTTGTTGACTGAAAACATATCCCTGCAAGTAGTGAAACACTAGCTGAAACTTCACATTTGGGTGGGAAAACTTTAAAGTTTGACTTCTGAAATGCAGATGTTTGACGTCAAGTGAAAACATGTTTTGGGCGCGTGCATTCACAGGTAGGTGCAATCAACGGTATTTTCTCTCATATTAGTCCACTTAATACAGACACTTTGGCCTGTTCCTTTGGTGTCCATATTAACAAGGTTCCACTGTACAACCTTGTCACCTGTACTGTCACATGCATGTTTTACAGCTGTTAAAATAATTGAAGGCCTCGGTGCATAACCATCCTATGTCGAATTTTGGGTTGTTTTTCGATTTTGCCTGGATTTGCCCGAATTGTTGCATGTAAACTGCAATTCGATTGAAAGAAGATGTAATGCAACTTGCAAACCACTCCCATGGAAGGTTGGTTTCTTGGTGTACGTAAGAAAAAATGCATTCTGGATTCTGGATGAATCAGTCAAAAAAATAGCATACAATGTGTTTCCATCGAATTGCAGTTCACATGCAGAAATTCAGACAAATCCAAGCAAAATCGGAAAACGACTCAAAATTCGACATAGGATGGTTATGCTCCGAGGCCTTCAATTGTTATCAGTACCCTTGATTTAATCTGGACATCAGCAGTTTTCTGGTGTCTGTTATGGTCTGTCTGTACAAGCCATTCACCTATTAGTAATGATGTGGTTGATAAGAGCGCTTTTCTATTAACTGTCGTAAAACCAAAACCAAAGCAATAACCCCAGCCAATCACAACAGAAGTAAGCAGTGCAATGAGCTAATCAGAATACGAAGCAATTACATGTAGCTGGCGCAAAGTGTGGGAAAATACGCACATGCAAATCACAATTGGTTTTAGTTTTGATTCTCATTGATTGAGAAAGTGGCGCGAGTTTTGCCAGCCAATCAGGGCGAAGCAATGCAAAACCAAAGCAAAAACAACTTTCGACACTCAATTGAAAATGCTCTATTTAGCTCTTTATGTCAATTTATTCATTGTCATTTTTTAAATAAATTATAGAATGATGGGTGAAGTTATGTCCTGTATCAAGGGTCAAGTTAGAGTAAGTTATTGAAGATTTTTAAGTCATTATTATATTAATCCTCTCATTTCCCTTATAAAAAAATAATAACATTATTACACCTCTCCATTAATGTGTAGTTATTGTGGTTTTTCAGGTCCTTACCATTCCTGATTTCCTCAAGCTGTTTTGCTCTCTTGCTGCAGTAAGTGTTCAGTTTATTTTGTATCTTGTTTGTTTTTTTTTCTAGCAATCGTTGATTATAAAGTCATCTGTATTTTACAAGCATGACCTACAGTCTTCATGATTTTGTATATCTTACATACTGCTCAACTGTTCCATTTCAGGCCAGTCAAAAGACTGAGTGTATCGCAGGATACGTAGCAGATTTGTCTATTTTACACACTGAATGTGGGAGGTAAAGTTCTATCTTGGTGTAATAAATAAAATTTCAAATTAAAATACATGTAAGATTCCCTCAGAGTTATTAATGGTAGCTTTAGAGCTCAATAGACTACAGTATGTTAGGCATAAAGCCCGCCGCACACGTGAGGAAACAGCTGAGCAAAATGCTTCACGAGGCAGTTAGCTATTTCCTCTTGTGTGCAGGGAAATTTTGGTAAGAAATTTGCCTCACGAGGCGGTGAGATCAATATCAAACATGTTTGATATTTTCCTCATCCCCTTACGAGGTGAAAATCTCATGAAAACCTTGCCGCAGACGAGAGGAAATGGCTGAGCTAACTGCCTCGCAAGGCATTTTGCTCAGCTGTTTCCTCACATGTGCGGCAGGCTTAATGTGGGTTTTAGAGACTGGTGCCTTGATGTCTCATCTGGCTTAAACCCTGTAGTAGTTTGACAAGAAAACAAGACTTAACAAAATATTTTTAGTATGTTTTTGCCTTGTTTTAGTGCTTCAATTCAATGACTGAGCTATTCAAAGTGTACTGTAGCCTCCTTCGCAGACGTCTTTGGGCTCGTCATGCATTCCTTGCCCACGAACGTCTGCTGAACTGAACTGCCACTTCCGTTCGCTGGCGGTTAGCCTTTGTTTTGAACTAACCAATAACGGGCTGCGTAAGAATGGAAATCAACACTCGATTCACGTGCATCGTCTGTGAAAATAATCCCGGGGTCGAAGTCCTACTTTCAAAAAATTGGAAAACGAACTATGATTGGCTAACCACCGTGAATGGAAGTGGCAGTTCAGTTCAGCAGACGTTCGTGGGCAAGGAACGCGTGATGAGCCCAAAGACGTCTGCGAAGGAGGCTAAGTGTACTGAAAAGAGTAGATAAATTTATTGTTGCCAGCTATTTATGGTGTGTACAGGGTAAACGAATTCAATGTAAACCAATTTAATCTTGAATGTTGTTTTTAGGAGCTGATGTTGGACTGTGTATATTTTGTGGCTCAATTTTATCCTTGATTTAAATTCTTTCTCCCTTTGCTTCAACTAATTATCATACATTGTCATAGATTACCATAACCAATAACATGACATATATATTGCTGGCAAAAATTATATTCAGGTTAAAAAGTTTTCCTTTGTCTCCTGGCCCTAATTATTTAGAGATATTCATCCTGGGTTTAAAAAGATTTTAACAGAATTTAATTATTACCTGCAACATATACACTCACTCAGATCGTTTTCTTATGGATTGAGTTTTGTTTGTTTTTAGGTTTTCTCCAGCTGTGATGGCTGCTTCTTCTGTACTGTTAGCAAATTCAGTTCAGCAAATTGGTAAGGGTATTAAGAATTCATGTACAATGATGATCTGAGGAAACCTTAGTAATCAACAGTTCAGTTTATAATGTGGTGTTTTGATTTTCTGTTGACAGAGAATCCATGGCCACAACACATGCGGGAGATCACTGACCTGGGAATTGTGGACCTTCTGGATTGCACACTTCATTTACACCAACAATGGTAAGTCTTTCAAGAATTTACTATAAATTTTCCTTTAATTAAATGACCTTCCTGTTGCACCAGTCACATTAATTTTTAAACTTCTTTTGCAGTCTACTAGAGGAATACCCTGTGGACCACAGAAATGTGAAATTAAAAGCCATCAAAGAAAGGTTTGTCTTTCTTTGATTTCATTTCTTACATTTTGTGAAATATTCCATGAACTGTCAACAGTTCTGCATCTGATCATGAGTAATAGTTGTAAAGTTCTAAGAAAAACAGTTCTGCATCTGATCATGAACTTGTAACAGTTGTAAAATTCTGAGAAAGGTATGTCAGTTATAAGGCGTGATAGAGCGTGTACCGGTAATACCATGAATGCTTGTATGTTTTTTTTTTTTTTGTGAGAATTAGAAGTAATTTCTGGACTCTTTTCTTCAGATACTCTGATGAGCGTTTCATGAAAGTCAGTGAAATAAAGGTGAGAAATCTAAATTATTTTACACCCACCTATGCACTGCGATCATCCATGTTGTTCACAAGCACTTTAAAAAGGGCAAATTTATGCATAGAAAACAGCAAAATTTTTTCTCCCCCTATAGTATTTTTTCCATCAACCTCTGGCTTTTGTATGGCTGTATTTTTGGGGGGTGAATTTGGATATACAAGCGGTAACCCTCGGGGTATGGCTTAGTGACCGCTGAATACAGGTTGCACAGAATACGTGTCAAACAAAACATCAACACCAAGTTTTAACATTCAGTATTGGTATTATATTTGAGTAATTTCCTTTTAGAAAGTGACCGTTTAATACAGGTCAAGACAATAGAAACAGCTCGTTGGGACTTAGTAAAGGGTGGCCGCGACCGCTTAACAGTGATGACCACCTACTAAGAGGTCAAAATTACAGTAAGTAATTTTTGGGACTTTGACAACTGACTGCTTAATAGAGGATTAGTGCTTAATACGGTACCACTTAATACAGGTTTGACTGTATCCTGGAAGAAACTAAGTGCTCACGTACTCAGTGTACGGGAAGGCTCGACAAATATGCATGATTGGTTTTGCTGTTTTCAGGTCCCTGGCCGTGAAGAGTTGCGTCGATATATCCTTCCTATTGCTCTTCAGTCTGAGCTGGAAAATGATAAGCGGCCTGTTGTTAGTAGTCATGGTGATACAGCAGCTAGACATAAGGGACGTGCGCAACAGAGAAGTGCTGATGACAGCATTTTAAATACAAGTATTGGCAGCCTGTCGGAGAGTGGCTATGAAGGAGATATGGAAGATGAAGGAGAGCTGAATGTTGACGACGTAATGTTAGACGAGGAACTCTGCAACGAGTTAGCTGATGATCAAAATGGTGTTCTTAACAAACAATCGAAGGACTCGTCCTTTTTGAACTGGGACCAATTCTCAAGGACTAGTTCAACGCCAAGCATTCTTCACCCTGCTGGCTTACACAGCGGGTTTGATTTTGATGTGCAGGAGATGGAGACAGATTCAGAACCTGTGCTGATTGATAACAGTATTCACAGTGCTAGTGAGTTATGCGTGCCAGTTGTCATGGAACCAGAGGATGCTATGGAGCTAGGGGAGAATTGCTCAAAGCTGGTCGCCTCAAGCAGACAAAGAAGGCAACCTCTTAGATCTATCGAGAACAGTAATATTTCTGATAGAGCTTCCTTATCCTGGAAGTCACGACAAAGGACTTCAGCTTGGAGTAGATCAGTCACTCAATGAACTTTCCTTTCTTTGTACTTTCGGTCAAAGGTTATTACTCGTTTGGCATGAAAAAAAAAGCCCTCTAGCAACTGTCATTTTATTATTCAATTAGAAAATGGTTGTGCTTTCGCGCTGTGTTCACACTAAGTAAAGTTCTTTTACTGATAATAAGTAGTCATAATAAAAAAGATGGTTAATTAATCCCCTCTGTTGATAATAGTCATTAAGTTGTGCAATAATCTTCACTTTACAAACCCACAAATAATTATACCTCCATAGTTTCTAGCTTAGTTCAGCTATTAAAAGTGGAAGTTTTTAAAATGCAGCAAAAAATATCGATAATCCGACGTGATGTTGTGTAGCTTCTGAGAAAATGCTAAATATACTGTAAACAGGTCAAAATGAAATTATAAAGCCTGTTTCAGCCGCTCAGATAGTGAGGAGAAACAACTGGTTTGCAGACGAAGAATATTGTGAGCGAGAAAAAACAAGAAAAATTAATACTGGTAAAATGCTCGATTATCTCCCGGGGATTATTTCTTCGTTGGCACACAGGTTTTTCAGTGCTTTACACTGTCTGAACGAGCGGAAAAGGCTAAATGAAATTACTTGGCGAAATCTGAAGATTTTTAAAATACCACTACCCATTTCAAAGTGTGCAAAAAGAAAGTTCCCACGTGCCTTTTCGCAATCCAACGCTTTCCTCTGATTTCAGAATATAAAGCCAACTGTGAGCTCAGAGCCTTTTGTGTGTTTGTTATGGCTGGTCCAGCCAAAAGGCCTGGACACCAAGCTTGTATCACTGTGATTCTTATTTAACCGAAAAAAAAATGTATAGTTTTCTTGTTTATATTTTACAATACCTTGTTGCTGTTTGATGTAGAATGTCTTCTGGAAAATTGTGATCACGTTAAAGAAAACAACTGAAACTTACGGCTTCAAAGCTGAATAAATGCATTGGAATTATTTTAATGATTGAGAGTTGTCTATTTCTTGTTTGACACTAGAAAGAAGAACTCGAGTGATCTCGCCCCCTGAAAAGTTTCAAGCTCACCAAAACCCTTCGCTTTTTTCCCTTCTCCAGCTTCCGCATCATAGAAAATTCTGCTTACAGACGCTTTACAGTAAAAACTCGCAACTAAGAACCCGTTACCCTAAAATTTGGATTTTATATCCCCCATAAACAAGAACCTATTTAGCCTAAAAATTGAAAACAGGTTCTTATTTTCTAAAATCATATTGGTACATTACAGCTGCAGTGCAAGAATCCTATTTGAAGAAAAAAGCAGATTCCCATTACTGTAAAAATCAGTTTTTTTTTAAATAGAAAATAGGCCAATAACCATCTTGTTTTGCAGCTGAGTTTTATTCGCTTTTCTCCAAGATTAAGAACCTAAGTAGCCTAAAATTGTGCTAACTACCATTTATAAGAACCTGTTTAGGCTACTTCCCAAAAATGTAGGTTCTTAGTTGCGAGTTTTTACTGTACTTCTATTTAGCAATGTTCTTTGTGGTGTGCAGCTGTGACGGTAGATTTTCAACTCTAAACTAGCCTGCGTAGCTGGCGGTACTGTAGGTGCGTGACCTCCTCCCCATTCTCCTTGCGACTTCACCTCTCGCTTTTAGCGGCTACAATACCGCCAGCCACGCAGGCTACTCTTTGAGGACATGGCTAGTGGGAAACTCGATTTTGGACAACAACTCATGGGGAAAATTAGACACTCGCTTGCGCAAGGAGAGCCGTCACTCTCTGTCTCTCTCGCTCTCTCTCCCTCTCTCTCTCTCTCTCTGGAGGTACTCAGGGTCGAACCACGAACTGGACTGCGACAATAGCAGCGACTACTGGACTTTGGTTTCGACAACAGTTTATTGTACAGGCTTATAATCGTACTCGTACTCAAAACGTCATCATAACTGTAATTACGTTCCTCACTGCACATTTTAAGTTACCCTGCGATTTGTGTACAATATTTGAGTGATCAAATGATTTATATATCATTCCCACACAATATTTGAGTGTGTGATTACACAAAGGATCCGACACTGCAACTAGAGCCACTATATACAAACTTTCATCCTTTTTCAAGATAGCGAGAGAAACCTCAAAAGCTCTGTTTATTAATGCAGAAAATTACCGCCCTAAATCTGACTGGCCTAAATTAAAGTTAGAAGAACACCGTGATTTCGGAGCGGAACTGGTTAAGGAAAGATTAATCAACCCGTGCAGAAGTAACACTTCTGTGAGCTGAACTTTGACTATACCCTCATTCAGGTGGTTTGGCAAATAAGTTGTTTTCCGGAATAACCGCTGTCGGCTTTTCTATGAGCAAATTTTGTTATTTATTTATTTATTTTTTTTTTTTTTGTATATCCACGAAAAACAAGCAATCAAGAGCCGCTGCCAGTAAATATCACACATCGTCCGACAGTTCAAAAAATTCAACCTCGATTTTATTTTATTAAAAGAATCCCTATATAGAACTATTTTCAAAAATGGAGTTAAACAGTTGCAGCAGATGTTATATTTCAAGAAATCGGACAATGTCTGATTTCGACGAAATGGGGGCTTGGCACCACCCAAACTCAGCAAATTTTGCGAATGTTGAGCAGCCTCGCAAAGCAAGAAAAGCAAAACAAATGAAACCATGTTTTATATATCGTAAAAGTATACTATCTGGGCTTCTAAAAAAAGATAACTTTACTTTGTCTTCGGCTTTTCCAAAAATTTTAGAGGACCCCACTTGAGCCCATTCTGAAACAAGGTCGTTTCGATTAAATTTTGCGCTAAATCCAAAGGCAAAAATTTCAGCTGGTGCGCATTATTTTTCCAATAAATATAGTTTCTAGTGATTCTTAGCCTTTCATTTCTAACATATAAAAAATCTACCGGCGGCCCTTAAATACTCACTTGTTAGGAAAACCAAACGTCCAAGCCACTTTCAGTCTTGCGACACAGCGTACTTTTCAAATTTCAGTGCGCGTCGAGAAGTAAAACATTTAAAATTACTTGCTCTGATTTGCTCAAAAATGTCTTAACCCTTTATCATACCAAAAAATAGCCGAGAGAAGTGATATTCTCTCTCGTACATGGGATTATTTTGATAAATTATCAGGGGCGTAGCCAGGAATTTTCAAAGAAGGGGGTCACACTGTGTCAAAAAGAGGGTACTCACCAGATTGCCACCTGAATATTGTAGGCTGTTTGCTTAAAAAAAGGCTTACAAAGGGGGGGTCACGGGCACCCCAGGAACCCCCCCCCCCCCTCGCTATGCCCTTGATTCTTGAATTCAAGCTTCTTTTGAACCAACTTTAGCGCGTGACAGTGCTTGCGTGTCACTGCGACTTCCCCTAAAAAGTCCAAAAAATCATCATTATTCAATATTTACTATTGCTCATCACCTGCTGGGTTTCTTGAAGTTGAGGATTCAAAAGAATGCAACGTTTGAGGTCATGGGTTTGGAATATTTGTATTTGCTGATTTGATATGTTGCAATGAATTATTTTTCCAAGAGGAGTTATATTTAGCACATGCAAATAAATAAGCATGACTGGAGTGGCAGTGTTTTTGTGAATCAAGAAAATTAAAAAAATCTTTATTCCTACTCCAAGTACAATAAACTCTGTTGTTTGTTTACTAGATTTCTTGAACTTCATTTTTCAAAGGGGAGATATTCTAGATCGTGGGTTCCTGAATACAAATGAATTTGTTGATTTGCTATCATACATTTTCCCGCCGAGTAATTATAGCCAATAGAATATTTTTCACGAAGCCTGTAAATTTCTACAGCTATGTTTGCGCTGTTTCAATCCGTATTATTCTCAGCGGTGCAAATCCCGTTGAAACACTGACTGCTAAGTTGCCAAGTTATTTACTAAAGAGTGTATTGTGGAAAGCGCAAAGTAGGAAAACACTCACCAGCCGAAAGATCCAACAGCTTTCAGATCACGTGAAATGTTGTTTGGGAGATTCCTCGGGTAAACTGATCGAGTCAAGTGCGTATTGTCTAGCTATTTTTTCGCGAGGATGGCTCTTTGTGAGTTTTCTAGACTCGTTGGTGGTCCTTGCGGTACGAGTACAGACTACCCCTCAAACGTGGCGTGTGTTTCTATCCGGGACTGCGACAGAGATGTAAAAGGACATCTAAAGTTCTGCAAATTAGCGATGACATTGCGGTACAGGACGGGTCAAGGCTTCTCCTTGCTCGAGAAGGTAAACCTATCATGTTATGGTATGTTTCTGATATTGTATTTATAGCCTATGGGAATGTTACAATGATCAATTCACAATCGTCAGCACTGAGTATCAAGATGGAGTAGGGAGCTTGTACAGGAAAGCGTGAAGGGGGAGGGCGAAGGGTGAGGGTAGGGTTAAAATAAGTGGCTGTCTAATAACCAAAAGACGGATGAC
This sequence comes from Pachyseris speciosa, assembly GCA_016490735.1. Taxonomy (NCBI): domain Eukaryota; kingdom Metazoa; phylum Cnidaria; class Anthozoa; order Scleractinia; family Pachyseridae; genus Pachyseris; species Pachyseris speciosa. The sequence goes on along the minus strand of JAEMWC010000418.1, from coordinate 645,969 downwards.
AAACTGACATAGATCTTTATATACCACTAACGATGTACCATATATCATGGAACCATAAATCGTGTTCCAGCTTATATTCAACATAGCAACCTTTGTGCGATTTTTCATCGGGATCTCTTTGGAACTCGCTGGTCGCGCGCCAAGGGGAACCATGGTCGGGTCTTATGCAGTATTCCTACAGCCCTTGCTCTCCACAAGTTTCCCTCCACCACTGGCGCATGCGGTCTTAATTTCGCTCTCTCAAAGTTTGTAGAGGAGACACACGGAATATTACTACCTGTGGGATCAGGTATGTACTTGCGCCGGCAAATGGCGTCATTCTCAGAGGTGATGATGGTGATAGTGATGATGATGATGATGATTATCCTGGATTGACCAATCAGCTGACCATACAATCAGCTGGAACAGGAGACATATTACCTATAGCGCAAGGGCATGTATAGGGGATACCCTCTTTCCTCGTTTAAGTTCCTAAATACAGGTACTGTATTACAGATAATTGCCCGGCAAGCTTATGGAGTTGGAAAAGGAAAGACGGTCCAGGTCAAAAGTTCTTTTTCTGTTTTTTCTTCTTTTCCAAAAATAAATAGCCGCATGAACATAGTTTTATTGTTTTGTTTTGTTTTGTTTTGTTTGTTTGTTTCTTTGTTTGTTTGTTTGTTTGTTTGTTTGTTTGTTTTGTTTTGTTTTGATTTTTCTTTTTTGTTTTTGTTTTTTTTTTGTACGTAGAGGAGAACTACCGATGGGTTGACGAACCGTTCTCAAAGGGCACGGGCTTCAGGCGTGCTGGCAATCACCCGGCCAAACAACTTGGTCGTGCAGTCGACCGAGACGATGCCTTAGAAGAACAGCCACTGGACTACAGCAGCCAGCTATTCTCCTGTCCTGTAGATGGCTGCGTCAGAGTATTCCAACGTGTATCGGGATTAGAGCGCCACCTTTTTCTGGAGGCTTGTTCCCATGAGGCCGAGCGTAAGACACCTCTAGACGTAAGCAAAGAAGAGTACGCGAGATGCCTAGAGGAACGAATTAGGGCCATTCCGACTCTGTCATGTGGTGTTGTGCAATCGTTATCTGTCGATACCCTACCTAAAGTATATAAAGGGATGGGCACTGAAGGAATCCAGGAGAGGGGGAAGGTTTAGCGAGAAACAGAGAGCCTACTTGACCTCCAAATTCAATATTGGAATTACCTCAGGAGGTGAAATGTTATAGAAAGCATTGTATCCACCGTTATACGTTGTCGTAGCTACACGTGCACGTATTCTAACCATAGCTATAGATAACTTGCTTTACATCTACTGAAATGTTTGCCCTAGTCTCTGTCCCATCCCAGCAAAGGAAACCGTGCACGTGATGCATATTTTACCATTTGGTGCCTTGAGGAGCGGCGCTATTACAATACAATGCAATGCTTCTACTTAAACACAGAAAAAAAACTAATGCTAGTTATATGCAACTGCCAAATACCTATGCTTAGGAACACTTACAAACAAAATCACATACAACGGGAAAGTAAAAGAAGCCTTATTTAAAGAAGAGCACTGACTCGAATCAGTGCTCGTAATGCTTACATATATTTATTACCTGTCGTACAGGTAACAAACAAGATCCAGAGAAGGTCGCTAAAGACATGCGTAGAACACGCGATGTAAGCGGGGAACGTCTGTTTAGAATAGAAGAATTCCTCATGCCAAACCAGATAGCAGCATTCTTCTCACGGCTTGCGGTGGAGTCCAGACATCAGGTGGATGATGGAGAGATCCAGGAAGAGGACGTCAATGCTACCGGAGAAGAGAGCAATTTTGACGAAGCGAGAACAAATGTCAACCAAAATATTAATCTGCAACACCCGATTGTCTTTGGCCAATATGACGTATGCCAATTGGTTCACAATAAAGGCCTCAAAAAATTAACAATTAGCATGATGGAGAAGCTGTGCCTGGAGCTCGGACTAGCCACGCCCAATCCCTTCGTGCGCCGCAGGGCCCCTAATGAACAGGCACTCAAGGAAGCTGTTGCCCTGTGCTCCTGCAGTGGATGAAGTGGAGACAAGTCCAGTCATTTCTTTGATAGTTTCTCATTTGAAATGGAGTTCGCTTCTGTTCTGAGTTATATTCTACTTCTTGCACAAAAAAACAAACAAAAAAACAAAACAAAACAAAACAAAACGGGATCACCGGATTTTACGGCCTGCCTCTTATTGCACGCTATTGGTCATTTGCTTAAAATTTGCGTTTATACTTGTCGATCTGAGATTTGAAGGCTGTCATTATAAATAAAAAAGAAGTTTTAGATCAAACGGTGAAGTGCAACTGGGTGCATAGTTTACTCGAGTCAGCGAGAGTCTGCGACACTGTAACTGGTTACTAAATGTTAATTAGCGAGCTCAATGGCAGGGAAAATATAAGATATGGAAAACAAAAAATTCCCAACATGAAGAAATCTAGCAAATAATCAACTGAATTCATTACATTTCCAGGTATATTCTTTTATTTTCTCGATTTTCATAAACGGTGACATGTTATGCTTATTTAGTTTCATTTGCTAAATATAACTTGGCTGGGAAAAAAGGCAATGTTGCAGTTATCAACTACAAATATAAAAACACTCAAGAGCCGAAGACTCAACATGAATCCTCAACATGAAGAAACCTAGCAAACGATAACCAGTAGTAAATATTGCATGATTTTGGTAAATTTAGCTTAGTGGAAATCACAGCGAATGAATGTGTCACGCCAGCACTGTCACGCGCTAGTGCGTGTTCCATAAGGACTGACAGGCTTGAATTCGAGAATTTATCGAGATAATCCCAGGTATGAAAGAGAATATCACTTCTCTCGGCTATTTTTTGTTGTGATAAATGGTTTAAGAAATTTTTAAACAACTCAGGACAAGTAATTTTAAATGTTTTCCTTCTTGACACGCACTGAAATTTGAAAAGTACGCTGTGTCGCAAGACTAAAAATGTCTTGGACGTTTGGTTCTCTCAACAGGTGAGTATTCACGGGCCGCCGGTAGATTTTTATATGTTAGAAATGAAGGGCTAAGAATCACTAGAAACTATTTTTATTGGAAAAATAATGTGCACCAGCTGAGAGTTTTGCCCTTGGATTTAGAGTAAAATTTATTAGAAACGACCTTGTTTTAGAAGGAGCTCAAGTGGGGTCCTCTAAAATTTTTGGAAAAGCCGAAGACAAAGTAAAGTTATCTTTTTTTAGAAGCCCAGATAGTATACTTTTACGAGATATAAAACAGGGTTTATATTGTTTTGTTTTTCTTGCTTTGCGAGACTGCTCAACATTCTCAAAATTTGCTGATTTTGGGATGGTGCCAAGCCCCCAACTTGGTGAAATCAGACATCACTCGATTTCTTGAAAAATGAAATTTGCTGCAACTGTTTAACTCCATTTTCGAAAATAGTTCTATACAGGGATTCTTTCAATGAAATAAAATGGAGGTGGAATTTTTTGAACTGTCGGACGATGTTTGATATTTACTGGCAGCAGCTCTTAAGTAACCCAAGCAACAAGTAAGTAAAACATCTATTGAACAGTTTGAAAAATCGAAACTTTGCACTAAAAATTGACATTCAGTACCGAAAGATAAATACAGTTCAATTAAGCGAAACATTGAAAATCTAATCACAAGCGGCTTTTCTAAAGTTCAACGCCAAAGGGAACAATAAAACCCTCATTCATTAAATATTAAAAACTAACCCCAAGATAAAGATACTATAAAAAATAAAACAACAAATGAACGGCAAAGTTCTAAGACATGCTGAAATAACTCCCCTAACAAGACCATAGTCGTACTCAGTTAGCATGCAGCTTGAGTATTTATACAAAAAGAGATCCTGGAAAAAAATCCAGAATCGAATCCGTCACTTCTTCGATAGTATTTTTTGTTACCCACTAAGCTATCTCTAGCCAATTAACTGCGTATGGTCATCAAAGGGATTGTAAGGAAACAAATACATGATAAAAAAGCGAGAGTCTTTTTATGAATTTGTTTTTACATTTAAACTACAAGTTTTTGGCGATTGAAAGCTACACTTTCATAAATAGTGACTTAAGTCCTTTAACTGGAGTCCAACGGTCGAGCAGTGTCCATAACTTTAACGGACAAAAATCTTCCAGTCTCCAACGTGCTTACCGTAGAAGTCATCGCATTCCCACCTGCGCCATTTTGGGTAAGAACCCCAGTGATAGTTGTCGTAAATAAACACTGGGAATTCATTCAAAGCACGCATCCCTTGATGTCCCCATTTGCCAACCAAGTAATTACCCGTACGGTCTTTTCCCCATTTGGTGCAGTTAGCGGCGAGGAATGAATTGTCACCCTCCAATCGCTCAAATGATCCACAAGCCTGTGGAAAAACATCTGACTCATTGCTGAAAAACTGCACCACAGCTTCACCAGAGCTGTTAGCTGCTGTGGTCACGTGGAATGTGCGTCCTTGTGGTTTGCTGCAGTGGAATCTCAGTTGGGTGAACGATAAGTGTGATCTCAGCTGCTTCATGGCGTCAGGATTAAGAACCATCTTGTTGTTTTGATAGTTGCTGACCCCACGGTATGACGTTTCAAGTGGCAACTTTGAAGGAGTAGAGCTCCTGATCACTACGTTATACACAAGAAGCCAACCACCTGAAACAAAAGTTGTGCCTTGTTATTATTGTTAAGGGAAAAGGAAATCGATAGACTGTTTTTCGATGAATGTCCTCAGCGATCCTTGGATGATCGGAAATTAAAGGGACAATATATACCCAACCTCGTTCTCACGTCTTTTTCCCTCACTTGCGCCCCCAAGTGAGGGAAAAGCCCTGGGAACGAGGTTGATATATACCTGGATGTTAATGAAATAAGAAGTGATTTGATGAAAAAAATATAAATGGAAAATAAGGCATACACAAACACTCGGACAGTCTACTACAACGCGGGTGTATGTCAGGTTGAGGGCGGACTGTTTGGTGTTCGTCCATTAATTTTTACCCTCCAAATTTAAAATGTCGGGAAGATAATAAGGATAAAAGGTAAAACAAAAAACGTGACAAAAACGTAGCATTCCGGTATATTGCCCCCTTAACAAGAAACAAGAGGCTACAATTAGCCTAAACCCGGGCTTGCAAAAAACAGTATTGTATCCCTAACTTAGTGCTAAACAAAAGAATAGAGGGAAGTCTGTCTTTCTTACATCGGACGCATTGTGTTTAGCTTGTGTTGGAGTCTATTTCTTTAGACCCATATCAACATATATTCCTCTAAAATACAGCTCAACCATTGAGCACAATAATTATAACACTTGTAAAAAATATTTCTAAAAGAACAAGAAAAAGAGAAACAGAAAAAATAAAGCCCGTGATATATACCACTAAAAGACATCGAACCCGGGTTAGCTGCGTCACAGGCAGGAACAATGACCTTTAGGCCACAGAGGTTTATCGTTATGCAAGATGATAAAAATAGTGTATTGATTCAAAAAAAAAAAACTAAGCACACTTGTTTTCGCTTCGATGGATAATTGTTTGGGAAAGGAAACGCTTATCGAACGATGTAGGATTTTTTCGCATAAATGTGAATGGAGTCTCGGTGAAATGTGAGCAGAAATTAATTAGCAGAGTGAAACTGTTTACAAATACGTCAATCCAGGGTCATTTGAAACACAAGAAAGGAACGTTTCTGGACAGTTTCAAGGGACGCTAGTACATTTGTAAAATATAATCGCTTATCATTCAAAAATTAAAGTCCAGAAATTGAGATATTGTGGCAAAATAGTAAATAAACTACCTGTCAAAGTCTCAGGGGTGTGTGATATCCCGTACTTGAGTTATTCAACAAAATGTACATCTCAATGGAGCGGATACGGGAACACGGCAGTCCATCTGGAGTTAATTTTGCAAACATTCGTATAGACACTTGTCTTAACATATTAGTTGTTCAGTCTTCAAAGACACAAGGTGAATCGACGTTTTCCGATACGTGACAACAGGCATCATTCTTGCTGTTGATATGAGATTTACACTCGAATCACTCGGCCGTGAAAGGTCAAACTCCCTTTGTCTGTAGTCTCTAATTTTTGGCGCTCCCCTCGCGTCGCGTCTCCTCGCAACTTCGCGCGCGCACGTGCCCCCACAATCCGTCGCCAAAATTAGAGACCACTCGCTGTCTACTGAAGCAGACGCGGGGAAACACGGCAGTCCATCTGCCGTTAAGTTTACTCATGTCAAAAACTTTCTTCTCGCCGTTGAACTTCCAAACATTCGCATAGACACTTCTCTTAACATATTGTTTGTTCAGACTTCATAGCCACAAGATGAATCGACATTTTCGCATACGTGACAACACGCATCACTGTTGTTAAAAATAGTTAGCGCTTGCGCAGAAACGCCGGAAGTGCCATTTGTGGATGATACGCGACGACGAAAAAGAAGAACCGTCGGTAGTTTATGACCCGGGCGCTGCGCGAGACGCGCGCAGCCCGGGTAATAACACACAAACTGCGGTGATAAACATGACAGTAAAACGCCCCTTAATTATTTTTGGATGAATCACACCTCGTAGATCTCGGCCGTTTCATCATTTCTCCTTTGATTACAATGATTATATCACCGATAATTTAACAATTGAATCTAACAGCGAGCTGTTTGGAATACTTATCTCTGTCTAATTTAACGTTTCTGACGTCATATTATTACTGTTCTCAAACTCATAAATAATTCATAAGTTCGTGATTGCCAAAATTTTGAAATTCGTCACGTGCATGAGTTTTGATACTCATTGAAATATATCACAGGTGTTTTGGATCAGATATCCAAACCACGCGTGGTTTTCATCTGTGCTGCCGTTGGACATCAAAATTCACGCATATAAAGAAAGCAAATTAAATGCAAGAACAGTTCTTCTAATTACCATTAGCTATACAGTGCTAGTTCATTTTTTCATTCACAAAAAGTTTTACATCATGATTTGTAAACTTCGCGAACCAGTAGATAAGAGATACGGTATCCATTTACGATAGTTCACAATTTATAGGATTCACTTTGTACAAGTCATAATCTTTGTAAAGACCGCCAGGATATGATCCGAAATCGGTCCTTTCTTCTCTCTTTCCAATTGCCATTGTCTAAAAATGTTCAAAGCCCATGTTTTGTATTTTGTAGAAGCTGGAACGGCTTCGTCAACTAAAAGCTGCTCCGTTTTTAATAGGAGGACGAAAACGACTCGCTCCGTGCTTGATCTCTGCCACTGATCACTGTGTTAGCTACAATGAATCACTGCTGACTCGAAACAACCAACTCTCACAAAATGTATACAGGCAAAGAGTTGTGGAAAATGTGAAAGAATGTATGCGCTGTTGCTCGTTAAAACAATTGGTTCTAATTATACAGAGAATGTATTTGTTATGTTGCATTGCATATTTATGCATGTTTGAGAAGCCATATCAAAAACTCGTGCTTCGTCTTTCATCAGGGGCTCCAAACACCTCGAAACAGTAAAAGCAATCCGCCTTGGGCGTCGTGCTTTCATCTATTTCTCGGTGGGTTTGGAACCCCTGATGAAACAACACTCGCACTCGTATTTGATATATTACTTCAAGAGGCCAGTATTCCGCTATGCATGTAATTCAGATAAACCTATCTATCCTCTACCACGATTAACAGAAATTAGAAGAGATGAATGATGATGATGATGATGATGATGATGATGATGGTTTATTTTTATGAGCTGAAGAGACAGAGAAAACATATCTACCACACTTGTATTCACGCTCTTACCTCCATCAGTTGTCATGTCGCAGTACACTTTCAATGGGTTCCCGCTCTTTTCAGGGTCGATCCAGTACTCCCCATTCCCTTTGGAATCCCCAGAGTCCCGGATGTGTTTACAGGAATGAGCAGGCTGATGAGAACGCCAACCTATTATAGCTAAGGTTATGTTTCAAATCAAAAAGAAGACGATTTAGTACTTTTGGTGATTATAAGAAAAGGTTAGATGGCACATACCCAAATCACAGGAAGCCCACACAGCCGGCCATAGTGTATGATATGCTGCATACTGAGCTCAACTTGGTTTTTATGGCATAAAACAGGACACCCAGCGTAAGGAAACTAAGTAGGGAAATTACTGCTCTCTCTATACTGGATTGTGGCGCTAATCTATTGTAGGGTTACCAAAGCGGTATGTCCTTGCCAATCGACTGAATACTGGCTGAACTGGGAAGCCCTGAAGGAATTTTGCAATCGTGAACTATATTACTATATTAGCTGTGTACTTTGGATATGTTACTTTAAAGTGCACCTAACCCCAAAAAATTTTTTTCGCTAAAATAAATCTTTGCACCTGTTTGAAACGCATTGCGCCTTTTTTGGCAAATCTTGACTAGTTATTTTGACTTTTCTAGGGTGTTAAAGTTGCAAAATCTGGCCCCACGACCGAGTCAGAAGGGGCTTGGGTCTATTCTCGATTTGACGTCACAAACTGCTTTGCATGCATGTTTACAAAGACTTAATGCGATGTAAATCAGTTTGTGACGTCAAATCGAGAATAGACCCAAGCCCCTTCTGACTCGGTCGTGGGGCAGACGATGGCCAGATTTTGCAACTTTAACACCCTAGAAAAGTCAAAATAACTAGTCAAGATTTGCTAAAAAAGGTGAAATGGGTTTCAAACAGGTGCAAAGATTTATTTTAGCGAAAAAAAATTTTTGGGTTTAGGTGCACTTTAAAAAAAAAAACATTTTTGTCGAAGCCAGGGTATCCCTTGTTTATTGTTTTGTTTCGTTTTTTCCTCCCTACTTACGCGTCAGGCAATATTTCCCTTTGTAATCCGGGTGACACTTGCCGCTATCAACCTGGTCATCTGAATGATGAGGACTCATGGCACACGACACCTGACATGATAAAACAATTGCATCTGATTGTTTTTCTGAAACTTGAAACTCTCATTTGGATCCTATAAATCTCCTCGTTTTGGCTGCAGTCGCTCACTTTTTTGGGCTCAAAATTGGTTGAAAGAAAGCCGTGCGAATTAAGTTTCTCGAGCGGGTATGGATGGATTACTTTTCGAACCTGTGAATTCTTTTACGCGAAGAATTCTTTTACGCTTTGATCTGAAAGTAGTTTGGACTCAAGAATGTTTGTTTAAATGTTTTTTTTACAAATGTCGTTTATCCAATAGTTCATCTGGATCCCAAAACTCTCTTTCTTCGTTTTCCCTGCTGTCGCTCATAGTTTTGGCGCGAAATTGGCTGATGAAAACAACACGAGATTCCGTACGGCTTTTCGCGGACTGGCTTACGTCAACCCTTCCGAGCCTGCTCAACGAGCGGGAATGATAAGCAGATTCATGTAAATGTCACTACAGAAATATAATTGTAGAGCTCCTTTTTAGGCAGTTAGCTAAGTATATATTATCTTTGTTAAACAATAAAGAAAAAAGGAAACCGTGTTAAAAAGGGAGAAGGACCGGAGTTACAAGTTATTGTGTTGTGCACACGCCTTAGCAATGAGGCTCGAATTTTTTTCCTTCTTCCCAATCCCAATTAATCCTTTTAAAAATTTTGTCGGCTACAGAATTTTAAATATGGACTACGTACTTCCCTTTAGAGCAAGGAAACAAAACAACACAACAAAGCGTCACATTAACTACCAAGTGTTTCGGCAACTCTGTTTCGTCTCACCTTTACTGATCCATAGTAGTTTGTCCCTTTCTTCCGTTTAAAGTCTTTTGGTTTCATGTGCCGAGTTTTGTTGTTTAGCTCACAGATAACGTTTGCACTGGATTGGCTTGGCCGAACATTGAAAGACTTGCAAGTATCATTGCTAGCGCATTTGATCTGGCATTCAAATTGGTCAGCAACTATATTCGTTTCCATAACGTGGCCGACTAAAACATGGTCTGTTAATTAAGACAAGGAAACGAAAAAATGAGATTTTCTAACGCTAGAAGACAAGAAAAAAGGAGGTACCGTCAACAACGTTGGGTTTACATACCAAATTGACTTTCGAAAAGGATTCCACAGTAATCTGAGTTTGCGAATGCAAATAACAACAAAAGTAAGCTGGAGCTGGCAAAGGTCAGAATATGGAGCCACGAGTTGGCCGCCATAGCGTATGAGATCCAAACTAACAGTGCAATGAATTTCTTTTATGAAAACTTATATCCTGTCGAAAACAAGTGCCGTGCCAATCGTGACCAATCGTCAGCTGCCAGCCGCGTGGGTGGACTTATTTACGAAATGAACTTTTCTTTGAGTTTGCTACCGCCAATACGGAAAAGGAGGCAGGCCCGGGAGGCAGGTTCTATAAAGTCTAATATCGATGAAAAGATTGCTATTCGGCTGTGTTGGTTTTTGGTGAAAACTATTCCAGAAAGAAAAATTACCAAACCTCATACATAGTTGAGTTCCCTGCCAGCTGTTTGTGTTTTATTAACAAATAAGTTAGGGAACCACAGACATGTCTTGGGTGCGACTGTTTTCTGTCGTTTATTTTTATAATGAAGCCTGTTGCGTGTTATTCCAGTGGTATAACGATTCAAAATATCCGGCAATAAAATATTTAATATTTTGCCGAATTGAATGATCCCTTGAGGCAAAGTAGTACAAAAGCGTTTTATATTAATTGGCAGCCACCACTAACAAAGTCACGTGTATAGTTCGCGTTGGCAAGTTGTGGTCACGTGTAATTTAACTGGAAATATAATTTTCACAAAATGGGGCTAAAGGGATTTTAAACCGTTGTGTCCATTTTCCCTAACGGTTATTTCCAGATGGAACAACGAAAGAGCTGTGACATCTTTTCAGCCATTCATTAATATATATTATAATTAAGTTTACACAGACACCGGGCTCTTCGTTTATGAAAAATGCCGGCATTAATTTAACTTGAAACTGTCCCATTTTTTTTATCAGCGGGTAGTCAATTCTTATTCTTCATTGACTCTGTTCTGCGAAAAATTGAAGTCTGCGTGTTAGTGTTGTTTTGAGTGAGTATTTTACTCAAGGTATCGACAATGGGGAATATAAACTTCGCGCTATTAAATCAAGTTATAGACTGGTAATACCAGAAGAAGTCTTCTCATGTATTGGTGTTTGTAATTCAGGCCAATTTAAAGTCATAACCTTGTTCATAACCTAGAAAAAAAAAATTGAAAACTTGAAAACTATAGATGCCATTTTGATAGGTGGAATGTGTACAGCCAAAGAAGGCAAACAATGCCTAATACAAAAATTCCTTCAGGGAGTGCGAAACAGAGACGTCGTTCTTCTATAACTTAAAGCCTATTCGTTGTTATTAGCAACGAGGTACATTTTCAGTTGCAATTAAATATTAAAGACTGTGGGCAAAATTATCGATATTAACTATTCGAAGGCTAAGAAGTGCCGGGGAGGATTTCCTCTTGAATGGTTTTAAAAACAGCTCTGAAAAAAGTTGAATAGTAAAACTTTACGTCTCACAGGGATTATAATGTTCATAGTCTTCATTAGGAGCCCATGAGTAGGAGCCTTCATATGCAGTGTTTACTTGAGTCAACGTTTGCGCGTATCTTTCTATTTTTAGAACGGCTTTTTCTGCAGGAGGCTCCAGTTTACTGGGAAAATCTGTTTCCAGTAAATTCCACACACAAGCATCCGTAAAAAAATTGTGGCTAAAGGTGGGGAGCGCGTTGTCCCGATCCTTCTCTTGGGCATTCTAAACTTCTGAAAATAGAAAAGATACGGCCCAAGGTTGACTCAAAGGGCTTGTATGGGAGAGTGAAGCTCTTATTCATGGGCTCCTGTCTTCATAGATTAGCGACTGAAGCAAAAGGAAGCGGCAGCTGAACGCAGTTGTGTGCAAAGTCGGGGAGCAGCATCAAGAGAGCCTTTCGCGAAAACGAACTTTATCATGCTTATGTTTTCTAAAAATGCATAAAATTGACCGTCATCAGCAGCATTAGCATCAGTTTATCGGTCAGACTGCCACCATCATTTGATTGCTGGCGGGACTTCAAACGCGATGTTTGACGAGTTGCGATTGGCCACGCCGAAAGGTCTCTGATGAGTCCCTTGGCAGGGACGAAACATACGTATGTTAGGCTAGCCACGTTAATATGCATCAGCAGCAACAATCGCTTTTTCATCGAATGTCAAAGAAAGGAAAGTCTCCTTGAGAAAGAAAATCAACTCAATATTGTTTACGGTCACTGTAGCCGGTTGATTATTGTGTACAAGCGTTCGGCTTTTGTCTAAACCGAGCGTGTTGAGAAAACCCAATTAGAACTTTCTCCTACTTTATATTCTTCTCGATAACCATACCAGTTAATTTATGTTTTTACCTGAATTTGCATTTCGATTCGGATAACAAGACAGACCACTAAGATCAAGTTACAGATATATTAATTTTGTAATTGCTTAAAACATGATTCTTTCAATTTCAAACGAACCACCAACGAAATTTTGCGATCATTTTGACCGGTAGGAAACTAAATTTTCCGAACAATATCTACATTATTCTCCCCTTGTTTTCCTGTAGATATACAAAAGAAACCATGCATGTGAAAGAACTCAGTTTAGATTGCGGTATATATAAACAAATTTAAAAGGTTGGAGTATGAAACCTCTACCACAAAAACTCCTCACAGACTAGCAATTCGTCACCGAAACAACAGCCATAAAGTCATCTGAAAAGTTCAGTTAAATTTCAGTTAACTAAAACCTTCAAGAATTTATACTGCGCGGAGTATTCGGTCATTATTAAACAAGAACTCCGCGTTTTATGGCTAGTCCACAGTCCGTAGTCCACGTTTTATACCTTGTCCACAGTCCGTAGTCATTGTTTTATAGCTTTAGTCAGCAGTGTTTTACACCCAATCCGCAGTCCGCAGTTCGCAGTCCACAGTACAGCAGTTCCTCTTATAAGTGTGTTCAAATTGTGAGGTAGCACTTTGCGTATTACAAGAATAGAAAATTTGGTTTATCAACAGAGTTGATAATGTAAATTGACCACCGTACAGGGATTCGGCTAGCTGACGTTTCGAGCGTTAGTCCTTCGTCGGATCGAATCGAGGAATTGTGGGTTGTGTATGGTTTATATACAGAAAATGGAGCTATGCTGTTGGTGGCCGAACATGGTAACGTGAAAAACAGGAATAAATTAATGGAATGAAAAGCGCTCGTTGATACCGTGGGGATTAAGAGTGCCGATTTGAAAGATCAGTTTTTGCTCTAGATTTTTACGGCTTTCCGTGGTACCTTGATTTAGGGATAGGCCGGAGATCGACATGCGTTTTTGGAATGGTTAGGGAGATTAAAATGCCGAGCGACAGGTTTGGATGCGTCTTTGTCATCTTTCTCAACATCACGAAGATGTTCTCGGAATCGGTCACCTAGTCGTCTTTCTCTTTCGCCGACGTATCACTTTTTGCATAATGTGCAGGTTATGTAATAGATAACATTTGCGGAGGTACACGTGAAACGATCAGTGATCTTAACAGATCGCTTATCCTAGTGTTTTTTTTTAAGGCTTCTTTTCGCAATTGCATAAATTGCGTTCACAACTGCGAGGGTCATTCTTCATTTGATTTCATTTCCGCAGTTCATATATGATTCATTTCATATATCATTCACAGATCGCTTAGGGCCCGATATTTAGTCAGTATTTTGAATGAAAGGACAAGTTTTGCATCACGAGCGCGCACATTTAAAAGTGCCAGGTAGTTCAGTTGTTTTGAATACGCTTCTAACTAGAAAGTTATCTACATTTTTGTCGCATTTGAATGAAATCAGCGGTGGTTGCGAAAAGATTCTAGCAGTTTCTGGATCATTTTGCAGTATCTTGAAGTTATTAAGAATGATGGCTTTAACTGGGTTATTATGCGGGTGAAATGTGAGGGTGAATGGAATTCTGTCATTCTTCTCCTTTTGTGACGTCTGTAGTGCTGACTGTTGATCAATCTGCTGGGCGCGGTGATGGCCCGATTGAACCACAGAATCAGGATAGCCACGTTTCTCGAAGAACTGGCACATTTCCTCTGATTTGTTGGAAAAATCAGAGTCTTCACTACATAGACGTCGAAGTCTAAGAAATTGAGAATAGGGAATGGCGTTTTTGACATGAGATGGATGCGAAGATGAATACAACAAATAACTGAGAGAATCGGTGGGTTTGTAGTGCACACTGGTACATAAACTGTTGCCGCTGATAAAAAAAACTTTGATATCAAGAAAGGCCAGGGCAGTTTCCGAAATTTCCCAGGTATATTTAAGAGCCGGATGAAAGGAATTAACGGGGGTTATAAATTGATTGATTTCCTCCTTGCTAGACGAAATTGCGCCGATGCAGTCGTCAATGTAGCGACCGTAGAGTTCAGGTTTAGGACCGTTGTACTGATTGAAGAATTGGTACTCGACGTAACCTACAAAAAGATTGGGGTAGCTAGGTCCCATTTTTGTGCCCATCGCTACACCATTAATTCGGTTGTAATAGTTGTCAGCGAAAGAAAAACAGTTAAGTGTTAAAACTAGTTCAGCTAGGCGGAGTAGCGTTTCCGAGCTTGGTTCCTTGACGATGCGTTGATCGAAAAAATACTTAAGTTCTTGAAGACCTTCGCCGTTTGGAATGACAGCATATAGAGATGTAATATCCATAGTGAAAATTAGTTTATCTTCGCCGGTGAAATTGAAATCGCGGAAAATTTCAAGTGCGTGTTCAGGGGACTGTCTTTAATGTAAGATGGCAAAGATTTGACGATGGGCCCCATAATCTTGTCTAAATAGCTAGAAATAAGTTCGGTAGGGAAACTACAGGCAGAAACGATAGGTCGACCCGGGTTGTTAGGTTTGTGGATTTGGGGTAAAAAGTAAATGCACGAGGTTCTCGGAGTAGTGATGATGACATTAGTAGCGGTAGCCGGCAATTCATGTTTGACTATTAGGTCCTGAATCGTGTCTTTGACAATTTTTTGGTTGGTGGAAGTGAGATCTTTCTCGACTTTAGCATAAAAGGAGGTGTCAGAAAGTTGCCGCAAAGCTTCTTCTTTGTAAAGGTCGGACCGCCAAACAACTACCTTTGTGCCTTTGTCGGCCGATTTGACAATTATATCTTTCCCTTGCTAAGATTTTTGAGCGCCGCCCACTTTTCCGAAGAAAGGTTGGAAAATTTAGTGTCACAATTGAATTTTAGTTTTTGAACGTCACGACGGCATTTTTTGATGAAAAAATCTAAAGAGGCGAACTGGCCCTCTGGGGGAGTCCATTTTGATTTGCGAACACGAAGTGTAAGGGCCTTAATTTTGTTCCAATTGCGAAACGTACCAACGAATTTTCAGTTAAGCAAGACATCGAAAAATTCCTTCGCCGCATTCAGTTAAAGGCCTGTCCAAACGGTAAATGTTTTACGGTAAAACACGCTAAAACATTGTAGGGTGGCAAAACATTTTTCCGTTTGGCCACCTTGTTTTGGGCTGTTTAAACATGTTTTAACGTGTTGGGTAAGATTTGAACTCTGTCAAACATTCGATAAAACGTCTCATAGCCATAAATCCCATACAACATGGTTTCCAAAATGGCCGCAAGCATGCGCAGGGCACGCACATACGGATTTAACATGGCGGCGAAATATAAAGGAAATGAGGGAAAAATAATATTGTTTTGCATTTTGTGGCGTAGCCGCACAAAACTCAGTATTTCACATGATTTTAATAGATAGAGTCGAGTTCGAACCATGCTCTAATTGAGTAAAATATGAGAAAAAAATAGCTCTAAATGGTGCGTTTTTTATCGAAATAATCTCATAAACTAGCCACACTTTTCTCTCAATGTTCCTTTAAATAGGTCTTACCTTCATGGTTTCCTTAGTCAGCTTTGAGGAAACAACTTCACTGAATTAATTTCCCACAATCTTATTCAAAAGATAAGATATAACGCTCGAAAAAGTTATAGTTTTAGCTCTAACAACCTTCTTTAACATGGTGCGTCTTTTATGTAAATAGTGGCATTTTCCAGAAATGCAACACGAGCCGAGATCAAGCCATTACGGAGGAAAAATGCATCTCTTTCATTCCACTACGGTCGCCATATTGTTTTAACGTATTTTCAGTGGTCAGTTGTATTCCCCATAACAAGTTAGGTACTTGATATATGATGAACAGGCTGAATTTCGAAAAATAGCGGGAACCTCGAAGTAATTATCGAAGGAAGTACAGGAAAATATTCACATATCCCAAGTCTGATATAACACCAATTAAATCATTTCAAACTTGGTAAATTGATTTTGTGGATACATTTTCATCAATAATCCTAAGAATTAGCGAGGCTAAGAGTATGTAAACAACAATAATAGCTTCATTTGTCCGCCCGCCATGTTAATATCAAAATATACGCGCCCGCCGATCAATCCGCTGACTGTCTTGGATTTCTGGCTATGTTAAAACATTTCTTTGTTCTCGTGTTTGGTGAGCGACGTTTTGCGCGTTTGGACAGATGTATAAAACATGTTTGATGCGCGCATGCGTGCTTACTCTGTTAGGTTGTTTGTATCCATGGATACGGTGTCGCGTCATGCGCCCATTTCTATCAAGATGGCGAACGAAGAGGACGTTAAGTCGATCTGTCAGAAAATGTTATCGAAGATAAGCCTACACCAAAGCGGAAAGGAAATAAAGCTAGTACAAGGAGATGGAGTGACGAAGAGACGGACATTCTTCTCGATATGTTTGAGGAAAGCGCCTGTCTATGGGAAATATTTAGTCAAATGAAGAATGATCCTCGCAGTTATGAACGCAATTTATGCAATTGCGAAAAGAAGCCTGAAAAAAATTCAGGACTTCAACGGGGTTTGAACCCGTGACCTCGCGATTACCGGTGCGATGCTCTAACCAACTGAGCTATGAAGCCACTGACGTTGGGAGCAGGTCAATTGTGGGTTCATATGATCCCGTGAAAGAAATGAGTATGAATACAAAGACAAAGACTCCTCGTTTGAAGAATGCGGTCACGTGGTCATGGCGGCCGGCTGTGTTTTATCGAGCTCGTCAAAATCTAACAAATGTCTTGCTCTACTGCTTTTTATTTCATTCCTTTTCGACAAACAAAAGTGCTCAGTACATTGGGAAGGCGGGCAACGACTTCTAACCGGTCTATCAGTAAGCCTGCATCAGAATTCCTGGGATATTTATGGGGCCAGAAGCTGGGCAACTCCGAGAGCGAGTTCGGGCAGAAGTAAATCCTACTTGGCTTCAAGATTTCTGTACACTGCTAACGACACAAGCACACAACAGCTCAGCCGAATAGTTCTCGGAGGAGATATCCACAAAAACCCAGGTCCAACGGAAAGAGAAACCCAAAATACCCTTGTAAGGAGTGTGGGAAAGGAGTTCGCTCGAATCAAGACGCTTTGTTATGTACTGAGTGCAATGTCTGGTCACATGCTAAGTGCCTAAACCTGAGCAAAGCCGGCTTCAAGTACTATCTGGACCACCCAGATATTGAATGGACCTGCTCCCTATGCTCGCTTCCTTTTAGGTTTGAGCAAAGTTTGGTTGGAGTAGAAAATCTAACTCAATATGGCGGCGAAGGTGAATATGTAAATGAGGATGTGGCTGGATATGCTAATGACTTGCCTGAACCGTGGATAATACAAGAAAGGAAACGGAACACTACCGATCTCATGATGGTTCATCTAAATATCAATAGCTGCCAAAACAAACTGGATGATCTGATATTACTTAACAAGGAATTAAAGTCACATGTGATTTTTCTGTCAGAGACCAAGATCGACTCTTCTTATACCAATGCACAGGTGGCTCTTAAAGGATATCATACCTATAGGATGGATAGAAAAAAGGGTGGTGGTGGCCTGATGGCATATTTCTCATCAAAGATGGTATCTCATCGAGTAAAGCTTCCTAAGCAGTATAAATTACTTGAAATTCTGGCCATAAATGCAACAATAAACAATAATGATTTGTTGTTTGTTGGTATTTATAGAGCCCCAAACGCAACTGGCACCGACTACTACCGTAAACTGGAAGAGGAATTTAATTCACTATGTATGTGGGCTACAATGGAATGTAACACACTCATACTTACTGGAGACTTGAACCTTGACAGATTAAGACCAGAACGCACAGAAGGGAAAATTTTGCTCAGTCTAGAGGAGGTCTATGGCCTGGAGTGTCTGATCAAGGATCCGACCAGAATTACGCCTACATCTGAAACACTTCTGGACGTGATCCTTACAAACAAGCCAGAGCTTTTTACAACAAGTGGAGTACTAAATCCAGAAATGAGTGACCACCATCTAGTGTATGGGATTATGAAGGAGAGGGTGTCTCAGCATGAAAGAAAAGTAGTCACATTTAGGAGTACCAGAACACTGGATGTTGAAAAACTCAATGAAGATTTATCTTATGCTCCCTGGAACGTAATGGATACCTTTGATACTCTTGATGAGAAGTATCTTTTTTGGGAGTCCCTTCTCAACACCATAGTAGAGAAGCACATGCCTACTAAAAGAATGAGAATTCGTAAAGTTGATGTGCCTTATATGACACCTGAGTGGAAAAGGGCAATCAAAATGAAAAGGAAATTTGCCAAGCAATATGCTCAAAGTCGAACAGAGGAAAACTGGGAGCTCAAGAGAATATGGAGAAATAAAGCTACTAACTACAGACGAAAAGCTATTAAAGAATATTGGAAACAAAAGGCAGATGACCTTAAAGCTAAGCCAAATGAGTTCTATAAAACCTTCAGGCCTTTTCTTAGTGATAAGAAGCAGCCTGCAAGCGAGATCCACATTAAAACAAATGGGAGAATTGAGAAGGACCAAGAAAAAGTAGCAAATGTTCTGGCAAACTACTTCTCTACGATGGCCAATGATATTGGTGGAGCAGGTGTCAACAGCTTAACAGAGGACGATTTGTCGAGTCATTCAAGCCTCGCTAACATCTGCAATGCAAATAAGAGCAACCTCAGGAACTTCTGCTTTCAACCACTCAGTAGGAATTCAGTTCAGTTAGCCCTCGAGAAACTAAATATTAGAAAGGCCTGTGGTTATGACTCCATATCTCCTAGAATGTTAAGGCTAGCATCAAGTGGCATATCAGATTCCTTAACAAAGCTTTTCAACGAGTGCATAAGGAAAGGGGAATGGCCTGAGGCATGGAAGAAAGGAGAGTGGAACCCAGTCCACAAAAAGGATGACCGGTTGGATGAAAGAAACTATCGTCCAATAACTTTGCTAAGCACAGTAGATAAAGTTTTTGAGTCTATGATGAGCATACAAGTGAATAATCATTTTGACTCCAAGCTCGATTCCTGCATATCTGCGTATAGAAAAAAACATAGCTGTGAAACTACTTTGCTCAGACTCACTGAAGATTGGAAGCTGGCTGTGGATTCTAAGCAATTTATTGGAATACTCTCAACAGACATGAGTAAAGCATTCGATTCCCTACATCCATCACTCATGATAAATAAACTAAAGGCATATGGCTTCTCAGAGGAATCACTTAGCTTGATGAGATCATATTTCTCCAATCGACAAAATAGAGTTAAACTCAATGGAGTCATTAGCAGTTGGAAGGATGCTGTTAGAGGATGCCCTCAAGGGTCATCTTTTGGACCCCTACTGTGGAACATTTTTCAAAATGATATGACGTATATAGTAAATAATCAGGCAAGCTTGTCAATGTACGCTGACGATCATCAGCTTTATGTAAAGGGGTATTCAGTTGACTGCGTGGAACAACTCTTAACTAATGGGGGGCACACTATATCAAAATGGTACAAAGATAACTTTTTGAAGGGAAATTATGACAAGTACAATTTAATGTTATTAGGTAGGAAGAACAAAAATGAGGACAGTCCATCTATCAGTGTCAAGATTGATGAACAGGTTATTAAATCATCACCAGACTTGAAGTTACTAGGAGTAACATTAGATGATGAACTTAGTTTTAGTGCTCACATAAGTGATATATGCAAAAAGGCAAGTAAGAAAGTTGGTGTTTTAGTACGTCTTAGAAATATGATTCCCAGAGAAGCCAAGTTACAATTATATAAATCGGCAATTTTACCTAACTTAACATATTGTCACATAGTGTGGCATTTCTGCAAAGCTTCAGATGCACGAAAATTAGAAAGAGTACAAGAACGGGCATTACGTGCTATATATAATGATAGGAATGCTACGTACGAGGAACTCTTAGAGAAGGGTGGACTCTCCAGTCTCGAGAACAGACGGTTACAAGATATACTAATTTTAATGTATAAGGTTAAAAATTCACTAGCTCCAGAGCATGTATGTAATATGTTTTTTCAGCAAGACAGGCATTATAACTTACGAAGTGATTTTCCTGTTCCTAGATACAATACTGTTAAGTATGGTAAGCACAGTATTAGATATTTAGGCCCACACATATGGGGCAAGATTAGCCAGGAACTACGTAGTAAGACCAGTCTTCAGGCTTTCAGGAAAGGGGTGCGTGCTCTCAATGCATCTGGCTTGCTGGACGGTACGTGTGGCTGCTGTGCGTGCTCATCTTAGATTGTGGGTACGCATAGCGGCTTCTGCTGTCTGGCTGCCTTGTGTATTGGGGGTATGCTCCCGTATCTTCTATTTAATTCGTCTAATTTAAATTATCTAGACTGTTTAACTTTTTAAATTTTACATTCATGTTTCGACTACTGCTTATATGTTTGCCCTATATTGTCTGTTTGTTTGTTTGTTCTATTCGATTGTAATAATTTTATATATTGATGTCATTTTATATATTAATGATATTTTAAGACTACATTTTTAATATTTTTACACATATCTATATTGTATTCATTTTATTTATTTATAGTGTCCACAATTAGCTTTTAGCTAAATACCTTTGACACTTTAATAAAGTTTATGTATGTATGTATGTATGTATGTATGATATATGAAATGAATCATATTAGTAAAGACTATCAAATGAAGGATAAGCGTGACAAAGCTTATGAGAAAATTCAGGAACAACTGGACATACTGATTGCTGAGATGAAGATAATTGGGCTGCGTTCGCAGCTTAGTCGTGCTTCTGGAGATTAGTACTTGTTTTGATGAAATATGTTTTAAGATGTTTTATGCCCTTTGGCCACTCTGTAAAACATAGACATGTTTTACCCTAAAACATGTTTTAGGATGTTTTACCGTAAAACATTTACCGTTTGGACAAGCTTTTTTCCACGACAAAGAAGATGATTCTAACACCTCTGACAAAGATATTTTTGAAACACTTCGTGTTCGCAAATCAAAATGGACTCCCCCGGAGGGCCAGTTCGCCTCTTTAGATTTTTTCATCAAAAAATGCCGTCGTGACGTTCAAAAGCTAAAATTCAATTGTGACACTAAAATTTCCAACCTTTCTTCGGAAGAGTGGGCGGCGCTCAAAAATCTTAGCAAGGGAAAGATATAATTGTCAAATCGGCCGACAAAGGCACAAAGGTAGTTGTTTGACGGTCCGACCTTTACAAAGAAGAAGCTTTGCGGCAACTTTCTAACACCTCATTTTATGCTATAAAGTCGAGAAAGATCTCACTTCCACCAACCAAAAAATTGTCAAAGACACGATTCAGGACCTAATAGTCAAACATGAATTGCCGGCTACCGCTATTAATGTCATCATCACTACTCCGAGAACCTCGTGCATTTACTTTTTACCCAAAATCCACAAACCTAACAACCCGGGTCGACCTATCGTTTCTGCCTGTAGTTTCCCTACCGAACTTATTTCTAGCTATTTAGACAAGGTTATGGCGCCCATCGTCAAATCTTTGCCATCTTACATTAAAGACAGTCCCCTAAACACGCACTTGAAATTTTCCGCGATTTCAATTTCACCGGCGAAGACAAACTAATTTTCACTATGGATATTACATCTCTATACACTGTCATTCCAAACGGCGAAGGTCTTCAAGTACTTAAGTATTTTTTCGATTAACGCATCGTCAAGGAACCAAGCTCGGAAACGCTACTCCGCCTAGCTGAACTAGTTTTAACACTTAACTGTTTTTCTTTCGCTGACAACTATTACAACCGAATTAATGGTGTAGCGATGGGCACAAAAATGGGACCTAGCTACCGCAATCTTTTTGTAGGTTACGTCGAGTACCAATTCTTCAATCAGTACAACGGTCCTAAACCTGAACTCTATGGTCGCTACATTGACGACTGCATCGGCGCAATTTCGTCTAGCAAGGAGGAAATCAATCAATTTATAACCCCCGTTAATTCCTTTCATCCGGCTCTTAAATATACCTGGGAAATTTCGGAAACGTCCCTGGCCTTTCTTGATATAAAAGTTTTTTTTATCAGCGGCAACGGTTTATGTACCAGTGTGCACTACAAACCCACCGATTCTCTCAGTTATTTGTTGTATTCATCTTCGCATCCATCTCATGTCAAAAACGTCATTCCCAATTCTCAATTTCTTAGACTTCGACGTCTATGTAGTGAAGACTCTGATTTTTCCAACAAATCAGAGGAAATGTGCCAGTTCTTCGAGAAACGTGGCTATCCTGATTCTGTGGTTCAATCGGGCCATCACCGCGCCCAGCAGATGAGTTTGCCTTTTGGTCGAGGGTCGAGGGTAACTGGTCGAGGGTCGAGGGTAACTAGTCGAGGGTCGAGGGTAACTAGTCGAGGGTAGAGGGTAGATGGTCGAGGGTCGAGGGTAACTAGTCGAGGGTCGAAAAATTCTTCAGAATTATTGGAAAATTATTTCTGAACGTCGTCAAATCAAAATTTCATATAGGCTTGTGTTTACATGAGTTTTCGGTGCCTGTTTTCGCCACGTACTTGTTATTTGTGTTCGTGATCGAGTCCTGTGTTGTCAATAACGTTTACATATTTCCCACGGACTGTAAAACAAAACGAAAAAAAGGAATACACGTTAAATAGCGGTCAAAGCGGAAAAACCAACAACAAATTACGAGAGACACCCCGTAAGCAACAAACAAAAGGCATTTGTGATTTAAAAGATATTACTTGCCGTCTTCATGTCTCGGGGCTTTTGGTTGATCCAAGACCTGAACACAGCGCGGGAAAATAAGTTTTATTTTTTAGCTGTTGGTCGTAAGAAAACGGCTAGGATCTTTAAAAAGAGATTTAGAGCCATCACCCCCAAATGAATTGAAGCAGCTTTTAATGATTCTGCGTAAAGCTTGTGCAATTAACCATAGGGAACAATTACTTGTTGTTTTATGCGAAACGCTGTAACCATCGTCGCTTCGTCGGCACTTGCACAACAAACTGTCAAAACCAGACTGATTTATGACGTCCATATTTGCGCTAAAGAAAATTTACTGGGTTCTTTTCCTGTAGCAAGTGCTGCAAATCGCGTCCTTTTTTTAATTTTTATTTTGTTTTTTTACATCAATTTAGGGCAGGATACAAATTTTTTAGAACTTCCCCGTTCACATTTTAATGGCGAGAGTAAAGTCGGTCGCTCGATAAAGACATTTAATTGCGAAGGGTAGTTTGGATGGGAGAAAATACATATTTTACAAAAATAAAAAAATCAACACCCAGTAGGCTTTACCAAGGCGGGATAGGCGGAGTTAATTGGCATCTGCCTTAATCGGAAAATACCTTTAATTTCAGGCCTCATTAACAGGAACGGGAGGGGGGGATATTACAGAGGGGGGCTTAATAGGGAAGGGGGACTTATTTTCAAATCTCAAACACGCCATTTTCGTCTTAAAATAGTTTTTGTACAAAACTCAAACAACTGCAGTGAAACTTTAGATTCAATACAGATCAGCAAACAGTAAATTATGTGTTTCAGTGCATATTTATTTAAAAACAAACCAACTGGGCCGCATGAAGTGTACTTTGTAAGTATTTACAAAATCTCATCTCCCAAAGGGGGGCAGGAAGTTTATTAGAGAGGAGGGGGGGGGGGGGTGGCTTATTACAAAGACCGACTTCCAAACGAGGGGCTTATTAGAGAGAAGGGGGGTTAACAGAGACGGGGGCTTAATAGAGCTTTTACGGTAAGAACCTTTTTGATAACAACGTTCAGGCTGAAATTAACCAAAATTTTAAGAACATACTAAACACATGCCCAGGCTGAGTGTCAGGTAAGAACGTCTTTATGTCTTTTGCGAGTAGTATAAATAAGAGAAAGAAATGTAAAACTGTAAGTAAGTAAGTAAGTAAGTAAGTAAGTAAGTAAGTAAAACCTTTATTTAAACACGATAAGTATTTAAGCTATGCAGCTTGTGGGGTCGTGTATAAATAGATAATATAAAAAATACATAAACAGTAACTGTAATAAAACTATAAGGTAAAATAAGACTTATGCCTTCTTGTATGTATAAACATAACATTAATATTTACAAGAAACAAGTAATTAATAATTGATGGTATTGTATAACTGCTAAAATTATAGACCTAAAAGCTCCTTTTAAGGGGGAGCTATCTTCTACAGAATAAATTAGAAAAGTCAATGTCTCTGACAAAAGTAAGTTTGTTAATCGTCCTGAAGAAACTTTTCACACTATTCGCTTTACGACACTCGATTGGCAAACGATTCCACAAAACTGGACCTCTATAAGATATAGAATACTTTTTGATATTCGATTTGAAAGGTGGAATTTCCAACTTAAGACTGTTCCTTAGATTATAAGAGGATTGCGATTTCACAAAATGTGTTGTCATGCAGGATGGTAAAACATTGTGGTACATCTTATAAGTTAGTTTCAGGATAGATTGCTTATAGAAAGTTCTTAGAGTGTCCCATTTAGCCCTGGTGAGGACTTCCACTGATGGTAGATCCTTAGCGAAATTGAAAATGACTCTTGCTACCCTGCAGTGTAGTCTTTCAAGTGAATCAAGTTCGTCTTGCCGGTTAGTACCTCCCCATACGGATATACCGTACGTTACTGCAGGAATTATAACTTTTAAGTACAGGTTTAAGAGATCCTGTTTGGGTAAGAATCTGCTCTTCTTTATAAGGCTTAGTTTATTAGCAAAACTCTTCTTCAATTCCTTAATATGTGTGGACCAGCTAAGCTTGTGGTCGATTATCACGCCCAAAAGCCGACTGTGTGTTACCCATTCTAAGTTGTCACCTCCAAGGTATATAGGTGGTAGAGGGCCAGTGAACGATCCTCTATAGATTAGCATACATTCTGATTTCTTTGGGTGTGGTGTCAGCCTGTTCTTCACACACCAGGCATAGAGCTCTTTTAGGGATTGATTTAACGCAGCTGACACTTCGTCTATAGTCTTCCCGATACAGTATACAGTGGTATCGTCAGCATACATATACACTGACCCTGACTGGATGGACGCTACAAGATCGCTTGTGTACAAAGTAAATAGAGTCGGCCTCAAGACACTCCCTTGAGGGACATCAGAAGACACTGAGCAGAGGCTGGATCTTTGTCCATTTAAGACCGTGTACTGTAACCTGGATGTAAGGTAACTCGTCAACCAGTTTAATAAGGAGCCGCGCATTCCAAATTGACATCGAAGCTTGTTAAGCAGGATGCCGTGATCTACGCAATCGAAGGCTTTCTTGAAATCAATGAAGGCCACGCCCACCACATAACCAGAGTCTATTGAATGTCTCCAGGTTTCCGTTAAATGGACAAGGAGAAACTCAGTGGAGTAGCCCTTGCGATATGCCCATTGATTGTCTGTTACCAGGTGATTGGAGTTAAGCACATGGTCAACAATCACGTCATTAACACATGACTCCGAGATCTTGCTTGGCACACTGAGAATGGAGAGAGGACGATAATTTCCTCTATCCGTTGCGTCATCTTTTTTGTGTATTGTCGTTAGTTTTGCTGTTTTCCACTGCAGGGGGACAACGCCTGTCTTAAAGCTTGACGTAATTAGAGATGTCAACGGGGGTGCAACCGTTTCTCCCAGTAGCCTGAGCAACCTTGGGGCGACGTCATCCGGGCCGGTTGCTTTGTTTGTTTTCAAGCTCAGTATTTTACTTTTGACAGTACCTTCTTGAATATCAATAACGGCTAAAGTTGGTATGTCTGTTGAGTCGTCCACTCTGCCTGTTTCGATTTGTAGCGCCGACAGATGTGCTGGTAACTGTGCCGCTAGTGTTGTACCAATCGAGGAAAAGTAAGCATTCATCGTGTTGGCCTTTTCCACATCGCAAATGGCCAGGCTCCCGTCTTCGCGTTTTAGGGGCCCTATTGGTGTATGACTTTTTGACAAACTTGTTGCGTCTTTCACGAGCTTCCAGTAAGCGCTTGAGGTTTTAACCTCATTGACTTTGCTTCTGAAGAAATCTGCTTTTGCCCTCCTAACAGTGGCTGTAATCTTATTTCGTAGGTATTTATATTCCCGCCACTTTTCATTATCGTTCGTGTTAACCGCCTCCTTGTACAGTAGTCTATCAGGACAATTTTGTTCTCGCATGATACACTGAAGAACAACTCAGTTTGTAGTTGAACTAAGTCTGTTCATACCACATCACAGCGAAAAATGCACTTTGACAGGTTCCACATTGATTTATTGAAATACAATACCACACTTTTAAATCACAAATGCCTTTTTTTTTTGTTGCTTACGGGGTGTCTCTCGTAATTTGTTGTTGGCTTTTCCGCTTTGACCGCTATTTAACTTGCATTTCTTTTTTTCGTTTTGTTTTACAGTCCGTGGGAAATATGTAAACGTTATTGACAACACAGGACTCGATCACGAACACAAATATGACAAGTACGTTGCGAAAACAGGCACCGAAAACTCATGTAAACACAAGCCTATATGAAATTTTGATTTGACGACGTTCAGAAATAATTTTCCAATAATTTTGAAGAATTTTTCGACCCTCGTCTAGTTACCCTCGACCCTCGACCATTTACGCGCGACCCTCGACCCTCGACCATTTACCCTCGACCCTCGACCATTTACCCTCGACCCTCGACTAGTTACCCTCGACCCTCGAATAGTTACCCTCGACCCTCGACCCTCGACCAAAAGGTAAACTCCCAGCAGATTGATCAACGGTCAGCACTACAGACGTCACAAAAGGAAAAGAATGACAGAATTCCATTCACCCTCACATTTCACACGCATAATAACCCAGTTAAAGCCATCATTCTTAATAACCTTAAGATACTGCAAAATGATCCAGAAACTACTAGAATCTTTTCGCAACCACCGCTGATTTCATTCGAACGCGACAAAAATGTAGGTAACTTTCTAGTTAGAAGCGCATTCAAAACAACTGAACAACCTGGCACTTTTAAATGTGCGCGCTCGCGACGCAAAACTTGTCCTTTCATTCAAAACACTGACAAAATATCGGGCCCTAAGCGATCTGTTAAGGTCACTGATCGTTTCACCTGTACCTCCGCAAATGTTATCTATTGCATAACCTGCACATTATGCAAAAAGTGATACATTGGCGAAATAGGAAGACGACTGGGTGACTGATTCCAAGAACATTATCGTGATGCTGAGAAAGATGACAAAGACGCATCCAAACCTCTCGCTCGGCATTTTAATCTCCCTTACCATTCCAAACAACACATGTCGATCTCCGGCCTTTCCCTACATCAAGGTACCACAGAAAGCCGTAAAAATCTCAAGCAAAAACTGATCTTTCAAATCGGCACTCTTAATCCCCACGGTATCAACGAGCGCTTTTCATTCAATTAATTTATTCCTGTTTTTCACGTTACCATGTTACCACCAATAGCGTAGCTCCATTTTCTGTATATATACCATACACAACCCACAATTCCTCGATTCGCTCCGACGAAGGACTAACGCTCGAAACGTCAGCTAATCGAATCCCTGTACGGTGGTCAATTTATATTATCAACTCCGTTGATAAACCAAATTTTCGTTTTTCCCCATACAGCCAGCAACCCAATCCCCTCCCTGGGGGAGGAGGCAAGTTTTTGATTGTGCCACAGTTAGGGGGACGAAGAATGGCAGGGTTTTCCTCAATTTTTGAAGGGTTAGAATACTTCACTTTGGTAGGTGGGTAACCCCTGGCAGCTTTATTTTTAGTTGGGGCTTTTATCTCTTCAAAACAGGGCTGGTGTTGTGTTCAAAGAACACAGGTGTACCGACTTCTATTGAAACCCTTGGAGGGGTTATGGGAAGAGGAATTAGTCTCCTTAGCAGCCGTTATTAGGGCCGTCATGTAACGCTCCTCCCCACTAACGGCTGCTCACTCGAGCTCTGCATTCCTTTCCCTCTGATACCGAGAACCAATAAAATGCATGAAATTCTTGGCAGCTGCACCAATCATATTTCTCGTTATATCTGCCACTAAAAAATAAACACAACAAGACGAGGACTAGGACCAGGTTTCTAGAAAATGGAAGCCTGCTCCTTATTGGTCCGTTTGAAGGAAAGGAATGCAAAGCTAGAGTGAGCGGCTGTTAGTGGGGAGGGGGCGGAGTGTGTGACGACCCAAATAATGGCTGCGAAGGAGACTAAAGAGGAATAGGATTTGAATTCAGCTGTGATTAATCATTGTATATGATTGTTAAGCATAAATGATAACCATATAATGCAATTTCAGATTTCAAGGTACAGACATTATGACAAACAGAGAAGCAACTTGGTTGACTGACAGCATATACAAATATGAAGAGGTTGTTAGGTAGGTTGAACACTGGTCAGTTAATATACAGTTTACATATAGGTAATGGTGGACAGCTACAACAGACCAAATTTAAGTTTCAGAAGTACAGTGACCATTGGAAGTACACTTGTACAATTCAATTCACTGTAGACATGGACACTCTTCACTACAATGGAACCCCACTCTATGGACACCCACTTATAGTGGACAGTTTTCTTTATCCCGACGACTAAAAAGGTCACAAACTGTCGAATGCATCTGCCTATGAACGCACATGCCTGAAACATGTTTTCACGTAGTGTCAAACGTCTGCGTTTCAGGTGTCAACCTTTCAAAGTTTTCCCACGGCCAAATGTGAAGTTCCTTCAGTGTTCTTGTGGTTCAATTTACTGTCAACGCAGTCACAAAATCTGTGGAAAGTCAGTGAAAATCCCTTCAATGATACACATGGAGAGCCGAATAACCACTCGAAAGTGGGATGCCTTTCTGATAATTCCTTCCTTTCTTGTTGACCGACAACATATCCCTGCGAGTAGTGAAACACAAGCTGAAACTTCACATTTGGGCGGGAAAACTTTTAAGTTTGACACCTGAAACGCAGATGTTTGACATCAAGTGAAAACATGTTTTGGGCACATGCGTTCACGGGTAGATGATATCGATGGTATTTTCTCTCAAATTAGTCCACTTAATACAGACACTTTGGCCTGTCCCTTTGGTGTCCATCAATTAACAAGGTTCCACTGTACAACCTTGTCACTGTCACCTGCATGTTTTAAGGCTGTTAAATTAATAATTATTATCAGTACCCTTGATTTAATCTGAACATTGAGAGCAGTTCTCTGGTGTCTGTTATGGTTTGTCTATACAAGCCAATTACCTATTAGTAATGATGTGGTTGATTATATGTAGCTGTTTATTTCAATTCATTCATTGTCATTTTTTTAATAAATTATAGAATGATGGGTGAAGTTATGTCCTGTATCAAGGGTCAAGTTAGAGTAAGTTATTAAGGACTTTTTGTCATTATTAATCCTCTCATTTCCCTTCTTACAAAAAAAAAATTTTTTTTACACCTCTCAATTAATGTGTAGTAATATTGTGGCTTTTCAGGTCCTTACAATTCCTGATTTCCTCAAGCTGTTTTGCTCTCTTGCTGCAGTAAGTGTTCAGTTTATTTTGTATCTTGTTTGTTTTTTTCTAACAATCGTTGATTATTAAGTCATCTATATTATTTTTACAAGCATGACCTACAGTCTTTATGATTTTGTATATCTTACATACTGCTCAACTGTTCCATTTCAGATCAGTCAAAAGACTGAGTGTATTGCAGGATATGTAGCAGATTTGTCTATTTTACACACTGGATGGGGAGGTAAAGTTCTATCTTAGTGTAATAAATAAAATTTCCAATTAAACTAGGATTCCCTCAGAGTTATTAGTAGTAGCTTTAGAGCTCAATAGAGTGCATTAGGCATAATGTGGGTTTTAGAGACTGGTGCCTTGTTGTCTCATCTGACTTAAACCCTGTAGTAGTTTGACAAGAAAACAAGACTTAACAAAATATTCCTAGTATGTTTTTGCCTTGCTTGTTGAATGAGCACTTCAATTCAAAGACTGAGCTAATCAAAGTGTACTGAAGAAAAGAGTAAAAAATTGTTTGCCAGCTAGTTATGGTGTGTACAGGGTAAATGAATTCAGTGTAAGCCAATTTAATCTTGAATGTTGGCTTTTACAAGCTGATGTTGGACTGTGTATATGTTGTGGTTCAATTTTATCCTTGATTTAAATTTTTTCTTCCTTTGCTTTAAACTAATTATCATACATTGCCATAGATTACCATAACCAACAACATGACATATATATATATATTGCATGCAAAATTTAAATTCAGGTTAAAAAGTTTACCTTTGTCTCCTAGCCCTAATTATTTAGGGAGATTCAACCTTGGTTAAAAAAAAATCTAACTGAATTTAATTTTTACCTGCAACATATACACTCAGTCCTGACGATTGTTTTCTTATGGACTGAGTTTTGTTACGTTTAGGTTTTCTCCAGCTCTGATGGCTGCTTCCTCTGTACTGTTAGCAAATTCAGTTCAACAAATTGGTAAGCTAGGGTATTAAGAATACATGTACTATGATGATTCCAGGAAACCTTAGTGATCAACAATTCAGTTTATAATTTGTGGTGTTTTGTTTTTCTGTTGGCAGAGAATCCATGGCCGCAATTAACACATGCGGGAGATCACTGACCTGGGAATTGTGGATCTTCTGGATTGCACACTTCATTTACACCAACAATGGTAAGTCTTTCATGCATTAACTTTAAATTTTCTTTTAATTAAATTACCTCCCTGTTGCATCAGTCACATTAAATTTTAAATTTGTTTTATGAATTTCTGTTGCAGTCTACTTGAGGAATACCCTGTGGACCACAGAAATGTGAAATTAAAAGCCATCAAAGAAAAGTTTGTCTTTCTTTCATTTCTTACATTTTGTTAAATATGCCATGAATTGTCAACATCTGATCATGAGTAACAGTTGTAAAGTTCCAAGAAAAACAGTTCTGCACCTGATCATAAACTTGTAACAGTTGTAAAATTCTGAGAAAGGTACGTCAGTTGAAGGGCTGAGGGCATAAACTGCCTATGTGTAATTTTCGGCCGTTTTTTTAGTTCGCTTGGATTTGTCCAAATTTTTGCATGTGAACTGCATTTTGATTCAAAAACATTGTCCCGTATTTTTTTTCACCGATTTCTTTTTTGTTTTCGAGAAATAACGTATGCAAAAAAAACACCTAAAACTACACATAGGCAGTTTATGCCCTCAGCCCTTCAGTTATAAGGCGTGATAGAGCGTGTAATACCATGAATGCTTGTATGTTTCTTTGTGAAAATAAGATTTTTTTAAAGTAATTTTTTGACTCTTTTCTTCAGGTACTCTCATGAGCGTTTCATGAAAGTCAGTGAAATAAAGGTGCGAAATCTTAATTATTTTACACCCACCCATGCACTGCGATCATCCATGTTGTTCACAAGCACTAAAAGGGCAAATTTATGCGTAGAAAACAGCAAATGTTTGTCTCCTCCCTGTAGTATTTTTTCCACCAACCTCTGACTTTGCCATGGCTGTATTTTATTTTTTGGTGAATTTGAATGTACCTTGGGGTATGGTTAAGTGACCGCTTAATACAGGTTGACCGCTGAATACAGGTTGCACAGAAATACGTCTCAAACAAAACAGCAACACCAAGTTATTACATTCAGAATTGGTTTTATATTTGAGTTATTTTCTTTTAGTAAGTGACCGTTCAATACATGTCAAGACATTAGAAACAGCTCATTGCGACTTAGGACAGGGTGACCGCGACCGCTTAACAGAGGTGACCACCTAATAAGAGGTCAAAATTACAGTAAGTAATTTTTGGGACTTTGACAACTGACTGCTTAATAGAGGATTACTGCTTAATACGGTGCCACTTAATACAGGTTTGACTGTATCCTGGAAGAAACTAAGTGTTCACGTACTCAGTGTTGAGAATAATGTACGCCGGAAGGCTCGACAAATACGTATTATTGGTTTTGCTGTTTTCAGGTCCCTGGCCGCGAAGAGTTGCGTCGATATATCCTTCCTATTGCTCTTCCGTCTGAGCTGGAAAATGACAAGCGGCCTGTTGTTAGTAGTCATGGTGATACAGCAGCTAGACATAAGGGACGTGCGCAACAGAGAAGTGCTGATGACAGCATTTTAAATACAAGTATTGGCAGCCTGTCGGAGAGTGGCTATGAAGGAGATATGGAAGATGATGGAGAGCTGAATGTTGACGACGTAATGTTAGACGAGGAACTCTGCAACGAGTTAGCTGATGATCAAAATGGTGTTCTTAACAAACAATCGAAGGACTCGTCCTTTTTGAACTGGGACCAATTCGGCTCAAGGACTAGTTCAACGCCAAGCATTCTTCACCCTGCTGGCTTACACAGCGGGTTTAATTTTGATGTGCAGGAGATGGAGACAGATTCAGAACCTGTGCTGATTGATAACAGTATTCACAGTGCTAGTGAGTTATGCGTGCCAGTTGTCACATGGAACCAGAGGATGCTATGGAGCTAGGGGAGAATTGCTCAAAGCTGGTCGCCTCAAGCAGACAAAGAAGGCAACCTCTTAGATCTATCGAGAACAGTAATATTTCTGATAGAGCTTCCTTATCCTGGAAGTCACGACAAAGGACTTCAGCTTGGAGTAGATCAGTCACTCAATGAACTTTCCCCTCTTTGTACTTTCGGTCAAAGGTTATTACTCCTTTGGCATGAAAAAAAAGCCCTCTAGCAACTGTCATTTTATTATTCAATTAGAAAATGGTTGTGCTTTCGCGCTGTGTTCACACTAAGTAAAGTTCTTTTACTGATAATAAGTAGTCATAATAAAAAAGATGGTTAATTAATCCCCTTTGTTGATAATAATAATAATAATAATAATAATAATAATAATAATAATAATAATAATAAAGATGGTTAATTAATCCCCTTTGTTGATAATAGTCATTAAGTTGTGCAATAATCTTAAATAATAATCAAACCCACAAATAATTATACCTCAATAGTTTCTAGCTTAGTTCAGCTATTAAAAGTGGAAGTTTTTAAAATGCAGCAAAAAATAATATCGATAATCCGACGTGCTGTTGTGTAGCCTCTGAGAAAATGCTAAATATAATGTAAATAGGTCAAAGTGAAATTAAGCCTGTTTCAGCCGCTCAGATAGTGAAGAGAAACAAGAACTGGTTTGCAAAAAAAGAATATTGTGAGCGAGAAAAAACAAGAAAAATTAATACTGGTAAAATGCTCGATTATCTCCCGGGGATTATTTCTTCGTTGGCACACAGGTTTTT
The DNA here is from genome assembly GCA_016490735.1 of Pachyseris speciosa. Lineage (NCBI taxonomy): Eukaryota > Metazoa > Cnidaria > Anthozoa > Scleractinia > Pachyseridae > Pachyseris > Pachyseris speciosa. Next base: position 612,492 of record JAEMWC010000418.1, on the reverse strand, counting down.
CAGTGCTTTACACTGTCTGAACGAGCGGAAAAGTCTAAATGAAATTACTTGGCGAAATCTGAAGATGGGAAAAATTAGACACTCGCGACACTCGCTTGCAAAAGGAGAGCCGTCACTCGCTCTCTCTCTGGAGGTACTCAGGGTCGAACCACGAACTGGACTGCGACAATAGCGCAGCGAGTACTCCACTTTGGGTTCGACAACAGTTTATTGTACAGGCTTATAATCGTACTCGTACTCAAAACGTCATCATAACTGTAATTACGTACCTCATTGCACATTTTAAGTTACTATGCGATTTGTGTACAATATTTGAGTGATCAAATGATTTATATATCATTCACACACAATATTTGAGTGTGTGATTACACAAAGGATCCGACACTGCAACTAGAGCCACTATATACAAACTTTCATCCTTTTTCAAGATAGCGAGAGAAACCTTAAAAGCTCTGTTTGTTAATGCAGAAAATTACCGCCCTAAATCTGACTGGCCTAAATTTAAGTTAGAAGAACACCGTGATTTCGGAGCGGAACTGGTTAAGGAAAGATTAATCAACCCGTGCAGAAGTAACACTTCTGTGAGCTGAACTTTGACTATACCCTCATTCAGGTGGTTTGGCAAATAAGTTGTTTTCCGGAATAACCGCTGTCGGCTTTTCTATGAGCAAATTTTATTATTTTTTTGTTTTTTTGTATATCCCCGAAAACAATCAAATAAATAAACCAAGCAACAAGTAAGTAAACGACATCGATTGAACAGTTTGAAAACACGAAACTTTGCACTAGTAAAATTTGACATTTACCGAAAGATAAATACAGTCCAATTAAGCGAAACATTGAAAGGCTAATGACAAGCGGCTTTTCTAAAGCTCAACGCTAAAAGGAACAATAAAACCCTCTTTTATTAAATATTAAAAACTAACCCAAGATAAAGATACGATAAAAAATACAGTGGAACCCCGTTTACTTAATTAGTACGAACACCAAAGGGACATGCCAAAGTGTTCACATTATCCGGGTGTCCGTATTAAGCGGTCTAATTTAAGAGAAACTATATGACCTTTTTAGTTGTCGGGACAAAGAAAACTGTCCCTTAAAAGCGGGTGTCCGTATTGAGAGGGGGTCCGTATTATCCGGGTGTCCGTATTAAGCGGTCTAATTTAAGAGAAACAAGAGGCTACAATTAGCCTAAACCCGGGCTTGCAAAAAACAGTATTGTATCCCTAACTTAGTGCTAAACAAAAGAATAGAGGGAAGTCTGTCTTTCTTACATCGGACGCATTGTGTTTAGCTTGTGTTGGAGTCTATTTCTTTAGACCCCTATCAACATATATTCCTCTAAAATACAGCTCAACCATTGAGCACAATAATTATAACACTTGTAAAAAATATTTCTAAAAGAACAAGAAAAAGAGAAACAGAAAAAATAAAGCCCGTGATATATACCACTAAAAGACATCGAACCCGGGTTAGCTGCGTTATAGGCAGGAACAATGACCTTTAGGCCACAGAGGTTTATCGTTATGCAACATGATAAAAATAGTGTATTGATTCCAAAAAAAAAACAAAACTAAGCACACTTGTTTTCGCTTCGATGGATAATTGTTTGAGAAAGGAAACGCTTATCGAACGATGTTGGATTTTTTCACATAATGTGAATGGAGTCTCGGTGAAATGTGAGTAGAAAATTAATTAGCAGAGTGAAACTGTTTACAAATACGTCAATCCAGGGTCATTTGAAACACAAGAAAGGAACGTTTCTGGACAGTTTCAAGGGACGCTAGTATATTTGTAAAATATAATCGCTTATCATTCAAAAATTAAAGTCCAGAAATTTAGATATTGTGGCAAAATAGTAAATAAACTACCTGTCAAAGTCTCAGGGGTGAGTGATATCCCGTACTTGAGTTATTCAACAAAATGTACATCTCAATGGAGCGGATACGGGAACACGGCAGTCCATCTGGAGTTAAATTTTGGTCATGTTAAAAGCTTTCTTCTCGCTGTTGAACTTGCAAACATTCGTATAGACACTTGTCCTAACATATTAGTTGTTCAGACTTCAAAGACACAAGGTGAATAGACGTTTTCCGATACGTGACAACAGGCATCATTCTTGCTGTTGATATGAGATTTACACTCGAATCACTCGGCCGTGAAAGGTCAAACTCCCTTTGTCTGTAGTCTCTAATTTTTGGCGTTCCCCTCGCGTCGCGTCTCCTCGCAACTTCGCGCGCGCACGTGCCCCCACAATCCGTCGCCAAAATTAGAGACTACTCGCTGTCTTCTGAAGCAGACACGGGGAAACACGGCAGTCCATCTGCCGTTAAGTTTACTCATGTTAAAAACTTTCTTCTCGCCGTTGAACTTCCAAACATTCGCATAGACACTTCTCTTAACATATTGTTTGTTCAGACTTCAAAAGCCACAAGATGAATCGACATTTTCCCATACGTGACAACACGCATCACTGTTGTTAAAAATAGTTAGCGCTTGCGCAGAAACGCCGGAAGTGCCATTTGTGGATGATACTCGACGACGAAAAAGAAGAACCGTCGGTAGTTTATGACCCGGGCGCCGCGCGAGACGCGCGCAGCCCGGGTAAATATGTGACCTTTTTAGCTGTCGGGACAAAGAAAACTGTCCGTTATAAGTGGGTGTCCGTAGAGCGGGGTTCCACGGTAAAATAACGAATGAACGGCAAAGTTAAGACATGCTGAAATAACTCCCCTAACAAGACCATAGCCACACTCAATTAGCAGCTTGAGCAGTTATACGAAAAGAAAGCTCGAAAAAAAATTCAGAATCGAAACCGTCACTTCTTCGATAGTATTGTTACCCACTGAGCTATTTCTAGCCAATTAACTGTGTATGGTCATCAAAGGGATTCTAAGGAAACAAATACATGATAAAAAAAGCGGGAGTCTATTTATGAATTTTTTCTTACATTTAAACCGCTACACTTTCATAAATAGTGACTTAAGTCCTTTAACTGGAGTCCAACGGTGGAGCAGTGTCCATAACTTTAACGGACAAAAATCTTCCAGTCTCCAACGTGCTTACCATACAAGTCATCGCATTCCCACCTGCGCAATTTTGGGGAAGAAGTCCAGTGATATTTGCGGAAGATAAACGCTGAAAATTCATTCAAAGCACGCTTCCCTTCATGTCCCCATTTGCCAACCAAGTAACCCGTACGGTCTTTTCCCCATTTGGCGCAGTCAGCGGCGAGGTCTGAATTGTCACCTTCCAATCGCTCAAATGATCCACAGGCCTGGGGAAAAACATCTGTCCCACCACTGAAAAACTGCACCACAGCTTCACCAGTGCTGTTAGCTGCCGTAGTCACGTGGAATGTACGTCCTTGTGGTTTGCTGCAGTGGAATCTCAGTTGGCTGAACGACAAGTGTGATCTCAGCTGCTGCATGGCGTCAGGATTAAGAACCATCTTGTTGTTTTGATAGTTGCTGACCCCACGGTATGACGTTTCAAGTGGCAACTTTGAAGGAGCAGAGCCGTTGATCACTACGTTATACACAAGAAGCCAACCACCTGAAACAAAAGTTGTGCCTTGTTATTATTGTTAAGGGAAAAGGTTATCGATAGACTGTTTTTCAATGAATGTCCTCAGCGATCCTTGGGTGATCGGAAATTAATTATTTTTGGATGACACACCTTGCAGATTACAGCTGTTTCATCAGTTCTCCTTTGATTAAAATGATCAAGATCGACAATAATGTAACAATCGAATCTAACAGCGAGCTGTTTGGAATAATAATCTCTTTCTAATTTAACGTTTCTAATGTCATAAATTACTGTTCTCAAAGTCATAAATAATTCATAAGTTCGATTGCCAAAATTGCGAAATTCTGCTATGTAATTCAGATAAACCTATCTATTCTCTACCACAATTAGCAGAAATTAGAAGGGATGAATGATTTCTACTATTTTTTTTAGCTGAAGAGACAGGGAAAGCGTATCTACCACACTTGAAGAAAATGTATATTCATTCTCTTACCTCCGTCAGTTGTCATGTCACAGTACACTTTCAATGGGTTCCCGCTCTTTTCAGGGTCGATCCAGTACTCCCCGTTCCCTTTGGAATCCCCAGAGTCCCGGATGTGTTTACAGGAATGAGCAGGCTGATGGGAACGCCAACCTATTATAGCTAAGGTTATGTTTCAAATAAAAAAGAAGACGATTTAGTACTTTTGGTGATTATAAGAAGAGGTTAGATGGCACATACCAAAATCACAGGATGCCCACACAGCCGGCCATAGTGTATGATAAGCTGTATACTGAGCTCAACTTGGTTTTTATAGCATAATACAGCACACCCAGCGTAAGGAAACTAAGCAGGAAAATTACTGCTCTCTCTATACTGGATTGTGGCGCTAATCTATTGTAGGGCTACCAAAGCGGTATGTCCTTGCCAATCGACTGAATACCGGCTGAACTGGGAAGCCCTGAAGGAATTTTGCAATCCTGAACTACGTTACATAGCTGTGTACTTTCAGGGGCGTAGCGAGCCTACAGGCTTGTAGGCCCAGGCCTACAAATTTTCAGCCTCCCCGTCCAATATATTATTGTGCCGCTGTGAGAGATAAACAATTTCCTAAAATTCTTCGTGAACGTTATAAAAAAAAACGCAGTTTATCAACGTCTCTTAGGATTATAACAATCGCAACCACTCTGTAAGAGTGAGATTACGAAAGCAAGGGAAAACTTAGGAGCCCGCAGCCTATGAAAAGTGCTACCGACAATCGTCCTGTGATTACATATGGCAAGACAGCGAAGCTCCTGGGCAGCCATGTCGAAGCGAAACCGTCGACGGTTTTTCTAGGAATAGTTTTTTTCTTTATCAAATTTGTGTGCGTGATAAAGGGGAGTTCAGATCACATTCATTCATGGCAAATAAAACGGCCATTTCTTGCTTAGGGAATATTGGATTACGAAAAGTTTGGTTCTCTGGTTCAAAATTATGGTAAAATTCAGGGCATATATCTTAACTTCACAAACACTTTTCTAGTCTGAGGAATGCATGAAATGGCGTTTTAGAGGTTTCAGTAAAAAAAAATGTCCGGGGAAGCATGCCCCTTGACCCCCTAGAAGCTCGCAACTTCGGTGCTCGATACACGCTTTCGGGGTGATAACGACTCTCGCTTTAAAAATCAAAAACCTCGCTACGCCCCTTACTTTGGATATGTTACTCAAAAAAACATTTTTGTCGAAGCCAGGGTATCCTTCGTTTATTGTTTTGTTTTTTCCTCCCTACTTACGTGTCAGGCAATATTTCCCTTTGTAATCCGGGTGACACTTGCCGCTATCAACCTGGTCATCTGAATGATGAAGGCTCATGGCACACGACACCTGACATGATAAAACAATTGCATCTGATCGTTTTTCTGAAACTTGCAACTCTCACTTGGATCCTATAAGGCAGGTTACAGACGAGCAAGTTTTCCTTGACAAGTGTCATTGACAATTTTTATTTGCTCATATTTATTATGAACGACAAATTTTCTTTGACAAGTTTTGCCTTCACAAGTTTTATTTGCTGGTGTGAACGAACGAACAAGTTTTCTTTGGCAAGTATTCACTGTAGCCAGCAATTCAAATTACACAGCGGACAACATTTTATTTGACAAGTTTTCCTTGTCGACCCGTACAGACGAACAAGTTCTGCTATGTGTCAAGTTTTTCCTTGACAAGTGCACTTGTTCAAAAACTAGCATGCTAGTTTTTGAACAAGTGCACTTGTCAAGGAAAAACTTGACAATTTTTTCTTTACACACCAGCAAATAAAGTTTGTCAAGTCAAAACTTGGCAACGAAAACTTCCTCGTCTGTAACCGGCTTAAATCTCCTCGTTTTAGTTGCTGTCGCACACCTTTTTGGGCTCAAAATTGGTTGAAAGAAAGCCGTGCGAATTAAGTTTCTCGGGCGGGACAGGGTGGATTACTTTTTCGAACCTGTGAATTCTTTTACGCGAGGAATTCTTTTACGCTTTGATCTGAAAGTAGTTTTGACTCAAGAATGTTTGTTGGAATGCTTCTTCCAAATGTCTATTCTCCAATAGTTCATCTAGATCCTAAAACTCTCTTTCTTCGTTTTCCCTCTGTCGCTCATAGTTTTGGCACGAAATTGGCCGAAGGAAAAACACGAGGTTCCGTACGGCTTTTCCCGGACTGGCTTACGTCAAACCTTCCGAGCCTGCTCAACGAGCGGGAATGATAAGCAAACACATGTAAATAACGTCAGTACAGAAATATAATTGTAAAGCTCCTTTTTAGGCAGTTGGCTAAGTATATATTACCTTTGTTAAACAATAAAGAAAAAAGGAAAACGTGTTAAAACGGGAGAAGGACCGGAGTTACAAGCCGGTGATTGTGTTGTGCACAGCCTTAGCAATGGGGCTCGATATCTTCCCCTTCTTCCCAATCCAAATCAATCCTCTTCAAAATTTTGTCTGCTACAGAATTTTGAATATGGACTACGTACTTCCCTTTAGACCAAAGGAAACAAAACAACACAACAAAGCGTCACATTAACTACCAAGTGTTTCAGCATCTCTGTTTCGTCTTACCTTTATTGATCCATAGTAGTTTGTCCCTTTCTTCCGTTTGAAGTCTTTTGGTTTCGTGTGCCGAGTTTTGTTGTTTAGCTCACAGATAACGCTTGCACTGGATTGGCTTGGCCGAACATTGAAAGACTTGCAAGTATCATTGCTAGCGCATTTGATCTGGCATTCAAATTGGTCAGCAACTACATTCGTTTCCATGACGTGGCCGACTAAAACATGGTCTGTTGATTAAGACAAGGAAACGAAAAATGAGATTTTCTAACGCTAGAAGACAAGAAAAAAGGAGGTAACGTCAACAACGTTGGGTTTAAATACCAAATTGACTTTCGAAAAGGCTTCCACAGTAATCTGAGTTTGCGAATGCAAATAACAACAAAAGTAAACTGGAGCTGGCAAAGGTCAGAATATGGAGCCACGAGATGGCCGCCATAGCGTACGAGATCCAAACTAACAGTGCAATGAATTTCTTTTATGAAAACTTATATCCTGTCGAAAACAAGTACCGTGCTAATCGTGACCAATTGTCAGCTGCCAGCCGCGTGGGTGGACTTATTTACGAAATGAACTAACATCGATGAAAAGATTGCTATTCGGCTGTGTTAGTTTTTGGTGAAAAGTATTCCATAAAGAAAAATTACCAAACCTCATTTATTACTAAAGTTATCCTTAACATAATCTGAATGGAGAAAACCATAAAATGAAATGAAAATGAAATAGTTGAGTTCCCTGCCAGCTGTTTGCGTTTTATATAAGCTAAACACCACAGACATGTCTTGGATGCGACTGTTTTCTGTCGTTTATTTTTATGAGGCCTGCTGCGTGTTATTCCGATCCAGTGGTATAACGATTCAAAATATCCGGCAAAAAAATATTTAATATTTTGCCGAATTGAATGACCGCTAATATAGAAGCGTTTTATATTAATTGGCAACCACCACTAACAAAGTCACGTGTATACTTCGCGCTGGCAAGTTGTGGTCACGTGTAATTTAACTGGAAATATAATTTTCACAAAATGGGGCTATCCTAGTCGCGGCCACCGGATTTTGTAGACCAGGGATTTTAAACCGTTGTGTCAATTTTCCCCAACGGTTATTTCCAGATGGAAGAACGAAAGAGCAGTGACATCTTTTCAGCCATTCATTAATATATATTATAATTATGTTTACACAGACACCGGGCTCTTCGTTTATGAAAAATGCCGGCATTAATTTAGTTTGAAACTCTCCCAATTTTTTTATTAGCGGGTAGTTAATTCTTATTCCTCATTGACTCTGTTCTGCGAAAAATTGAAGTCTGCGTGTTAGTGTTGTTTTGAGTGAGTATTTTACTCAAGGTATCGACAATGGGGAATATAAACTTCGCGCTGAAGCATGCTTCGCGCTACTAAATCAATTTATAGACTGGTAATACCAGAAGAAGTCTTCTCATGTATTGGTGTTTGTAATTCAGGCCAATTTAAAGTCATAACCTTGTTCAAAACCTACAAAAAAACTTGAAAACTTGAAAACTATAGATGCCATTTTGCTAGGTGGAATGTGTACAGCCAAAGAGAGCAAACAATGCCTATAGAAAATTCCTTCAGAGAGCGAGAAACAGAAACGTCGTTCTTCTATAACTTAAAGCATATTCGTTGTTATTAGCAACGAGGTACATTTTCAGTTGCAATTAAATATTAAAGACTGTGGGCAAAATTATCGATATTAACTATTTGAAGGCTAAGAAGTGCCGGGTAGGATTCCCTCTTGAATTGTTTTTAAAACATCTCTGAAAAAAGATGAATAGTAAAATTTTAAGTCTTACAGGGATTATGTTCATAGTCTTAATAGATTAGCGACTGAAGCAAAAGCCGGGGTGCAGCATCAAGAGAGCCTTTCGCGAAAACGAACTTTATCATGCTTATGTTTTCCCAAAATGCATAAAATTGACCGTCATCAGCAGCATTAGCATCAGTTTATCGGCCAGACTGCCACCATCATTTGATTGCTGGCGGGACTTCAAACGCGATGTTTGACGAGTTGCAATTGGTTACACCGAAAGGTCTCTAATGAGTCCCTTGGCAGGGACGAAACATACGGAGGGGGGTGAATAGGTTCGCGGATCGGCGGATTTGGCTAAAAAAAGCTACTCGAATTTCGGATTTTGAGGATACATTTTGCGGATTGGCGGATTTTGAACGCTCAGCGGATCACGGATTTCTTCAATATTTCAGCGTAGATTATGGATTTTGTTTGTCTTGAAGTGCGGATCGCGGAACTTAACTTGGCGGTCTGTTTCAATTTTTTCTGCCTGACCTTAGAACTAGACTAGATTAAGCAAAGAACATAATTTTCTGAGAACAAAAATCCACCTTTGAGCATAAAACAACTCAATTTGCCCATAAGATGCCAAATCGAGTACCATTGACTTAACCACACCGGCCAAAACCGCGCAGAACCACGTCCCTGGTACCGCTTGTGACGTTATCAGTTTTAATGCTCATGGACAACTTTTATATGTAGCATGTGTAGGTGAAGAGATCTTTCAAACCATACCCGAATGAGCACGATTCCGTCAAACAGGCCGGAGAAAACCCGTATAAACCAAGTGACTTTGAGCCGAAAATTCGAACGAAAATCTTGTTCAACTACCCACCTGCACTTTCTTCCATCTAATCCTAAAGGTTTTCCACAAATCTTTTCCCACCGAAAGAAAATGCCCAGCAAGAGAAAAAGAAAGCGAGGCAAGAAAAGCGAAAGAAAAGGGGAGGAGAGAAAGCGAAAGGTAGAAGGAGAGGGGGCAGTGAAACTTTTCAACCCTGTGCATGGCCGAACTTGGAAAGCTCATATTAGGCATCAGGGACTGAAGGGTGTGAGGAGCTCCACCAGCAAACAGAGGTTTGGGCAGTTTGGGTTCTTTTTGGCTAAATTCTGGTCAGAAAATGGCTCGACGAGCTCAAAAGGTGTTTTCCGGCAAAATGCTTGGTAGTTAATGGGCTAACACATCTTTGACCTACAATGTAATAGGACTCCAGATAACTCTAGGACCCCAGGATCTCGGCTTCTGGCCAGACAAAAAGCCATTGTCCTCACCAGACCACCACGTGTACCATCGGCACGGTCAACATGGAGGGTCAGGTAATTGAGACAAAGACCATCGATTGCGTCGAATTTTTTACCGAGAAGGTGCCAATGGCGTTGACTTTCATCATAAAAACAAGTTTCGGTGCTGCGTCGATTCCAGCAATTGGAAAAGCGTAGTGAATCTACTCGAGCATATGACGTTAAAACGGATTGTTATGTTTTTTCTACGAGAGTTCTGTTGTCTTTAGATTAGATTTCTTTAATGATTACAAAACAGTGGTCATGGTGGGGTTTATTAACCTTAGATTTCGCTACACTCTTGGTAACTTGGAACCTGTCCTCTGATTGATTCGAAAAGACCTAAAACGTAACCCAAATACAAAAATGCACGCTGCTCTAATGACATCAGGTTTCAAATGTCAGCAACAAACATTTTAATCTTAGAGCGATGGGGACGCGCGCAAGCGCGAGGATGTCTTTTCATTTCTTTGTTTAGTGTCTCGCGCTCGCGTGTAACACTTCGCGACGTGCTTAGTTGGCTTTCTTTCCTGCGGATTCGGATTTTTGTAAAAATATCTGCGGATTGGCGGATTTTGCGAAAAATTAGCACGGATCGACGGATTTCCTGACCCCTATTCACTCCCCTCCATACGTATGTCAGGCTAGCCACGTTAAATATGCATCAGCAGCAGCAATCGCTTTTTCATCGAACGTCAAAGAAAGGAAAGTCTCCTTGAGAAAGAAAATCAACTCAGTATTGTTTACGGTCACTGTAGCCGGTTGATTATTGTGTACAAGCGTTCGGCTGTTTTCTAAACCGAGTTAACTAAAACCTTCAAGAATTTATACTGCGCGGAGTATTTGGTCAGTATTCAAAAAGAACTCCGCGTTTTATGGCTAGTCCACAGTCCGTAGTCCACGTTTTTATACCTTGTCCACAGTCCATAATTGTCCTTTTATAGCTTTACTCAGCAGTGTTTTACACCCAATCCGCAGTCCGCAGTCCGCAGTTCACAGTACTTCACTTCCTGTTATACGTTTGTTCAAATTGTGAGGTAGCACTTGCGTATTACAAGAATAGGCCGAGTAACACGAAGAGGTTGGTTTCAAATCATTTCTTGGAAGAAACGAACCTAATACTATTTTATAGCAATTTTTCTAAGACATAATGAAAACTTGAAAACTGATTTAAGCTAACTTTTTTAAGTTGTAATCTAGTGCCTCCTCGTCATCGGTGGCCATAGACAACCGCAAATAGTTTCAGTGCACGTATTAAGTACTTCACAGGGAAACTGCAAAATATTTGCAACATTTCACTTTTCCAAAAACACATATGCATCTTTGGATTTATCCAAATTACGTGACAGTGCCCTTTAAGCACCGCACTTTTTTTCGTGCAAGGGCGTTTCAACTGATGGTTTACAGGTGCGTATATACTGTCAGGCTCGGTCGGTCGTTAGCGTGGAATTCATGCCGTCTTCTCGAGTTCCCCGCGTTTGTTCGATGTACAGTGAATAGATTCAGTGTTACAATACTCAATTTTCCCCAGGGTCGGTCCTAAACTGCGGTTAATGTAGACCATCACCTTTGCTGTAGCTGTTTTTGAACACTTTTATTGTTAGAGGTGCCGATACAGTACAACAAAAAGTTAGGAATCCCAGCTCCCCACCTGCACGACGAAATTCCGCGTGCCGTGTGATGTCGGGAGAAAAAATGAGAGGCTTTGCAATCTTCACGAGCATACGGCACCATATAAAAGTTAGTGTGCATAATTCATTTTGCGTCGGCCGGACTGCATGAAGCTTCGTAGCAGAACTGATGGACGTGAACGAGAACGCCTCGAAAAAGTGTCACTGGCTTCGTTTCAAGATTTTATGTTTCCGTGTTCGACTGAATCCGGTGGTTTCCCTGATCTCAGCTCTGGTTATCTGGGGATTTGTAGTGTGGTGTATAATAAAGGCTAAAGCAGCAAACGAGGAGATGGTGAAATGGCGAGGATGGATAACGCTAAAATGCACATGGTTGTACATCGCTACGCAGGACGTATGGTCATTGTTCATCATTGTGCTGTACTTTTCCAAGTATTCTAAGATGAAGCTTGGCATGCCGAGCGAAAAACCAGAATTCAACGACGCCACTTATTTCACCATGCTGTTTGCCGCTGGCATCGGGATTGGTTTGTTCTACTTTGGCATCGGTGAGTGAGCCCTCATACAAATTTCCATGTCTTTTTGAAAAAACTGAATAGTTTTAGGGAACAATTATTTTTGTGGTTCGCATTTGTGGAGTTGGGCAGATGTGGATATTCGCGCCCTGTGAGGTAAATATCTCAGTACCACTAGTATGTACCACACAAGTGAATAGTGCTTTTCGCGCACTCTGATTGGTTAACTCGGTGGTGATCAGCAAAGAACTATTCACCTCGGAGCAGCCAAGTCGCGAGATTTTACGATTTCCGACCGCTTGTCGGTATATTGTCAAACATAAAGTAATGTTTTGGTCCGCTAATTATTCAGCTTGTGTGGTATATACTAAAACAATTATTCACCTCAGAGTCGGTGAAAATGGTGGATACTTATCCACCTCTACTTCGGTGAATAATTGTTAACTATTGCCAACACTGAGATTCATAATTGTTTTAGTGTATACCAAATCAGTGGCAAGCCATCTTCATCGAAACACCTAATTATTTCTGGTAACGAAGTGAAAATACCTGCGCGTGAAACCCAGGAAGAGAAAAACAATCCTAGCGCTATCAAGAAACTGACCAACCAATCGGAACACGCGAAGAACACTATCGATTTCTTAATATGTGAATGATCATCGCAGTTATGAACACTACCTA
>JAEMWC010000418.1:500000-595000 GCA_016490735.1 Pachyseris speciosa | reverse complement strand
GAAAATTTGCTATTTGTAAGGGTTCCAAAATTTCCGTCGGGCCTGTAATTTGAGACATTTTGCGCGCGGCCAAATGGTCTCTGTGACGTCATTCGTGTGTATGTTCAGGCGTGAAATATGGCGGAGAAGGCGAAAAAACGTAAATCTGGGAAGTTTTGCGCAGCTTTCGGCCCCGATCCAGACCCAAGGTTCTTGTCAGTGAGAAATGTCCAACTTTCAACGCATTTTAAACTAAGTTCCTGCTACTTTTAGTAAATTATAATTGTAGAAAAACTGGCTTTGAAATTTCGATTCATGTGCACTTTAAACTTAAGGATGTTACGTGACAGGGGGGCATACAATGAATCACGTTTCCGCTCTTGGTTATGTGAATACGCTGGTCCCAAAGGCATCCTTACCAATTTCTCCGCAAACAAAGACAAAAGAAAAAAAAAACACGGAACAAGGGTTGGTAATGAAGCAACTTGTATGTCAATACGCACTGGAATGACAAACATTATATTTAACACATTGGACAATGTCCAGAAATGGCCATAGCGTGCTCAACATTCGACGTACGCACTCAACAAATATCCTGCCATGACGAGCTTTACCCCAGAAAAAAAATTATGCAAATTAAGCTAAGGGTAGATTGAATCTACCCATGGCTTATTATTAACTGTAATTGAAGATCTTAATTTCCGCTTTAGTATGATCGAGGTGTTGCTCAGGCATTCTCGGTAATTACTTTTTTCACACTTTTTGGCGTCCGAAACGCACGCCGAGAGAAACACGAAACCTTTTAATTTAGTATTTCTTGACATAATAAAAATGTTTTGCAGATGTGGACACGCGTAGTTGTCGGCGTCACTCGCGTATGGGGCGCCATGTGTAAAAATATTATTTAGCGATAATCTTGCATTATTTTGTGTTATTTAGCAAATCGCAAATAAAGTAGCAATGTAATTTATAAATCGCCAATTCAACGAACTTTGCGATTTATAAATGCCAGAGATGTGTTTTTGTGATTTATAAATCGCAGTGGAGGTTGACATTGTGATTTATAAATCGCAGGATACGTATCTTTGCGATTTGTAAATCGCAAAATAATATTTTTACACATGGCGCGCGATTTATAAATTGCAAATGTGATATATAAATCACAAAAGTGTGATTTATAAATCGCAAAAAGTGCGATATACAAATCGCAAAATAATATTTTTACACATAGCACGCGATTTATAAATCGCAAATGTGATATATAAATCACAAAAGTGTGATTTATAAATCGCAAAAAGTGCGATATATAAATCGCAAAATAATATTTTTACACATGGCGCGCGATTTATAAATTGCAAATGTGATATATAAATCACAAAAGTGTGATTTATAAATCGCAAAAAGTGCGATATACAAATCGCAAAATAATATTTTTACACATAGCACGCGATTTATAAATCGCAAATGTGATATATAAATCACAAAAGTGTGATTTATAAATCGCAAAAAGTGCGATATATAAATCGCAAAATAATATTTTTACACATGGCGCGAGATTTATAAATCGCAAATGAGCCAACTGGAAAAGTTTGACCGGACTCTGGAATGGACTCTGGAATGGACTCTGGAATGGACCCTGGACTGGACATTGGACTGGACTTTATTAAACGAAGTTAATATTTAACTAATAATATAACGATTAACCATTTCTTTTGAATTATTAACCAGCGGGGAATTTTTTCAACACTTTCAACACGTTTTGAGAATACATTTTTTTTTTCAAAAGGAACTTAAACGGAAAATCGAACAATGCTTCCCAGTAACTTTACAATTGAAACAGATAGGACTACAAACTAAGCAAAACCTTTTAAGCCATGTGTTAGTCTGTTAAAGTATTCATCGTCATCATCTTTCGTTCCTCCTAAGTGGACAGCGAAGCATGCTTATCAGCAACAAGGATTGTCGCTTACTAAAGGCAACAAAAGATGAAAATCATTGCATGTTAAAACTGGACAGCAAAAATAATTAACTATCTTGACACTTTTGAGCGATTCTGCCAAAGCAATAGTCGTGGCCTCCTCTTCATTTTTTACTTCGTACGCCGTCATCCAGCCACGAGACGTTTCATCATGATCAGAGTTTGAGTCCATTTCGCTTACAACTCCAGCGTAATTAGTACTTGGCTTAGGACATGTTACAAAAATATACCGAAGAAAAATTAATCGCGCGAACTCGTACAAGCTAAAATTTAATCAAATAGAAGAGTAATCCGATAGATGCCTTCAAGACACTAGCCGAACACGATGCACAGATGCATACGCAACAGGGAGGGAGCCACGACGCTTTGAAATTATCTTGCTTTGAGATATCTTATCAGGAATATCTTTTCGTTTCGGAATGTTTAACACATCTAAATGTAACGGAATAAATAGCCTTTGTACGAATTAGACAATCGTCCTTTTTCGTTGGCTACTTTATTCTCATTCCATACAATGCAGAATCGCTCAAAAGTGTCAAGATAGTTAATTATTTTTGCTGTCCAGTTTTAACATGCAATGATTTTCATCTTTTGTTGCCTTTAGTAAGCGACAATCCTTGTTGCTGATAAGCATGCTTCGCTGTCCACTTAGGAGGAACGAAAGATGATGACGATGAATACTTTAACAGGCTAACACATGGCTTAAAAGGTTTTGCTTAGTTTGTAGTCCTATCTGGTTCAATTTCAATTGTAAAGTTACTGGGCAGCATTGTTCGATTTTCCGTTTAAGTTCCTTTTGAAAAAAAAAATGCATTCTCAAAACGTGTTGAAAGTGTTGAAAAAATTCCCCGCTGGTTAATAATTCAAAAGAAATGGTTAATCGTTATATTATTAGTTAAATATTAACTTCGTTTAATAAAGTCCAGTCCAATGTCCAGTCCAGGGTCCATTCCAGAGTCCATTCCAGAGTCCATTCCAGAGTCCGGTCAAACTTTTCCAGTTTTATAAATCGCGCGCCATGTGTAAAAATATTATTTTGCGATTTATATATCGCACTTTTTGCGATTTATAAATCACACTTTTGTGATTTATATATCACATTTGCGATTTATAAATCGCGTGCTATGTGTAAAAATATTATTTTGCGATTTGTATATCGCACTTTTTGCGATTTATAAATCACACTTTTGTGATTTATATATCACATTTGCGATTTATAAATCGCGCGCCATGTGTAAAAATATTATTTTGCGATTTACAAATCGCAAAGATACGTATCCTGCGATTTATAAATCACAATGTCAACCTCCACTGCGATTTATAAATCACAAAAACACATCTCTGGCATTTATAAATCGCAAAGTTCGTTGAATTGGCGATTTATAAATTACATTGCTACTTTATTTGCGATTTGCTAAATAACACAAAATAATGCAAGATTATCGCTAAATAATATTTTTACACATGGCGCCCCATACTCGCGTGGAGACATTATTTAAGTTTACCCCTCGCGCGTTTAACATGTATCGTATGTTTACTCTTTCAGTCTTTTTAAAACCATAGATGATTACTAGAAAAAGGTTACAAAAGAACTTTAACAATGAATCGATTTTTGGTAACTCAAGATAATCAAACATCGAGGAACAAAAACAAAAATTGTCGAGAACCCAAAACGGCCTAAAATCTAAAAGGAGGTTCAATGAAAATGAAATTACTGATTCACAAAGACTGTGATTCCGAGAACAGGAACGAACGAAATTCTCGTCACATAAATTTATAGACATACTTGTGAAAAAATAACCCGAGAACGCAGTTATAAACTCATGCCTTAATTAATCTCCAAGCCAAATGTTCATATTTACAGCACAGCAAACAGTTCCTTTAGCGAGGTTCGTTAATCGGGGTTATCGCAAATTGCACTTCTTGCTACCTTTATTGACCTTACAGTCGCTGTAGGGAGCTAATCTAAAACGACCCAAAGAGTAAACGTCTGATAAGCTACTTTGTCTACCACTTCCGTTCACAATTTCAGTCAGGGGCAATGTGAGAATATCGTTTCCTGTATTCCTCTTGTTCGGTGACTGACAAAGATTGGCTTGGGATGCAAAGTAAAGCGCGCTTTGCCGAAATCTATTATTACGGGATTTCAATCTTGCTCGCGTTTCTCCATCGCAACGTTGTTGCGCTTTGAAATATAATAAAACGTTGTATGAAATACCACCAGAGTGTACGTGGCCAAAGCTTCGATTAAATTCTACATTATTCCTGTTGCCTCTTTATGGCGCTAAACAAAGTTAAGCTTCTGTCTTTCTGGCCGTGAAACACCGTTATCAGACGTAAGGGCTCGCTCTTAGTTACAACCGACATAATAGTAGAGGGACGCTGCGGTGATCTTCCCAGTGGTTGACCATTCTTGCCTCGTGGCGCACTTCTTTCTTGAGGTTAGGTAATGGAAACTAACCTGTCCAGGTTTAAATACTTTGATGGCCACCAAGATCCCTATAACAAGCCAGATAGCAATTTCCACATGTTCACATGTTCACATGTTGTAGGGGAGCAGGGATGGCGCAGTGGTGAGAGCACTCGCCTTCCACCAATGTGGCCGGGGTTCGATTCCCGGACTCGACGTCATGTGGGTTGAGTTTGTTGTTGGTTTTCTTCTCTGCTCCGAGAGGTTTTTCTCCGGGCACTCCGGTTTTCCCCTCTGCACAAAAACCAACATTTCCAAATTCCAATTTCATCTGCTTGTAAAGCGCATTTGATCATATACACATGGAAAATGCGCTATATAAGTTCTAAATTATTATTATTATTATTATTGTTCCACAGCCCAAAAACGTTTCTGATCTCACGACGAAGGATGGTCAAGCTTCCGCACGTGTCACTGAACCAAAACTTGTCTTTTGTTCAATTCAGTGTTTTTTGGGCTGTTTGAATTCAAAAATAACTCATGACCAAGGACACTTGTAAAATGGCGAATAATAATAATAATAATAATAATAATAATAATAATAATAATAATAATAATAATAATAATAATAATAATAATAATAATAATAATACGCTTTTGTAGCTACTGACTTTAAGCATGTTTAAACCAGTACGCCACTATGTATGTGATCAGAATCTGTAAGCCAACAATTTCGGATTGTGTTCGTAATTCCAATAATAACCGAACTGATGTCGTTTTTTTCTCGGCTGACCATCGTTGAGTCGGGCTCAGCAAAAAATTGAAACTCTGGAACTCCAAAACTATGGACTCCGGACTCCGGACTAAGGACTCCAACAATGCAAATCCAAATGGTTGCTGGGTATGGGGAGGGGAGGGCAACTGGAGAGTTTGAAGTAATCTGGTGGCGTGATCACTTTATTAAAGTCTCAAATCTTTCTAGCCTACCACAGATGCTCTACTAACTGGGGAGACTAAATCAAATCAAATCTAAAAAAAGTAGAATCAAATCAAATCAAATGTTGGTTTATGGGGAGAGGGGAAAACCGGAGTACCCGAGAAAAATCTCATGGAGCAGAGTAGAGAACCAACAAACTCAGCCCACTTATGATGCCGAGTGGTGGAATGCGAGCGCTCTCACCACTGCGCCAACCCTGCTCGCCCCAATTACAGGCTCATATTCTTGAGAAAGTGTGGAAAGTTTGAGACATGATTATGCTATCAACTATGGAACAAGCCCTGTGTAAAAGAGAAAAATAATTATTATTAATAAAAGCAAGCTTAATGGATTGGTCTTCAGATAACAAAAGCATAAAATGGACTGACTACTGAAGAGAGACAGAACTGGTTACTACAAAATAATGATAAAAGAAAATTAGGTTCTACCTTCAGATAACAACAGTCCAAAAGGGACTGACTACCCAAGAGAAACAGAACCAGTTAGAACAAAATAATGATAAAAAAAAAAAAAGGTTCCGCCTTCAGATAACAACAATCCAAAAGAGACTGACCACCCAAGAGAAACAGAACCAGTTAGTACAAGATAATTAATGATAAAAGAAAATTAGGTTCTGTTTTCAGATAACAACAGTCCAAAAGGGACTGACCACCCAAGAGAAACAGAACCAGTTAGTAAAAAATAATAAAAAAGAAAATTAGGTTCTGCCTTCAGATAACAACAGTCCAAAAGGGACTGACGACCCAAGAGAAACAGAACCAGTTAGTACAAAATAATGATAAAAGAAAATTAGGTTCTGCCTTCAGATAACAACAATCCAAAAGGGACTGACCACCCAAGAGAAACAGAACCAGTTAGTACAAAATAACGATAAAAGAAAATTAGGTTCTGCCTTCAGATAACAACAGTCCAAAAGGGACTGACCACCCAAGAGAAACAGAACCAGTTAGTACAAAATAATGATAAAAGAAAATTAGGTTCTACCTTCAGATAACAACAGTCCAAAAGGGACTGACCACCCAAGAGAAACAGAACCAGTTAGTACAAAATAATGATAAAAGAAAATTAGGTTCTGCCTTCAGATACGTAACAACAGTCCAAAAGGGACTGACCACCCATGAGAAATAGAACCAGTTAGAAATAATGATTTAAAAATAAGTTCTGCGTTGATAAAAGATTGGATTGAAGTGACTAGGAAACATAAACACAACAATAATTTTAGTTATCTGGGAATGATATGAGCAAAAAAGTGCTTACCTCAGGTCTGGTATCCAACTAGCAGCCTACATATAATAGCCTTTTTATAATATAGTCTGCCCTCTACCTTAAAAAAACAACACACCATGCCAGTTGGTGCTGACTTTCTTATTGAAATAGCTCCAGGTCATCGAGGTACACAATCCACCATACCATGACAAGGTATGGACCCTGAGGTGGAAAAAAAGTGGGGTTATACTTCTGCCTTCAGATAACAACAGTCCAAAAATAGACTGGCCACCCAAGAGAAAAATAATTGATTAGTACAAAGATATCATATTTATTAAAGAAAACAATTTTAATTGCAGTTCAGCTTTTGTAAATCCTTTCCAGAAATATTAAGATATAAAGACATTAATCCCTGGAGTGGTAGAGACCAAACTTAGGTATTTATTATGTGAAGTCATTTTTAATGAGAGGGTAATACTTTTAACAGTTTTTGCATCTTTAAAGGTACTATGTCATGGTGATTCTTATGTCTTGGAGGTGAAACCTACATCTACTATACCCTTGAAGACTGTTGTTATCTGGAGGCAGGGTGGCCGAGCAGTTACAGTGCTGGAATGACCACCACAACTGTTAATAATTTGGAAGACCACCACAGACTACAAGTACTATACCCTCCAAGACTGTTGTTATCTGGAGGCAGGATAGCCGAGCGGTTAGAGTGATGCACTTGCAATGCGGAGGCCCCGGGTTTAAGTCCCACTCCAGCTAATGGCCACACTTGTAAATAATTTATATAGCCAACTGGTCTGCCTCTTGCCTGAGTTGGGATTCTTAACCTGTTATGTTTATTTGAATTATTTGTTTCATGTATTTGCTTGGCCCCACCAGCCTTTGTGTGCTATAAATACTGCCGAGGGTAAATTACAGTCATTTATTTATTTTTAGTTATTTTTCTCAAAGGGGAAGAAAACCCTAATCTGTAGTTACATGTACATGTAGCTATTTTCCCACAGTACAAGAGGAGAACTTCAAAATGTTGGTTCAATTTTTTCAAGTTGCAATCCATTTGATTTCAATCCTTGCCAGCCTAAGTCAAAGAGGCCTATTTAAAGTTATGCTAAATTGGTAAGATAATCTTAAACAAAACTGAACCATTATTTGTGAGCTTTCTTTGATTCTGATATCTTTTTCAGCTTTTCAAAGTAATATTAAAAATGCGTAACAAAGTAATAATAATAATAATCTAATAGTGAACACAGTTTCACACTTGAGACTATGCCAAAAAGTATCTTAAAACAAAAACACACCTCCAAGAGGACATCCATCAAGTTTAATATCAAACTCCAAGTCTTCTGTGACACATGAAGGCACTTCTCCCTTACTGCCCACACAAGCAATGATTTCAAGCAATTTTCAAAGTTTTCTGTATCACAGAGAACACCACTTCCTTTACTGCTTTAATCTCATTCTTTGTTAGCAGCACACATGTGTCTTCAGATCTCTACTGAGAAATAAAAAAGGAAAACACTCAGCTACAGTAATGAGTTACATGTACCCAGTTTTATTAAATGTTTTTGGATATGTTAATCTTTATTCCACTATGAAATAGAAACCCTATTTTTAATTTGTACATTGACAGTGGAGCAAACTCCTGAGAGTTTTAATGCCTGTTTGTATACTGTATGTAAAGTATACATGTAGGTATGTTCCCCAGGTTTCTTTTAAATTGCATTAGGCCATGCCCATTGAGTATTTCCTTTCCCATGATCCCCTCTTTTCGTAAAAGTGGGTACGTCGGTCGGCATAAAAAAAGGAAAGGTCATATCTACAGTTGTAGGAGTGGGACCACACTGTTAAACTCTTTGCCAGTTAAACTTAAGGACTATGTGAAACCTGTTTTAATAGATGTAATATTTTATTATACAAATATTTTACTTTATTAAATGGTAAAAATAACAATAAAATTAATATTGGTTTATGCAAAAACTAAATCCCTGTTAAGAACTTAACTGTCCTTTGAAGTATTAATAATAGAAATTATAAATAAAAACGAGCCATTTGCACAATAATATTCTAATTTATTGCTTTCTATAGGGTGTCCATTTTGAGCCTTAAAACCTGTGGGTATCAATAATATTCCCCTTAAACAGGGGCACTGAGGAACCTCCACAGCACACAACTTAAATTACATACAAAATTGACAATAGTTCCCACTGAGAGCAAACTATAAGCTTATACTGTATACAAAATATAATTAAAAACATTACAGACGAAACTTATTAAGTTAAAAATTAGGGGGGGGGGGGAGGGGTAAACTAAAAATTAACAAATAGGTCAAAGAAAACACAACACAAACCAAATGATTTGTAGCCTATTAGCTTGGCTCCACATATTAAAGAAACAAAATTATAACTTACCCTTTTAGTTCCACTTCAAGGGAGTCGATTTTCGCTGTCCTTTCGGCGAGTAAGGCAATAAGCTCCTCCGAGCTTTGGCGGGCTTTCCCGCCGAGAGAGAAGTCCTTCGCGCGATCGGGCTCTAAATTCCAATTTGACAGAGTTCAGCAGGCTTTCAATATTGGCACTAAGCGTGGCGAATTAATATGACAATGCGGTGGAAACACTTTCTGACGAAGAAGATCGGCAATCAAACCGAACCTGGAACAGGAGAGGGTATTGCGCATCCTGCTTAACTCCATGGCAGCAAACGCCGATTTGGCGGGTTAAAATGAAGTTCCCGCATTTTGCACTTCGTCAGGAAATCTCTTCAATATTTCGTTTTTGGAGAAATATTCGTCGGACGGATCCCACAGATTTCTTTCTTGAGGACATACCAATACTTTCGAGCCTGAAGTGATGCACTTTTAACCTCGAAAGACTCGAAATGTTAAACAAAGGCAAAGTTCCCGTCGACATGCAATCCGACAACCTCCATGCCTTCACTTCGAATGGTTTAGAAATCAAAACAATGATGCTATTCAAATTTCAAAATCCCGCCGAAGTAGAATATTAATTAATTAGTAAGAACTTAACTCGGATGCATTGTCCAGATCGTGCGATCACTTCGTGACTTTCTCTAAAGAATAAACTATTTGTCCACAGCGATGTAAACAATTGTCCTGCAGTGCGTTACTCGCACGTCACGTGGCACGCCTGTCCCTGTTTTGTTGTTGGCCAAACAAACCAAGAGACACGCGAAAATTGTGTTATCAGATGCTCTTTTTTTTTTTTTTTTTTTATTTATTTATCCAGGGGCATCCAATTTAGCAGAGCTAGTTTAAATGGAGCCCTGACAAAAGCACAAAAACAAAGACATTAAAACATTAAAATTTCTTTGAAGCTCACGATTCTACCTAAATCCAGGATTAAAGAAATTGTAAAATACAGTCTCGAAGAAATCAGACAACATTCAGTAAGAAGTCAGCATTTTATTATTTTCACATTTAATTGCAGAGCGAATTTGATGGCTTTCATTTAAATTTGCAACAATAGTTGCATCGCGTTGTCTCGCGTTGCCTTGCGTGTCAAAGACGTGTCCCTCGCGGATTCTTAGCGTCTGGTTTATATAATTATATTCCGGTGTAATTAATTTGGCGACACCTACCAAACACCTTTCTCTCTTGTACCTTGGCATCAGTTTACGGAACCTGCTGAGAATTTTTTTCTTGGGCAAAGCTCGTCATGGGAGTATACGCAATTTTGTGTGTCGCGCAGAAAACTGGTGGATTTTAAACCTCTTTTTTCGAATATCGCCAGGTTTTAGCAAACTCGGCCTACGACCTCGTCGGCTAAGTATCAGGCGATAGTTCGCGCGATTTCGCAGGATAATTGTTAACTGATTAACGCTTTTAACCACAGATACTCCGACAATCAGCGAGCCCAGGATGCCATGAACGTGAAATTTTTTCACTGGGGTATCCACAGCTGGATAGTGTACGTGGTAGTTGGGTTGCTTCTTGCCTTTCTCTGCTACAGGAAAAGCCTGCCCATGACTATACGCACTTGCTTCTACCCGTTGATAGGGAACAAGATCTATGGATGGATGGGTGACTTCATAGACATTCTGTCTGTCGTGTCCACCATGTTTGGAGTGTGTACCAGCCTTGGTCTTGGTACTATCCAGTTTAATGCTGGATTCAAGAGACTAAACAGCGACATCGAGTTAAGTACCATAAACCAGATCATCATCATTTGGGGTGTGACTGCATGTGCCACGGTCTCAGTGGTCAGCGGTTTAAGCCTGGGTATCAGGCGCTTAAGTGAACTGTGCTTCTGTATTGGCATGTTGCTAATGTTGATTGTCCTGTTCTATGATGACCCATGGTATCTACTCAACTTGTACGTTCAAAGTATCGGCTACTACCTGCAGTATGTTAATATATATATATAAATAAATACATCTTGTTTATGGTCAAGTTTACACAAAGCTTGATCAACAGTGACAAAAACTTATTTTTTTCTTTAAGATTTCACTGCTCTTTTGATAATATTCTATTCTGTTGCAGGTCAGTAAGTCAGTGTTATGCACCTATCAGTGTCAAGCCCAAGGGGGGGGGGGGATCGGGTAATCCACGGGAATTTGACTGTCACGTATATCCCCAGGGTAGGGATTTTGATTGGACATCACGTTCCCAGGGTGGGGAATTTTGGCATGGTCGCCATCTTGGATGGGGAGAGTCTGGAAATTAGTCGCCATCTTGGAAAGTACCCAGAAGGCATTTGGATGAATTTCCCGCGTTCGTGGTTTCGGGCGTGAGAAATGGCTGAACGAAAGGTGAGTGAAAATGTGTATATTTGCTTTCTAAGCCAAAAATTTTCGATTTTAATGGCCGTAGCTATAGATTTAATATTGATCTTACAATCTTAAGGGAATATACCATTTTTTCTGTCGGTTTTCGAAGGAACTGAACTGCCCAATTGTTTATGATTGCACTGTATCAGACTGTATCAGACAGGCTTTGGTACGTTATTTATTGCTTTCCTCTTGTGTGCAACAAGGACTGAAGGGTATATGAACGCCTTCCCTTGCCGCAGGGTGAGGGATTTTGATACTTTTGACAATTATTTTTTGCCCGGGGGTGGGGATTTTACGGAAGCTTGTAAGTGCCATCCGAGTTGTTGAGAATCCGACATCCGAGTTGTTGAAAATCCGACATCCGGGTTGTTGAAAATCCGACATCCGAGTTGTTGAAAATCCGACATCCGAGTTGTTGAAAATCCGACATCCGAGTTGTGAAAATCCGACATCCGAGTTGTTGAAAATCCGACATCCGAGTTGTTGAAAATCCGAGTTGTGAAAAGTAATAAGCTTAAATAAGGTTAAAAATAGAAGCCTTTCCGTGGGAACAGTTCATTCTCATTGGTTCGTTTTTCTGGGTCTGATATAGGTGACTTAAACGTTCGAGTTGTTTTTTGGTTTCTTGATCGGTGTTCATCATTGTATGTGTATGTTACCTGAGTTTATTATCCAACACTGTCAGTAACAGTACAACAGAAAATGCACAAGACGAGTTCAAATATTCTGCGATATGGTACATTTGGATAAACCTCGCTCGCGTCACGCAAAACCTGTCACACTTTCCATCCAAAAAGTTGTTCTTTCTATAAATTCTTTGTTTGCAATATGGGCTCGTCAAAATACAGCACAACTCGTAAAAATACTCCACGATACTACACACCAAAGCATCTATGATATATACTCCACCGCTTCGAAACAGGAGACATAACTTGCAGCTAATTTTAAATCATATCCCTTCTGGACAGGTTGAATTCATTCAATAGAATAATTAGATCGGTTACGTCTCCTGTTTCGAAGTGGTGAAGTCTTTACAACAGTCACTGTTTTAAAATGGAATGAAGAATTTGACATCAAATGTGTTGTGTTTTGTGTTGTGTTCAACTGTGATTAACATCAACCTGTGTGAAACGCATATTAAATTAAATTCAGTTATCAGGGAAATTGTCTGCTTATGGAACAATTGTAAATATTAAAAGTAAGATGTTTCGTTTTCCTTTTCTCTGTAACTTGTCGCATGTTGGTCAACTTGCGAGTAGGGAAGGATCCTCGTACTTTCGAGCGAGCTAATAGCGAGAAAGATGCCCACGTGCGGTGGAGTTAATTCGCTAGGATTTTCAGCAACTCAGATGTCGGATTTTCAACAACTCGGATGTCGGATTTTCACAACTCGGATGTCGGATTTTCAACAACTCAGATGTCAGATTTTCACAACTCAGATGTCGGATTTTCAACAACTCGAATGTCGGATTTTCAACAACTTGATGTCGGATTCTCAACAACTCGGATGGCACTTACAAGCTTCCGTAGGATTTTGATAATTTTTTTCAGAAAATGTCAAAATCGCCACCCTTTGCCCGACCCCCACTGATAGGGGCATTACACAAGGTATGAGATGGAGCAATTTTGCCAGTTTCAACAAACAGCAGAATTTCCACCAGGGCACCTACATTTGGCTCTGAAAGTTCTCAGTGTTAGAACCTGTGAAACACACAAATGATGAAAAACAAAGAAAACAAAACATTCTAAGCAATAGTGTATAGCAAAACAACAGCTCATAAAACAAAGAAAACCTTGCCAGGTTCTTACACTGAGGTAGAGCCCCATATGTCCTTATGAGAGTTGTCGAGTATGGGGCTGTGAAGAAATATTTCAAATTAGTTACCTCTGTGTATGGACAAACTTCTTTAACTGGTTTGGCCTGCCTTTTTAGAAGGTAAAAATATGTTGAAACATGGAAGTGTCCAGTTGGTGCTTTGGTCTCTCCATACTGATCTAAAGGCACTTCCCTGAGCTCAACTGCCCACCCCATTCTAGAGGGAGTGTGACCTTGCACTGATAAAGTGCTAGCCATGCATCTGTAAATTTTTTCAGATTCTTTGACTCTACCTATTTCCAAAGAAAATATGATGCTTACAAGTATTAGAGCAAAATGAAAGATAAAAATTAAGGTAATGATTTTTGTATCAATTTATAGCATGCAACATGATAGAAATTCATGAAACCCCAAATGGAAACTCGAAAAAAATCTGAGCACAACTGGAACTCGGATTTTTTTCAAGTTTCCATTTGGGGTTTCATGAATTTCTATCATGTTGCATTACTTATTTCACTCAATTTACAGCATCATTATTTTATTGCAAAAGTGAAATACTTATTATATAAACACCAATGAAATACCAGGTGAGCTTTCACACAAAAACATGATAAAAAATTATCTTCACATGTGACAATAACGTTATCTTCATGCATGAAAAGATCACTGTTGCTATGGCTACATAATAAATTGTGCCTTTTGCAGCAGTAAAAAATATTAAAGTGAAATGGTTTGGTATTTCATTGGTCTTTACATATTAAATAGAACATTACATGGCTGCTCAGAGATGCAAAATTTCTCTTCTTGTGTTGAAAAATATTTCACTAGTTCACTCACTGGTGAAATATTTTTAGTATCTCTCTGTGCAGTCATGTAATATCCTCTATTTATTTTTTACCAATAGCAATGTCAAGCAACAAACAAATTTGAATCATAGAAACAATAAGGTAGAATTAATAATGGCTGACAAAGAAAAGTGCCATAAAATCATCGTTCAAAACCCAAGAGGTTGTTTTGTGGACAAACACAGTGGCACTCTGAGTTGTCATCTGCTGTTGCTATTTGCAAAGACAGGAAGTCAGCATGATGCATAGGAGGTGTTGCGTGTCATAACCTTAGTATCTTTATGAATATTTCAGGATGGCAGGAAAAACAAAGAAAGTCTTCAATGGCTGAAGAATGCAGCCAGCCAGGGATCTAGCCATGCTGCCTTTGAACTGTGGAAGTTGCGTTTCTGTCAGGGCCCTCTTGAACCTTATTCGAGACTAGAAAGGCTAAGAGAACTGCGCGACTGTGCTAAAGACAGTCACCCTGATGCCCAACTAACTCTTGCCCTTGAATATGCTCAAGGAAACCTTGGAGGGGTCAGTAAATCACAAATAGCAGAGTTTATCACACAGGTATGCCTTTGGACAGGGGCATTTCATTTATAATCCGAACCCGGTAAGGTAAGGTAAGCTTGTAACTCTGACATTTTCCAACTACCATATGAAAGTCCTTATTTCTAATTAAGCTTAAGTTTAAAGCTTATTTATCCCATATTTATCATCAAATTTTGTGCTACATTCCTTTCTTTTTCAGATAGTATTTTCTTATTCTTGTTCATCATGTTTTATGCAGGTATATCCTGGTTGACTGGCTAGTAGAAGTTGCTGTAATGAAGGTTTGTCTTCTTTTCTGCTTCAGTTAAAAGTTGTCAAGTCTATGGGTTGAGTCCACATATTCTAATTACCAGAGCATGTAGCTTGTAGATAATCACCCTTGCAACCAGTTGGTTTAAAATTACTAGCTTTGCCTCACCACAGCACGCAAGTAATGTGATGTAATCTGTTGTAGTTTTGTGAAAATGTGAGTTTCTTGAGCTCCACTCAACATGTAATATTTCTGTGTGACAGCCAATCGCATTGCCGGATTTCCCCAGTCAGATTTGTTCACATCGCTGTTAACTGTGTAGATCAATATCTAATGAGACGTAAAGTGCAGAGATCAGAACTTCAGCTTCTTGGAATCACTTGCATGTTGATCGCAGCAAGGTTGGTGTTGTTCTACTCTAGCCAAGAGTAAAAAGAGAGTAAGAATGGGAGGGTTTTCCTCAATTTTTGAAGGGTTAGAATACTTCATTTTGGATAGGTGGGTAACCCCTGGCAGCTTTATTTTTAGTTGGGGCTTTTATCTCTTCACAACAGGGCTGGTATTGTGTTCAAAGAACACAGGTGTACCAACTTCTATTGAAACCCTTGGAGGGTTATGAGAAGAGGAATAGGATTTGAATTCACCTGTATTTAATCATTTTATATGATTGTTAGCATAATATTGATAACCATAATGTAATTTCAGATTTCAAGGCACAGACATTGTGACAATCAGAGAAGCAGCTTGGTTGACTGACAGCACATACAAATATGAAGAGGTTGTTAGGTAGGTTGAACACTGGTCAGTCAATATATTACAGTTTACTTGTATGTAATGGCGGACAGCTACAACAGGCCAAATTTAAGTTTCAGAAGTACAGTGACCATTCGGAAGTACACAACAATTCAATTTATTCACTGTAGACATGGACACTCTTCACTACAATGGAACCTGCTCTATGGAAACCCACTTATAGTGGACAGTTTTCTTTATCCAGACAACTAAAAAGGTCACATACCATCAATTTTATCTGCCATTTATCTACGTCTGTGTTTCAGGTGTCAAACTTTCAAAGTTTTTCCGCCCAAATGTGAAGTTCCTTCAGTGTTCTCGTGGTTCAATTTACTGTCAACGCAGTCACAAAATCTGAGGAAAGTCAGCAAAAATCCCTTCAATGATATATATGGAGAGCCGAAAAAGCACTTGAAAGTAGGACGCCTTTTTTATATTTCCTTCCTTTCTTGTTGACTGAAAACATATCCCTGCAAGTAGTGAAACACTTGCTGAAACTTCACTTTGGCCTGTTTCTTTGGTGTCCATATTAACAAGGTTCCACTGTACAACCTTGTCACCTGTAGTGTCACATGCGTGTTTTACAGCTGTTAAAATAATTATTATCAGTACCCTTGATTTAATCTGGACATCAGCAGTTCTCTGGTGTCTGTTATGGTGTGTCTATACAAGCCATTTACCTGTTAGTAATGATGTGGTTGATAAGAGCACTTTTCTATTGACTGTCGTAAAACCAAAACCAAATCAATAACCCCAGCCAATCACAACAGAAGTAAGCAGTGCAATGAGCCAATCAGAATATGAAGCAATTACATGTAGCTGGTGCAAAGCGTGGGAAAATACGCATGTGCAAATCACAATTGGTTCTAGTTTTGATTCTCACTGGTTGAGAAAGCGACGTGAGTTTTCCTGACCAATCACAGAGTGGAGCAATGCAAAACCAAAGCAAAACCAACTTTCAACATTCAATTGAAAACTGCTCTATTTAGCTCTTTATGTCAATTTATTTATTGTCATTTTTTGAATAAATTATAGAATGATGGGTGAAGTTATGTCCTGTATCAAGGGTCAAGTTAGAGTAAGTTATTGAAGACTTTTTGTCATTATATTAATCCTCTCATTTCCCTTCTTATAAAAAATAATAACATTATTACACCTCTCCATTAATGTGTAGTTATTGCGGTTTTTCAGGTCCTTACAATTCCTGATTTCCTCAAGCTGTTTTGCTCTCTTGCTGCAGTAAGTGTTCAGTTTATTTTGTATCTTGTTTGTTTTTTTCTAGCAATCGTTGATTATAACGTCATCTGTATTTTACAAGCATGACCTACAGTCTTCATGATTTTGTATATCTTACATACTGCTCAACTGGTCCATTTCAGGCCAGTCAAAAGACTGAGTGTATCGCAGGATACGTAGCAGATTTGTCTATTTTACACACTGAATGTGGGAGGTAAAGTTCTATCTTGGTGTAATAAATAAAATTTCAAATTAAAATACATGTAGGATTCCCTCAGAGTTACTAATGGTAGCTTTAGAGCTCAACAGACTACAGTACGTTAGGCATAAAGCCCGCCGCACACGTGAGGAAATGGCTGAGCAAAATGCTTCACGAGGCAGTTAGCTCAGCTATTTCCTCTTGTGTGCAGGGAAATTTTGGTAAGAAATTCGCCTCGCGAGGCGGTGAGATCAATATCAAACATGTTTGATATTTTCCTCATCGCCTTACGAGGTGAAAATCTCATGAAAACCTTGCCGCACACGAGAGGAAATGGCTGAGCTAACTGCCTCGCAAGGCATTTTGCTCAGCTGTTTCCTCACATGTGCGGCAGGCTTAATGTGGGTTTTAGAGACTGGTGCCTTGATGTCTCATCTGGCTTAAACCCTGTAGTAGTTTGACAAGAAAACAAGACTTAACAAAATATTTTTAGTATGTTTTTGCCTTGTTTTAGTGCTGCAATTCAATGACTGAGCTATTCAAAGTGTACTGAAAAAAGAGTAGAAAAATTTATTATTGCCAGCTATTTATGGTGTGTACAGGGTAAACGAATTCAATGTAAACCAATAATTGGTTTACATTTACATTAATTGGTTTACATTATTTAATCTTGAATGTTGGTTTTTAGGAGCTGATGTTGGACTGTGTATATGTTGTGGTTCAATTTTATCCTTGATTTAAATTCTTTCTCCCTTTGCTTAAACTAATGATCATACATTGTCATAGATTACCATAGCCAACAACATGACATATATATTCAGGTGCGGATCCAGAATTTTGAAATGGGGGGTGAATTTTCTCCACCTCAATCAGAGAAATCAAATATTATTTCAATATTTGAGGGAGAAGAAAAAAAAAGAAAGAAGGGGGGCTCAGAAAAAAGGGGGTGAAAATTCACCCATTTCACCTCCCCTGGATCCGCGCCTGATATTGCAGGCAAAAATTATATTCAGGTTAAAAAGTTTTCCTTTGTCTCCTGGCCCTAATTATTTAGAGATATTCAACCTGGGTTTAAAAAGATTTTAACTGAATTTAATTACCTGCAACATATACACTCACTCAGATCGTTTTCTTATGCATTGAGTTTTGTTTGTTTTTAGGTTTTCTCCAGCTGTGATGGCTGCTTCTTCTGTACTGTTAGCAAATTCAGTTCAGCAAATTGGTAGGGGTATTAAGAATTCATGTACTATGATGATCTGAGGAAACCTTCGTAATCAACAATTCAGTTTATAATGTGGTGTTTTGTTTTTCTGTTGACAGAGAATCCATGGCCACAACACATGCGGGAGATCACTGACCTGGGAATTGTGGATCTTCTGGATTGCACACTTCATTTACACCAACAATGGCAAGTCTTTCATGCATAAACTATAAATTTTCCTTTAATTAAATGATCTTCCTGTTGCACCAGTCACATTAATTTTTAAACTTCTTTTGCAGTCTACTTGAGGAATACCCTGTGGACCACAGAAATGTGAAATTAAAAGCCATCAAAGAAAGGTTTGTCTTTCTTTGATTTCATTTCGTACATTTTGTTAAATATTCCATGAACTGTTAACAGTTCTGCATCTGATTATGAGTAATAGTTGTAAAGTTCTAAGAAAAACAGTTCTGCATCTGATCATGAACTTGTAACAGTTGTAAAATTCTGAGAAAGGTATGTCAGTTATAAGGCGTGATAGAGCGTGTAATACCATGAATGCTTGTATGTTTTTTTGTGAAAATTAGAAGTAATTTCTGGACTCTTCTTCAGATACTCTGATGAGCGTTTCATGAAAGTCAGTGAAATAAAGGTGAGAAATCTAAATTATTTTACATCCACCTATGCACTGCGATCATCCATGTTGTTCACAAGCAAATTGATGCATAGAAAACAGCAAATTTTTGTCTCCCCCCTATAGTATTTTTTCCACCAACCTCTGGCTTTTCTATGGCTGTATTTTTGGGGGGTGAATTTGGATATACAAGCGGTAACCCTCGGGGTATGGCTTAGTGACCGCTTAATACAGGTTGCACAGAATACGTGTCAAACAAAACATCAACACCAAGTTTTAACATTCAGTATTGGTATTATATTTGAGTAATTTCCTTTTAGAAAGTGACTGTTTAATACAGGTCAAGACAATAGAAACAGCTCGTTGGGACTTAGCAAAGGGTGACCGCGACCGCTTAACAGAGGTGACCACCTAATAAGAGGTCAAAATTACAGTAAGTAATTTTTGGGACTTTGACAACTGACTGCTTAATAGAGGATTATTGCTTAATACGGTTGCCACTTAATACAGGTTTGACTGTATCCTGGAAGAAACTAAGTGTTCACGTACTCAGTGTTGAGAATAATGTACGGGAAGGCTCGACAAATATGCATGATTGGCTTTGCTGTTTTCAGGTCCCTGGCCGTGAAGAGTTGCGTCGATATATACTTCCTATTGCTCTTCAATCTGAGCTGGAAAATGATAAGCGGCCTGTTGTTTGTAGTCATGGTGATACAGCAGCTAGACATAAGGGACGCGCGCAACAGAGAAGTGCTGATGACAGCATTTTAAATACAAGTATTGGCAGCCTGTCGGAGAGTGGCTATGAAGGAGATATGGAAGATGAAGGAGAGCTGAATGTTGACGACGTAATGTTAGACGAGGAACTCTGCAACGAGTTAGCTGATGATCAAAATGGTGTTCTTAACAAACAATCAAAGGACTCGTCCTTTTTGAACTGGGACCAATTCTCAAGGACTAGTTCAACGCCAAGCATTCTTCACCCTGCTGGCTTACACAGCGGGTTTGATTTTGATGTGCAGGAGATGGAGACAGATTCAGAACCTGTGCTGATTGATAACAGTATTCGCAGTGCTAGTGAGTTATGCGTGCCAGTTGTCATGGAACCAGAGGATGCTATGGAGCTAGGGGAGAATTGCTCAAAGCTGGTCGCCTCAAGCAGACAAAGAAGGCAACCTCTTAGATCTATCGAGAACAGTAATATTTCTGATAGAGCTTCCTTATCCTGGAAGTCACGACAAAGGACTTCAGCTTGGAGTAGATCAGTCACTCAATGAACTTTCCTTTCTTTGTACTTTCGGTCAAAGGTTATTACTCGTTTGGCATAAAAAAAAAAGCCCTCTAGCAACTGTCATTTTATTATTCAATTAAAAAATGGTTGTGCTTTCTTTCGCGCTGTGTTCACACTAAGTAAAGTTCTTTTACTGATAATAAGTAGTCATAATAAAAAAGATGGTTAATTAATCCCCTTTGTTGATAATAGTCATTAAGTTGTGCAATAATCTTCACTATACAAACCCACAAATAATTATACCGCAATAGTTTCTAGCTTAGTTCAGCTATTAAAAGTGGAAGTTTTTAAAATGCAGCAAAAAATATCGATAATCCGACGTGCTGTTGTGTAGCTTCTGAGAAAATGCTAAATATACTGTAAATAGGTCAAAGTGAAATTATAAAGCCTGTTTCAGCCGCTCAGATAGTGAGGAGAAAAAACAAGAAAAATTAATACTGGTAAAATGCTCGATTATCTCCCGGGGATTATTTCTTCGTTGGCACACAGATTTTTCAGTGCTTTACACTGTCTGAACGAGCGGAAAAGTCTAAATGAAATTACTGAAGATTTTTAAAATACCACTACCCATTTCAAAGTGTGCAAAAAGAAAGTTCCCACGTGCCTTTTCGCAATCCAACGCTTTCCTCTGATATCAGAATATAAAGCCAACTGTGAGCTCAGAGCCTTTTGTGTGTTTGTTATGGCTGCTCCAGCCAAAAGGCCTGGGCACCAAGCCTGTATCATTGCTGTGATGATACTGTGATTCTTATTTAACCCGAAAAAAAAATGTATAGTTTTCTTGTTTATATTTTACAATACCTTGTTGCTGTTTGATGTAGAATGTCTTCTGGAAAATTATATGATTACGTTAAAGAAAAAAACTGAAACTTATGGCTTCAAAGCTGAATAAATGCATTGGAATTATTTTATTGATTGAGAGTTGTCTATTTCTTGTTTGACACTAGAAAGAAGAACTCGAGTGATCTCGCCCCCTCGAAAAGGCTCAAGCTCACCAAAACCCTTCGCTTTTTGCATGCCCTTCTCCAGCTTCCGCATCATAGAAAATTCTGCTTACAGACACTTTACAGTAAAAACCCGCAACTAAGAACCCGTTACCCTAAAATTTGGATTTTCTAAAATCATATTGGTACATTGCAGCTGCAGTGCAAGAATCCTATTTGAAGAAAAAAGCAGATTCTCATTACTGTAAAAATCAGGGTTTTTTTAATAGAAAATAGGCCAATAACCATCTTGTTTTTCAGCTGAGTTTTATTTGCTTTTCTCCAGGATTAAGAACCTATTTTAAGAACCTAAGTAGCCTAAAATGGTGTTAACTACCATTTATAAGAACCTGTTAAGGCTACTTCCCAGAAATGTAGATTCTTAGTTGCGGGTTTTTACTGTTCTTCTATTTAGCAATGTTCTCTGTGGTGTGCAGCTGTGACGGTAGATTTTCCACTCTAAACTAGCCTGCGTAGCTGGCGGTACTGTAGGTGCGTGACCTCCTCCCCATTCTCCTTGCGACTTCACCTCTCGCTTTTAGCGGCTACAATACCGCCAGCCACGCAGGCTACTCTAAACTAACGAGAGGACATGGCTAGTGGGAAACTCGATTTTGGACAACAACTCAAGGGGAAAATTAGATTGAAACGCGACACTCGCTTGCGGAAGGAGAGCCGTCACTCTGTCTCTCTCGCTCCAGTCTCTCTGAGCAATATCCATTATTCCAACTGTTGCCAGCTGTTGCCAAAACTTTCGAAAAAATTATATACCACCAGCTTTGTGACTATCTCAATGACAACAACTTTCTAACTCACTGCCAATCTGGATTCCGATCATTACCCAGTACACTCACTGCATTGATTGAAGCCACAAATAGTTGGTCGGTCAATATCGATAATGGCCTTGTAAATGGTGTAATTTTCATCGATTTGAAAAAAGCCTTTGACACCATCGACCATAGTATCCTATACGGAAGCTTCGGAAATATGGCGTTGATACGAGTAGTCTCAAATGGTTTGAATCATATCTTTGTGACCGAAGCCAAAAATGCAACACAAATGGCCATTTGTCAAATACTACCCCAGTTTCTTGTGGCGTCCCACAAGGTAGCAATCTTGGTCCACTCCTATTCTTAGTCTATATTAATGATCTTCCCAATTGCCTCACTTCAGCCTCTCCAAGAATGCTCGCCGATGATACCAATATAACCTTTTCTGCCAGTACAATGACTGATCTTGAGAATGCTGTAAACTTAGAACTAAGAAATCTTCAGCGCTGGCTTATAACCAATAGGTTAAGCCTTAATATCGCTAAAACTGAATTCATGGTAATTGGGTCAAATCAACGAATACATGCTCTATCAAATAATCAGATCAATATTGAGATCGACGGGAAATCGATCAAAAACGTCGAAGAAGCTAAATCGCTGGGCTTGTTTATTGACGAACACCTTTCATGGACAAAACATATAGAAGAAATTGGTAAGAAGATATCCTCAGCCATAGGCGCCCTTAAACGAATAAGACCATTCATCTCCGAAAGATTGCTGTTCAAATCTACCAAGCGTTGGTTTTACCCCACTTTGAATATTGCAGCCCTGTTTGGGATGAACTCAGCGTTTCCTTGAGCGACAAACTCCAGAAACTCCAAAATAGGGCTGCCAGGGTCATTACCAGGTCCAGTTATGACACTAGTGCCAGTCTCCTCCTAAATAGGCTCAACTGGGACAATCTCTCCACACGAAGGAAAAAGCTTAAGGCGATGTTAATGTTTAAAATAATTAAAGGGCTTTCCCCAGCGTACCTGCAAGATTTATTTAGCATTTGTAGTACACCGTATAACTTAAGAGATTCTGAGATTAAACTAAACCTGCCAAAGCCACGCACGAACTATGGGCTACAGCGGGGCGCTACTATGGAATAGCCTACCCGTAAATTTAAAAAAATCAGACTCTCTTGTATATTTTAAAAGGGAACTTGACAAAATTTACAACAATTTTCAGTCGGGCTCCCACACGGCAATCTTGTAAAACAGTGTCGTTTTAACCCATTGGCACCCGTGCCGGCCAAAACCGGCCGTAAAAAACTCCCATGCTTCAAAACATTGCAACTTCCTCAATCGCACGAATATTGCCTTAACTGTTAGTTGTGAGCACGAAATGGAATGCCCTTTAAATTTGGATATCCAATAAATGCAAGAAACGTAGCGACTTTTACCAAATATGGCCTTTTGAGTTTGGACAAGAACGAAACTGACCGTTTTTAACGTCAAAGAGAAACCACAAAAATGCCCCTTTTTGCCTTCATGTTTTTTAAGGAAATCATCGCCGAAAAACCAAACTTCAACCATCATAACGAAATTCAGTCCTTTTTCTAGCTTAGAAATGACTTTTTTTGTTCATATTCTTCTCCCGAGCGTAGATACAGCCTTTTGTTCCAGTGCATTCGGGCCTTTCCGCCATTTTCAACATCTAGACCACATTGCATGCTGGGAAATGACGAGAATTTTCGACAGCACCCGTTCCTTCCCCCAATTCTTTCGCATAGCCACTCCGACCTACTGCCAAACATTCCTGCTTGTGGTCATCTTCAGTACTCACAAATTCCAAAATATGTGGCGGTAGGT
Organism: Pachyseris speciosa; assembly: GCA_016490735.1. Lineage (NCBI taxonomy): Eukaryota > Metazoa > Cnidaria > Anthozoa > Scleractinia > Pachyseridae > Pachyseris > Pachyseris speciosa. The sequence continues at coordinate 571,226 of JAEMWC010000418.1, read as the reverse complement.
CGAGAAATTCATCAATAGTCGAGTCCCAAAGGTACTAAGTGTTCGACCGGCCAAATTCCAAGTTCGTCGAGTAACAAGCCAAATTCAACAACAAAGTACATCACCTTGCTCGATTTTTTGAGAAAGTGGACTCTTAGCTACCATCACACTTAATGATGCTCATCAGGCAGCCGCTAAAGATGAAAAATGGCTGTAAATTTAGCAGAAATTGCAAGCAAACCGAACTTGGGCCATTGTTGTCGCTACACGGATAAAAAATAGCTACGTCAAAATGACGTTTTCAGAAACCTCGAGCCTCCGGTGGCTTAGGACAGCACCACTTTTCCCTGGTAGTTCAAATAAAGAGTCACGAATTGCTATTCATCGTTTATAGGTGGAAAATCACTCCGAAAATGTAAAAACAGCCGGTAGTCAATGGGTTAATTAATATTTTATTAATGTTATATATACTGAAGATTTTACGGTGTATAAACAAATAAAGTATGTATGTATGAATGTAGGTAGGTAGGTAGGTAGGTAGGTAGGTAGGTAGGTATGTAGGATACTTCACAAATTAATGTGATCAAGTAAGCTGAAGCCACTCAAAAGGCACTAAGGCCACAAGGTAGCAGGAATTACCCCTTAAATCCACCAAAGCAAAGATTGAGCCCAAGCATTAGCAGCCATGGACAGCTGTTTCGGCCTTGTTAGGCCTCATCAGCATGGCATAGCTAATGCCCAGGCTCAAGTACCCACATATCAATAAAACGAGCAAACTGCCGAAACAGCTGTCCATGGCTGCTAATGCTTGGGCTCAATCTTTGCTTTGGTAGATTTAAGGGGTAATGCCCGCTACCTTGTGGCCTTAGTGCCTTTTGAGTGGCTTCAGCTTACTTGATCACATTAATTTGTGAAGTATCCTTGTCACTCCAGCCACATCCCACAAGCTTTACGTTTTCATTGCTATGTATGTATGTAGGTACTCAGGGTCGAACCACAAACTGGACTGCGACAATTAGCAGCGACTACTGGACTTTGGTTTCGACAACAGTTTATTGTGCTGGCTTATAATCGTACTCGTACTCACAACGTCATCATAACTGTAATTACGTACCTCACTGCACATTTTAGGTTACTATGCGATTTGTGTACAATATTTGAGTGATCAAATGATTTATATACCTGAAGAAGGCTGGTTTGGCCAGCCGAAATATAGTACACAAAACTTAAAACCATTCTACGTTGTATCGGCCCTTGCTTTTATACTCTCTTTTCCGGAATAACCACTGTCGGCTTTTCCATGAGCAAATTTACCAACCACGCTTGCAACTCGTCAAGACAGTAAAGCCTGGTTTTCATATGTCGGGAAAATCCCAGACGGTCGGGGATTCACTATTTCCCGACCGTCCCAGATTTATGCCGAGATAACGATCACCGCAGAAATCTGGGACGCATCGGCAAAATAGAAACCTTCCCGATTTGTCCCCGACCATCCCAGACGATCGGGGATGTCTACGATCTCCAGTTTTCATTAATCGGCATAATCTGGGACGGTCGGGAAACAGTGAAATCCCCGATTGTCTGGGATTTTCCCGACATATGAAAACCAGGCTTAAAGGAGCACTGTCACCGGGATTTTTGCTGTTTTGGGTTCAATTCTGCCAAAATTACTGCCTTTTATCTGTTATCGTGCAAAAAATGCTTCTACAGAATCAACAAGATGAATTCCAATGAAATTTTAGCAAGAAGAGCTAACCATAATAATTTTTTTGGTGATTTTTCAATGCATAGCTTGAAATTTTGAAAAAACTGGCAAGTTTTTTCAAATTTCAATCCATTTCCATCCTCGTCATCTTACATGGAATACAGATGTTTATGGTGTCAATGCAGTACTACAGTCTTTGGCAACAAAACTAGACCATTATTTTAAGGTTTCCACTGATGCATTGGCAGTTTTAAGCTTTTTAAAGTGATGGTACAATAGCGTGACACTGCCCCTTTAAGAGCTCTGGATTATCATAACGAATGACTTTCTGCGCCTAAAATAATCTACATCCGTAAAAAGCTGATAAAAAGTCAATTTCCACACAACTCGACTCATTTTCTGAGGCCAACGTTTTCAGCTACCTGATATTTTTCGTTTCTTTGATCTTCTCTTTGGCGGATCGCTTACGGCTCCAGTGTTTACGTACAATCGAATCGCCTTCTTCCGCACTGCCTTCTTCACAAACGTTTTGCTCCCAAAAAGTGTTTCTGCATGCTATGTGATTCAAGGCAGACCATGTTGTCTCGACATAATAATCCTACATCTCAACGAATTAAACTGGAAACGACTTTGTCAGTAATAACTGAGCGATTATACCTGATCACAACGACGATGGAACATGGCCGTGAAACTGACACGAAACGAGGACTATCTTGTCATGGAAACATTTGATTGACGTCCACCAAACTTAGTTTTCGAAAAAGGAATAAGCCGTTGGAGGGCGCGTGTGACTGGTAAGCGCTGTAACCCGTGCATAAGTAACACTTCTGTGAGCTGAACTTTGACTATACCCTCATTCAAGTGGTTTGGCAAATAAGTTGTTTTCCGGAATAATAGCAGCGACTACTGGACTTTGGTTTCGACAACAGTTTATTGTACAGGCTTATAATTGTATTCGTACTCACAACGTCATCATAACTGTAATTACGTACCTCACTGCACATTTTAAGTTACTATGCGATTTGTGTACAATATTTGAGTGATCAAATAATTTATATACCTGAAGAAGGCTGGTTTGGCCAGCCGAAATATAGTACACAAAACTTAAAACCATTCTACGTTGTATCGGCCCTTGCTTTTATACTCTCTTTTCCGGAATAACCGCTGTGGGCTTTTCCATGAGCAAATTTTTTTGTGTGTGTGTGATTTTGTATATCCCCGAAAACAAGCAATTAAATAACCCAAACAACAAGTAAGTAAAAATCTATTAAACAGTTTGAAAAATCGAAACTTTGCACTAAAAATTGACATTAACCGAAAGATAAATACCGTTCAATAAAGCGAAACATTCAAAAGCTAATAACAAGCGGCTTTTCTAAAGCTCAACGCCAAAAGGAACAATAAAACCCTCATTTATTAAATATTAAAAACTAACCCCAAGATAAAGATACGATAAAAAATAAAATAACGAATGAACAGCAAAGTTATAAGACATGCTGAAATAACTCCCCTAACAAGACCATAGCCACACTCAATTAGCAGCTTGAGCAGTTATCGAAAAGAGAGCCTGGAAAAAAAAATCCAGGATAGAACCCGTCACTTCTTCGATAGTATTGTTACCCACTTAGCTATCTCTAGCCAATTAACTGCGTATGGCCATCAAAGGGATTCTAGGGAAACAAATACATGATAAAAAAAAGCGAGAGTCTATTTATGAATTTTTCGTTACATTTAAACTGTAAGTTTTTGGCAATTGAAAGCTGCACTTCGTAAATAGCGACTTTAGTCTTTTAACTGGAGTCCACCGGTGAAGAGGCGTTCATAACTTTAACGGACAAAAATTTTCCAGTCTCCAGCACGCTCACCACGCAAGTCATCGCACTCCCACCTGTCCTCCCCTCTGTAACTGCCGTCATGCAATTTAGGGAAAGAACTCCAGTGATATTTATCGCGGATAAACGCTGGCAATTTATTCAAATCACGCGAACCTTGATGTCCCCATTTGCCAACCAGGTAATTACCCGCACGGCCTTTTCCCCATTTGGTGCAGTCAGCGGCGAGGAATGAATTGTCACCCTCCAATCGCTCAAATGATCCACAAGCCTGGGGAAAAACATCTGACTCATTGCTGAAAAACTGCACCACAGCTTCACCAGAACTGTTAGCTGCTGTGGTCACGTGGAATGTACGTCCTTGTGGTTTGCTGCAGTGGAATCTCAGTTGGGTGAACGACAAGTGTGATCTCAGCTGCTTCATGGCGTCAGGATTAAGAACCATCTTGTTGTTTTGATAGTTGCTGACCCCACGGTATGACGTTTCAAGTGGCAACTTTGAAGGAGTAGAGCTCTTGATCACTACGTTATACACAAGAAGCCAACCACCTGAAACAAAAGTTGTGCCTTGTTATTATTGTTAAGGGAAAAGGAAATCGATAGACTATTTTTCGATGAATGTCCTCAGCGATCCTTGGATGATCGGAAATTAAAGGGACAATATATACCCAACCTCGTTCTCACGTCTTTTTCCCTCACTTGCGCCCCCAAGTGAGGGGAAAAGCCCTGGGAACGAGGTTCATATATACCTGGATGTTAATGAAATAAGAAGTGATTTGATGAAAAAAATATAAAGGGAAAATAAGGCACACACAAACACCCAGAGAGTCTACTACAACGCGGGTGTATGTCAGGTTGAGGGCGGACTGTTTGGTGTATGCCATTAATTTTTACCCTCCAAATTTAAAATCTCGGGAAGATAATAAGGATAAAAGGTAAAACAAAAAACGTGACAAAAACGTAGCATTCCGGTATATTGCCCCCTTAACAAGAAATAACACACAAACTGCGGTGATAAACATGACAGTAAAACGCCCCTTAATTATTTTTGGATGAATCACACCTCGCAGATCTCGGCCGTTTCATCATTTCTCCTTTGATTACAATGATTATATCAACGATAATTTAACAATTGAATCTAACAGCGAGCTGTTTGGAATACTTATCTCTTTCTAATTTAACGTTTCTGATGTCATAAATGACTGTTCTCAAACTCATAAATAATTCATATGTTCGTGATTGCCAAAATTTCGAAATTCGTCACGTGCATGAGTTTTGATACTCATTGAAATATATCACAGGTGTTTTGGATCGGATATCCAAACCACGCGTGGTTTTCATCTCTGCTGCCGTTGGACATCAAAATTCACGCATATAAAGAAAGCAAATTAAATGCAAGAACAGTACTTCTAATTACTATTAGCTATACAGTGCTAGTTCATTTTTCCATTTACAAAAAGTTTTACATCATGATTTGTAAAATTCGCGAACCAGTAGATAAGAGATACGGTATCCATTTACGATAGTTCACAATTTATAGGATTCACTTTGTACAAGTCATAATCTTTGTAAAGACCGCCAGGATATGATCCGAAATCGGTCCTTTCTTCTCTCTTTCCAATTGCCATTGTCTAAAAATGTTCAAAGCCCATGTTTTGCATTTTGTAGAAGCTGGAACGAGTTCGTCATCTAAAAGCTGCTCCATTTTTAACAGGAGGACGAAAACGACTCGCTCCGTGCTTGATCTCTGCCACTGATCTCTGCCACTGATCACTGATCAACCAACTCTCACAAAATGTATACAGGCAAAGAGTTGTGGAAAATGAAAAAAAATGTATGCGCTGTTGCTCGTTAAAACAATTGGTTCTAATTATAAAGAGAATGTATTTGCTATGTTGCATTGCATATTTATGCATGTTTGAGAAGCCATATCAAAAACTCGTGCTTCGTGTTTTATCAGGGGCTCCAAACACCTCGAAACAGTAAAAGCAATCCGCCTTGGGCGTCGTGCTTTCATCTGTTTCTCGGTGGGTTTGGAACCCCTGATGAAACAACACTCGCACTCGTTTTTGATATATTACTTCAAGAGGCCAGTATTCCGCTATGCATGTAATTCAGATAAACCTATCTATCCTCTACCACGATTAACAGAAATTAGAAGAGATGAATGATGATGATGATGATTTATTTTTATGAGCTGAAGAGACAGGAAAAACATATGTACCACACTTGTATTCATGCTTTTACCTCCATTAGTAGTCATGTCGCAGTACACTTTCAATGGGTTCCCGCTCTTTTCAGGGTCGATCCAGTACTCCCCGTTCCCTTTGGAATCCCCAGAGTCCCGGATGTGTTTACAGGAATGAGCAGGCTGATGAGAACGCCAACCTATTATAGCTAAGGTTATGTTTGAAATCAAAAAGAAGACGATTTAGTACTTTTGGTGACTATAAGAAAAGGTTAGATGGCACATACCAAAATCACAGGAAGCCCACACAGCCGGCCATAGTGTATGATATGCTGCATACTGAGCTCAACTTGGTTTTTATAGCATAAAACAGGACACCCAGCGTAAGGAAACTAAGCAGGGAAATTACTGCTCTCTCTATACTGGATTGTGGCGCTAATCTATTGCAGGGTTACCAAAGCGGTATGTCCTTGCCAATCGACTGAGTACTGGCTGAACTGGGAAGCCCTGAAGGAATTTTGCAATAGTGAACTACATTACATAGCTGTGTACTTTGGATATGTTACTTAAAAAAAAACATTTTTGTCGAAGCCAGGGTATCCCTTGTTTATTGTTTTGTTTCGTTTTTTCCTCCCTACTTACGTGTCAGGCAATATTTCCCTTTGTAATCCGGGTGACACTTGCCGCTATCAACCTGGTCATCTGAATGATGAAGGCTCATGGCACACGACACCTGACATGATAAAACAATTGCATCTGACTGTTTTTCTGAAACTTGAAACTCTCATTTGGATCCTATAAATCTCCTCGTTTTGGCTGCTGTCGCTCACTTTTTTGGGCTCAAAATTGGTTGAAAGAAAGCCGTGCGAATTAAGTTTCTCAAGCGGGTACGGATGGATTACTTTTCGAACCTGTGAATTCTTTTACGCGAAGAATTCTTTTACGCTTTAATCTGAAAGTAGTTTGGACTCAAGAATGTTTGTTTGAATGTTTTTTTTTTACAAATGTCGTTTATCCAATAGTTCATCTGGATCCCAAAACTCTCTTTCTTCGTTTTCCCTGCTGTCGCTCATAGTTTTGGCACGAAATTGGCTGGTGAAAAAAACACGAGATTCCGTACGGCTTTTCGCGGACTGGCTTACGTCAACCCTTCCGAGCCTGCTCAACGAGCGGGAATGATAAGCAGACTCATGTAAATGTCAGTACAGAAATATAATTGTAAAGCTCCTTTTTAGGCAGTTAGCTAAGTATATATTATCTTTGTTAAACCATAAGGAAAAAAGGAAAACGTGTTAAAAAGGGAGAAGGACCGGAGTTACAAGCCGATGATTGTGTTGTGCACAGCCTTAGCAATGGGGCTCGATTTTTTTCCCTTCCTCCCAATCCAAATCAATCCTTTCAAAAATTTTGTTTGCTACAGAAGTTTGAATATGGACTACGTACTTCCCTTTAGACCAAAGGAAACAAAACAACACAACAAAGCGTCACATTAACTACCAAGTGTTTCAGCATCGCTGTTTCGTCTTACCTTTATTGATCCATAGTAGTTTGTCCCTTTCTTCCGTTTGAAGTCTTTTGGTTTCGTGTGCCGAGTTTTGTTGTTTAGCTCACAGATAACGCTTGCACTGGATTGGCTTGGCCGAACATTGAAAGACTTGCAAGTATCATTGCTAGCGCATTTGATCTGGCATTCAAATTGGCCAGCAACTACATTCGTTTCCATGACGTGGCCGACTAAAACATGGTCTGTTGATTAAGACAAGGAAACGAAAAATGAGATTTTCTAACGCTAGAAGACAAGAAAAAGGGAGGTAACGTCAAGAACCTTGGGTTTACATACCAAATTGACTTTCGAAAAGGATTCCACAGTAATCTGAGTTTGCGAATACAAATAACAACAAAAGTAAGCTGGAGCTGGCAAAGGTCAGAATATGAAGCCACGAGATGGCCGCCATAGCATACGAGATCCAAGCTAATAGTGCAATGAATTTCTTTTCTGTAAACTTATATCCTGTCGAAAACAAGTGCCGTGCCAATCGTGACCAATCGTCAGCTGCCAGCTGACTTATTGACTTATTTCCTGGTGGACTTATTGACAAAATGAACTATTCTTTGAGTTTGCAACCGCCAATACGAAAAAGGAGGCAGGTACTATAAAGTCTAATATCGAAGAAAAGATTGCTTTTCAGGGGGCTGTGTTTGTTTTTGGTGAAAACTATCCCATAAAAAAAATTACTAAACCTCATCCATAGTTGAGTTCCCGCCAGTTGTTTGCGTTTAATATAATAAATAATAATAATAATAATAATAATAAGACATGTGTTGGTGCGATTGTTTTATGTCGTTTATCTTTATAATGAGGCATATTGCGTGTTATTCCCGTGGTTTGAATGATCCCTTGAGGCAAAGTTTCGTGTTGTGGTCACGTGTAACATAATTTTTCACAAAATGGGGCAATCCCGGTCGCGGCCACCGGATTTTTGTACTGAGACCAGTTTATTTTTAAACCGATGTGTCAATTTTCCCCATCGGTTATTTCCAGATGAAAAGACGAAAGAGCTGTGACATCTTTTCAGCCAAAAATTAATATATATTATAATTATGTTTACACAGGCACCGCGCTCTTCGTTTATGAAAAATGCCGGCACTAACTTAGCTTGAAACTGTCCCAATTATTAGCGGGTAGTCAATTCTTATTCCTCATTGACTCTGTTCTGCGAAAAATTGAAGTCTGCGTGTTAGTGTTGTTTTGAGTGAGTATTTTACTCCAGGTATCGACAATGGGGAATATAAACTTCGCGCTATTAACCCATTGGTTAATAGCGGTTTATGAAAATGCATTAATTTAGCTTCAAAACTGCCAATTTTTTTCATCAGCGGGTAATCAATTCTTATTCCTCGCACTTTGTTCGGCGCAAAATTGATGTCTGCGTGGTTCTATCTTTAGCGTTGATTTGAGTGAGTGTTTTACTCAAGGTATCGACAATGGGGTATATAAACTTCGCGCTAATCAAGTTATAGACTGGTAATACCAATACCTGTATTGGTGTTTGTAATTTAGGCCAATTTAAAGTCATAACCTTGTTCAAAACCTACAAAAAAAACTTTACTATCCCTTGAAAACTATAGATGCCATTTTGCTAAGTGGAATGTGCACAGCCAAAGAAGGCAAACAATGCCTATAGAAAATTCCTTCAGAGGGCGCGAAACAGAGACATCGTTCTTCTATAACTTATAGCATATTCGTTGTTATTAGCAACGAGGTACATTTTCAGTTGCAATTAAATATTAAAGACTGTGGACAAAATTATCCATATTAACTATTCGAAGGCTAAGAAGTGCTTGGGAGGATTTCCTCTTGAATGTTTTAAAAACAGCTCTGAAAAAAGTTGAATAGTAAAAATTTAAAACCTACGCTACCTTTTAGGGATTATGTTCATAGTCTTCATAAATTAACGACTGAAGCAAAAGGGAGCGGCAGCTGAACGCAGTTGTGCGCAAAGCCGGGGAGCAGCATCACAACAGCCTTTTTATCATGCTGATGTTTTCCAAAAATGCAGAAAATTGTCCGTCATTAGCAGCATCAGCATCAGTTTATCGGCACGTTATGCAACTGATTGCCACCATCATTTGATTGCTGGCGGGACTTCAAAAGCGATGTTTGACGAGTTGGCTACACCGAAAGGTCTCTGATGAGTCCCTTGGCAGAGACGAAACATACGTATGTCAGGCTAGCCACGTTAAATATGCATCAGCAGCAGCAATCGCTTTTTCATCGAACGTCAAAGAAAGGAAAGTCTCCTTGAGAAAGAAAATCAACTCAGTATTGTTAACGGTCACTGTAGCCGGTTGATTATTGTGTACAAGCGTTCGGCTTTTGTCTAAACCGAGCGTGTTGAGAAAACCCAATTAGAACTTTCTCCTACTTTATATTCTCCTCGATAACCATACCAGTTATTTTTTTGTTTTTACCTGAATTTGCATTTCGATTCGGATAACAAGACAGACCACTAAGATCAAGTTACAGATATATTAATTTTGTCGAATTGCTTAAAAACACGATTCTTTCAATTTCAAACGAACCACCAACGAAATTTTGCGATCATTTTGACCGGTAGGAAACTAAATTTTCCAAACAATATCTACATTATTCTCCCCTTGTTTTCCTGTAGATATGCAAAAGGAACCATGCATGTGAAAGAACTCAGTTTGGATGGCGGTATATATAAACAAATTTAAAAGGCTGGAGTATGAAACCTCTACCACACAAACTCCTCACAGACTAACAATTCGTCACCGAAACAGCAAACATAAAGTCATCTGAAAAGTCCAATTAAATTTCAGTTAACTAAAACCTTCAAGAATTTATACTGCACGGAGTATTCGGTCAGTATTAAACAAGAACTCCGCGTTTTATGGCTAATCCACAGTCCGTAGTCCACGTTTTTATACCTTGTCCACAGTCCGTAATCGTCCTTTTATAGCTTTAGTCAGCAGTGTTTTACACCCATTCCGCAGTCCGCAGTTCGCACTCCACGATTCCTGTTATAAGTTTGTTCAAATTGTGAGGTAGCACTTGCGTATTACAAGAATAGGCCGAGTAACACGAAGAGGTTGGTTTCAAATCATTTCTTGGAAGAAACGAACCTAATACTATTTTATAGCAATTTTTCTAAGACATAATGAAAACTTGAAAACTGATTTAAGCTAACTTTTTTAAGTTGTAATCTAGTGCCTCTTCGTCATCGGTGGCCATAGACAACCGCAAATAGTTTCAGTGCACGTATTAAGTACTTCACAGGGAAACTGCAAAATATTTGCAAAATTTCACTTTTCCAAACACATATGCATCTTTGGATTTATCCAAATTACGTGACAGTGCCCTTTAAGCACGACACTTTTTTCGTGCAAGGACGTTTCAACTGATGGTTTACAGGTGCGTATATACTGTCAGGCTCGGTCGGTCGTTAGCGTGGAATTCATGCCGTCTTCTCGAGTTCCCCGCGTTTGTTTGATGTACAGTGAATAGATTCAGTGTTACAATACTCAATTTTCCCCAGGGTCGGTCCTAAACTGCGGTTAATGTAGACCATCACTTTTGCTGTAGCTGTTTTTGAACACTTTTATTGTTAGAGGTGCCGATACAGTACAACAAAAAGTTAGGAATCCCAGCTCCCCACCTGCACGACGAAATTCCAAGTGCCGTGTGATGTCGGGAGAAAAAATGAGAGGCTTTGCATTCTTCACGAGCATACGGCACCATATAAAAGTTAGTGTGCATAATTCATTTTGTGTCGGCCGGACTGCATGAAGCTTCGTAGCAGAACTGATGGACGTGGACGAGAACGCCTCGAAAAAATGTCACTGGCTTCGTTTCAAGATTTTATGTTTCCGTGTTCGACTGAATCCGGTGGTTTCCCTGATCTCAGCTCTGGTTATCTGGGGATTTGTAGTGTGGTGTATAATAAAGGCTAAAGCAGCAAACGAGGAGATGGTGAAATGGCGAGGATGGATAACGCTAAAATGCACATGGTTGTACATCGCTACGCAGGACGTATGGTCATTGTTCATCATTGTGCTGTACTTTTCCAAGTATTCTAAGATGAAGCTTGGCATGCCGAGCGAAAAACCAGAATTCAACGACGCCACTTATTTCACCATGCTGTTTGCCGCTGGCATCGGGATTGGTTTGTTCTACTTTGGCATCGGTGAGTGAGCCCTCATGCAAATTTCCATGTTCTTTTGAGAAAACTGAATAGTTTTAGGGAACAATTATTTTTGTGGTTCGCATTTGTGGAGTTGGGTAGATGTGGATATTCGCGCCCTGTGAGGTAAATATCTCAGTACCAGTAGTATGTACCACACAAGTGAATAGTGCTTTTCGCGCACTCTGATTGGTTAACTCGGTGGTGATCAGCAAAGAACTATTCACCTCGGAGCAGCCAAGCCGCGAGATTTTACGATTTCCGACCGCTTGTCGGTATATTGTCACACATCAGGTAATTTTTTGGTCCGCTAATTATTCAGCTTGTGTGGTATATACTAAAACAATTATTCACCTCTGCGTCGGTGAAAATGGTGGATACTTATCCACCTCTACTTCGGTGAATAATTAACTATTGCCAACACTGAGATTCATAATTGTTTTAGTGTATACCAAATCAGTGGCAAGCCATCTTCAACGAAACACCTAATTATTTCTGGTAACGAAGTGAAAATACCTGCGCGTGAAACCCAAGAGGAGAAGAGCAACCCAAGCGCTATCAAGAAACTGACCAACCAATCGGAACACGCGAAGAAAACTGTCGATTTCTTAATATGTGGATGATCATCGCAGTTATGAACACTACCTAAGTTCATGTAGTGGTGAAAGTAAAGCCTGAAAAAAAATCCAGGCTTGTACGGGATTCGAACCCACGACCTCTGCGATACCGGTGCAGCGCTCTACCGACTGAGCTAACAAGCCATCTGGGAGCTGGTCGTTTTGTTGGTTCGTAATATACCCGTGAGTGGTGAATATATGAGAATGAATATATGAAAATCATATATTTGAACTGCCAGTTTATTGAGCCATAAACGACCAGCTCCCAGATGGCTTGTTAGCTCAGTCGGTAGAGCGCTGCACCGGTATCGCAGAGGTCGTGGGTTCGAATCCCGTACAAGCCTGAATTTTTTTCAGGCTTTATTTTCACTACTGCTTAGGTAGTGTTCGTAACTGCGATGATTATTGGGCTCTTGTCAGCCAATAGTTTGCCCACTGAATGCAATTAATTACATTCTCGTCGATCGCAATCTTAACTATTAGATTCGTATCATTTATCAGCGACTGCTCTACCGAGTGAAACATTGCTGCTTGGTCTTACCTTGTCGTAAAGAAAATCAACTCTTCACGAAAAAATTATCTAGTAGCGTTAATTTCAGCGACGCTTATTTCCACATACGTTTTGTATCGCTTTCTTACATTCCAATTTCGATTCAAAAATTAAGAAGGAGTATTCTTTGTTTCGTATAAGAGTATAGCCTAATAAGAGTACTTCGTTCGCGATATTGGAGTCAACGGCCTTCGTCAAAATTGGGTTTAGAGTAGCTTTTGGATCATTAACGTATTCTTGCTTGGAATAATACCAGACTCGTCAAACTCGCGTTAATTAGATGTATATTAGCAGGGAAAACTTTCCTCCTTAAACTATATTTCCCTTCAGTTCACGACGATATTTCACTGAAGCCAAAATTATTTCCAAAAACTAAAATATTGAAACAGTTCATACCGATTTCTATGATAAGGTAAAAAAATTACTAGGCTGCTGACTGGAATATCTTCAAAAGGCAGCACATTCGAACCTCGATTATCCGGACTTTTTTCTCTGGCCCCAGATTTCTCATGAATATTAACACAAGGCGTGATGAAGATCCCTAGAAACTAGAGCGCTTTTTAACTGAGTGTCGTAAAACCAAAACCAAAGCAATTACTCCAGCCAATCACAACACAAGTAAGCAGTGCAATGAGCCAATCAGAATACAAAGCAATTACATGAAGCCGGCGTAAAGCGCGGGAAAATACACGCGAGCAAATCACAATTGGTTTTGGTTTTGCTTCTCATTGGTTGAGAAAGTGGCGCGAGTTTTCCTAGCCGATCACAGGGCGAAGCAATGCAAAACCAAAGCAAAACCATAATTACTTTCGACACTCAATTGAAAACCGCTCTATCATTATGAATCATTTTTAAGTAATATATCAAAAACGAGTGCGAGTGTTTCATCAGGGGTTCCAAACACCGAGAAACAGATTAAAGCACGACGCCGAAGGCGGAGTGCTTTTATTGTTTCGAGGTGTTTGGAACCCCTGATGAAACACGAAGCACGAGTTTTTGATACGGCTTCTCAAACTCGCATAAAAATAAATGGGATATAGCAAATATATGATCTGTATATTAGCACCGATTGTTTTAACGAGCAATAGCCAAAAAATTCTTTCGCATTTTTCACAACTCTTTGCCTGCATACATTTTGTGGGAGTTGTTTGTTTCGCGTCAGTAGTCATCCACTGTAGTTGACACATGATGGCGGAGATCACGGACGGAGCGAGTCGTTTTCGTCCGCCTAAAACCTTATCTGAGGTCCAGTTGATAGCTTATGAGGCCGTCCTGGCTTCTACAAAGTACAAAAGTACCATGGCAGCTGGAAAGAGAGACGAAAGTACCGATTTTGGATCATGACAAGCGGTCTAGTCAAAGATTATGACTTACAGGTGGTGAATTTTTTTCCCCTGTAAAATAGGTGATTTGCAGCCAATCTCTAGAGACACAGATAACAATGGTGAAACGAACAAATGCTGGTGGACGAACAAAAGGAGCTAATGAGAGATGTATTGTTTACGTCCACCAGCATGGCGGCGATGACGTAACGTGCAAACCACCTATATAGGAAATGGATACTGTATCTCTTAACTAATAGCTTGCGAAGTTTGTCATAGAAGTAGCTACATGTACAAACAGTCAGGGGGAAAGGTGTCCACCCAGTACTTTTTTACGTGATAGTATGCGTCTGGAGCGTCGGTTGAAAGATGAAAATGTTGCCAAGAAATCGAATCTACTTGAGATTCAGGGTAAAAGAGATGTAATTTTCACGTTACTTTAAAAGGTGCCAGTTAATAATTGCCTGCATTGAAAGTTTGAGGTTGCTAATTAAAATTCAAGTGTCTTGATCTAATTAAAATTCAAGTGTCTTGATCAGTTTTTGCACTAATCGCGGACGTGTCTTGATACGTACTTTCATTGTGTATCAAGATACATGCGCCTGACCAAAATGGGGCACTCCGATTAGCTAATACCCTTATGAATAATTAATGAGTTTGAGAATTTAAATTATTAGGCTTAGGTTTAATTCTACGCCGATACAGCAGGCTATCGCATTAAATTTCCATTTCCAAATTATTTCAGTTTTATTTCGTCTCATTTATACCATACTTTTTTATTTATATTTATATTTTCCGTTGATTATATTATCCGAACTCTCGATTATCCGAACTATCTACTGCAGTCCCGGCAGGAGCCCATCATTAGGAGCGCACAGCTCTCATACTAAGCCTGTCACGGCATTTTGGCAGACCGATTTGTTTTAAGCCTATATTTTCCCGCGAAAAAAGGCAACGAGAACGACAACGTCAACTAGAGCGCCACTGTCCTTCATTTGGGCAACTGAGGTTTTTTGACTCCTTTAATGGCGCGCGGTCAAACGCTACGGGATACCTTAAGCCCAGGCCAAACGGACTCGCAAGTAGACGCAAGTTGAAAACTAGGGTCTACTTGCGACTCCGTTTGGCCAGGACTTGCGTGCACCTGCGTTGACTTCCGAGGACGTGTGCTCATTTTGGTCGAGATCAAATTTTCACGCACGCAAGTCGACACAAGCTTTTCACCGTTTAGCCACCCAACTCAAGTCAACACAAGTTGACTGACATCCATTCGATGTTATAGCAACCTAGTATCCAATGAGATAATTTAATAATAATCTTTTATTAGGAGGCTTCCATCACAAAACGTGGTTTTCAGAAAGGTCCTATAAGATGGGGGTTTTTTGCGTTTTTTGGGACTTTCGTGTACTGGTGAGGAATTAAACTTGCGAGACCGTTTGGCTACCCAACGCAAGTCTCTCCGCAAGTCTGGCTTGCGGTTACTAAAACTTGCGACAACTTACGAGTCCGTTTGGCCTCGGCTTTAGCTTTTGACCGCGCACCTTTGGAAAGCGAAATCGAGGCAAAAATATCTCAATGGCAACAAAGGCCCTGAGTGTGCAGATACGTGTGAAGTCATTGGGGATCCTGCGGAAATCTGATATTCGCGGGAATTCAATCTAAAAAGATATTGATCTATGAAAACGCCATGACAGGAATATAGAGCAGTTGTACGCTGCTAGTGATTGGCTCCTGGTCCCGGCAAGTCCAGATAATCGAGGTTTAAGTAAATTATGTACTCGAGCCTCCATATAGACCGCAATGAAAATGTTTGCTTCTTTGAACTGCGCATTTGCACGGGTAGCTGGTGGGATTTCGTATATACCGTTTACAGTTCCTTATGACTTTAATTTCTTTATTTTGATCCATTTTCAATTTTCTTCTCAGCTGAACCTATCTGGCATTATGAACCAGGCCATTATGGAAATCGATATTACCGAAGGTATGTAATCTCTACTTTAATTAGTTCCATCTTCATCATACACTTATATAGAAACCATTTTGGGCATCCATGAAGACGTGAGTGCTTGGAATAGACGATGTAGCCGTTGCAGCCCTGGGAAGAAAATGTATGCTACTTTTCGGACGAATAATCTAGGACTAGGACTAATCTATCACACCTAAAGTACAGTGGCAAATGATTAAAGTGCACATGAATTGAAAATTAACTACCAATTTTTTTACGTTTTTTCATAGATTCTATTCCCCACATTTCATTTTCAGTCATTTCTCTCCTTTTCGTGAAGAAAATTCGCTATTTGTAAGGGTTCCAAAATTCCCGTCGGGCCTGAAATTTGAGACATTTTGGGCGCGGCCAAATGGTCTCTGTGACGTCATTCGTGTGTATGTTCAGGCATGAAATATGGCGAAGGCGAAAAAACGTAAATCTGGGAAGTTTTGCACAGCTTTCGGCCCCGATCCAGACCCCAGGTTCTTGTCAGTGAGAAAGGTCCAACTTTCAACGCATTTTAAACTAAGTTCCCGCTACTTTTAGTAGATTATAATTGTAGAAAAACTGGCTTTGAAATTTCGATTCATGTGCACTTTAAACTTAAGGATGTTACGTGACTGGAGGGCATACAATGAATCACGTTTCCGCTCTTGGTTATGTGAATACGCTGGTCCCAAAGGCATCCTTACCAATTTCTCCTCAAACAAAGACAAAAGAAAAAAAATACACGGAACAAGGGTTGGTAATGAAGCAACTTGTATGTCAATACGCACTGGAATAACAAACATTATTATATTTAACACATTGGGACAATGTCCAAATATGGTCATAGCGCGCTCAATATTCGACGTACGCACTCAAAAAATATCCTGCAATATACGCAATTTTGTGTGTCGCGCAGAAAACTGGCGGATTTTAAACCCCTTTTTTCGAATATCGCCTGGTTTTAGCAAACTCGGCCTACAGCCTCGTCGGCTAAGTATCAGGCGATATTTCGCGCGATTTCACAGGATAATTGTTAACTGATTAACGCTTTTAACCACAGATACTCCGACAATCAGCGAGCCCAGGATGCCATGAACGTGACATTTTTTCACTGGGGTATCCACGGCTGGATAGTGTACGTGGTAGTTGGGTTGCTTCTTGCCTTTCTCTGCTACAGGAAAAGCCTGCCCATGACTATACGCACTTGCTTCTACCCGTTGATAGGGAACAAGATCTATGGATGGATGGGTGACTTCATAGACATTCTGTCTGTCGTGTCCACCATGTTTGGAGTGTGTACCAGCCTTGGTCTTGGTACTATCCAGCTTAATGCTGGATTCCAGAGACTAAACAGCGATATCGAGTTTAGTACCATAAACCAGATCATCATCATTTGGGGTGTGACTGCATGCGCCACGGTCTCAGTGGTCAGCGGTTTAAAGCTGGGTATCAGGCGCTTAAGTGAACTGTGCTTCTGTATTGGCATGTTACTAATGTTGCTTGTCCTGTTCTATGATGACACATGGTATCTACTTAACTTGTACGTTCAAAGTATCGGCTACTACCTGCAGTATGTGGTGCAGCTTGGATTCCATACGGACGCCTTTGCCCAACTCAGCAATGCCCCGGATAAGCTCGAGGCTTCTGAGTGGATGAACGACTGGACTATTTTCTATTGGGGCTGGTGGATTGCCTGGTCTCCTTTTGTCGGCATGTTCATCGCCAAGATTTCACGCGGCCGCACAATCAGAGAATTTATCAACGCTACTCTGGCTGCTCCCATTCTTTACACCTTTTTGTGGCTCAGCATATTTGGAGGAGCTGGTTTACGAATGGAAAGAGACGCAGCATTGGCCAACATCACGTGTTCATCGGCTCTTGGAGGAAAGAGTGCCACCAAGAACTATGAAGGCCTGTACCGTCTGTCTTGTCGCTCAAAGACTGACATGTGGTTTGACGTGATGGATCAATATGGTAACCTAGGAGGATTCCTTTCCGTGTTGTCTATAATTGGAATAATTCTTTACTTCGTCACCAGTTCAGACAGTGGATCACTGGTAATCGATTGTCTTTCAGCTAATGGCGATCCTGACCCACCGGTCCCTCAGCGCGTATTCTGGGCCTTAACTGAAGGTGCTACTGCATCAGCTTTGTTGTACGTCGGAGGTACCGACGCTCTACAGGCGCTTCAAACCGTGGCCATCGCAGCTGGTCTGCCGTACACCATTCTGTTGTGTTTCATGTGCGTGGCGCTATGGAGAGCTGTGCACATGGAAGCAGGGGATTTGAATCCCAGAGGGCCACAATTTCGGGTCTCTTTGTTCGCTCCACTTAGCAGCCCATCGTGTGAAGGGACCTTCAAGTTCCTGCTTGCTATAGTTGCTCCTTGGTATGTTATTGCCAAAGCTGCAGACAAGAGGAAGCCCAGAAGCTCCCCCAGAGGACTGGCCCTTCACATGGTAATCATGGGAGTTGCCTTCTATTCGTGGATCGCTTTGATGATAGCGGAGTTGGTTCCAGTCACAGGGATCTCGTACGTGGGCTGGGCGGTCCTATTCCTGTTCTTTGGTGTGGCAACAACCATTAGAACTGGCATCAGAGAGCAAGATGGTATCCATGGTAACATGGTGGAGGACGTCTTCGTGGTGATGTTACTGTACCCGTTTGCTGCTTTTCAGATGGAACAACACGCGTTTAATTACAACAAGGCGAAAAAGAATGGAGGTGTTGAACATGGACCCAGTTACAGGGATCCTTGGAAAGCCACCATTGAGGATAAATCCGAAACAACTGAGTTCTAAAATAAAACAGACAAAAGGACATGGTTCAGGATGGACAGTTATCTTTTTTCCCAACTCTTCTGGAGGGCATAGCGCATGTCGTTTCTCGTAATTCACCAGAGCTATCGTCCAGTCCTTCGCTGTTTCCAGGATCTGCGTGGTGAAATCTCCAGAGTTACACAGGATGATTTTCAGAACAGTCAAATTGAAAAAGTTCCATTTCAATAAAAAGTTCTATTTCAATAACTAGTGCAAAGAGTCTTAGGAAACCATTTCTCGTAGAATTGCAAGGAGATGAAGAGCACGGAGCCATTAAAGTCGATTCTCATCTCATTCTGCTGTTTATTCAATGAATTCTTTACTGTCGATGCGGCATGCAAATGTTTTATCAGCTGGTTTATCTAGTAAGTTTTTCCTGTCTCAGTTTGGTAAGTAATTTCTGTCTCCTGGAATTCTTCATAACCCTCTGTTTCCCCCTATCCAGTAACCCGTTTCCCACCTCATCCCCATAAATTTCCTTAAACTTGAAAGACCATAGTTATGCCGTGCATGATTGAGGTACAATCCATAGATGTCAGATGACAGTCGAAAAAGTAAACGCCAAGGTGAAGCAGTTGTAGCGCATTGTTTCCGTTAGTCACATTGCAAGAGATGAAACTTTACTATTTACCCTCGGATCTGATTGAGGCTGTTAGGCTTCTAGCAAAATACTACATGCTATGTGCCGAGAGAGAAACAAATAATATGTACATATGAAATTAAATGAAAAAAGTTATCGGACAGATGAAATTCTCCGCACTTCTTGTCTAAATAATTGGATATTAGTCACATGGTTGACCCGGCTAAGCTCGTCTGAGAGAGAGAATTCCAAGCTTTGGAAGCAGTGTAGACTGTGGATTTCAATCTATTACAGGTGGTTTTAACCTTTAACTGTAGGCAAAACTAATCTATTTAGCGTGAAAAGTTCGTACCGGTTTAAGCTGCTTGAAAAATCACGGCAACGAACAAAAGCTATGTAAAATTTCGCGAAATTATTGTTGTCTCGGTAAGTCTTACGCCCCTTTCGTAATTAGCACCGCAAGGGCGATAGTCATCAATCGGTGCTATAGTCATCAAAATAACTTACTTTCGGTTGTCTTTCCCCCTCCTGACCTCAAAACTCTTCATAGCAGTTGTCAGTTGAGTTTAGCGGTATCAATACAGCAGTATAGACTAAATTTCTGTTCTTCCCACTCTCGGCATTGCTTTCATTTTATTAGTCGCCGTCCAACCTACATGAATCGAACCATCCTCTCCCTCGTTGCTCCACACACGTCAATTGCAACAAAGGTAAACTGAAAACTATGCTAAAGATCACCGCATCTGTGAAGGCTTCTTTGATAGTAGCAAAAAGAAAACCTCTAAAAAAAGAACTTGACCAAGACCTGTCTCCCGTGCAATTCTTCTTCTTCTTTTTTTTTGTTCAGGCTTTATTTTCGCTACTGCTGAAGATGTTGGAAACGCGGATATCAACAATAGTCACTCTCGTTCCTTGTAAATATGTTTTTTAAAATGTTCACAGCTAAATCACTCCCTTTGTCTCGAATATGTCTCGTTCACTGATTACAAAAGCTAAAGGAAACTCCTAAAGTACAGTTCCGATAAGGTTGCTAAGGTAATACGATTGACGTCACTGCTAAAATCATCTTGAATATCAAATGCAATGCTAAACAATTGTCATGCCGACTTATAATGATAGTCACGCTCTAAATATTTCTAACAAAGAGTGCCCGATGATCTACATCTTCAGTCTAGCCTTCACCCTCGGTTTTATAAGTGATGTTCATCATGCGGACGTCAGCGAAAGCAAGATTGTTTTCGCGGCAACTTCAAGTCCAAAAAATAAAACGATACGGAACAGGGTTGACTCAAGGGTACAATACGTATGGAGGCCCCGGGTAATGGTACTACTGCTTTCATGTATTCGCATTTATGTGCAATAAAACTAGTTGACCCTGCCTCTTCTCGCCACGATACAGAATTTCTTTGTAAACTATTTTAGCTTTCTGGTTTCGTTGGTGAGGAAGGGCCGGGACATTCAAATTGTTCAAATCTGAGTATCACTGAAGCTATAAAAAATTCAGTTGGTACAGGAAGCTACATTGCTAGGTTTCCCAGTTTTATGATTACCGTAAAAGCTCTATTAACCCCCTCGGGGGCTTATTCAACTTCAGGCCTCATTAACAGGGGGCTTATTAGAGAGAGGGGCATAGAGAGGAGGGGCTTATTTCAAAACTTATACACGCCGTTTTCGTTTTCAAATTGTTTTTGTACAAAGCTCAAACAACTGCAGTGAAACTTTATCAAGTGTAGTGTATATTTGTTTAAAAACAAACCACTTGGGCCGCATGAAGTGGATTTCTTAAGAGGGAAAAGGAGGGACTAATTACAAAATCTCGTGTCCTAAAAAGGGGGAGGGGGGCTTATTTCAAAAACCTACTTCCAAACGGGGGGCTTATTAGAGCTTTTACGGTACCAGTTTCACCTCTCATCAATTCTTTGGAATAAGTGTCAGGCCTGGCAAGAATGTACCCTCTTCCTTCTTCTTCATGGAGATCCATGGATGCCATGGAGCCCAGGAGCTGGCCCATCCAAACCAGTTAATAGAAAAATTTAGCAATAGTTAATAGAAAAATTTAAACGTGACGAGTCAGCGCGCACAGATCTCAACTGAATTGACCAATGGTAGAACGGCAAACTGAGCACCAGAAGTCGTGTTCAGTATTTTCCGCGTGCTTTCGCGGTCTCCTTTGACGTTGTGACGTTGAGTTGTCTTTGCTTAAAATCTGTCTTGTATGTTCAGTCAGTTGTGCTTTGTACCATCAAAATTCAGCTTATCAGTATTGGTTGAATGGAAACAAAATAGATTTCCCTCACTGAATATCAAACCAATGACAGCTCCAAGAGGTCTGTGATATGGGTGGGGATTGATGGTGTAGCATTATAACAGCAGGGTTCCTGAGATCAGGGCCTTTTTTCCTCTGTGAAGAGCCGAGGGGGGGGGGGGGCAAAGCCTTTCTATAGGTGGACAACTGTAAGCTACTTAAGCCAATAATTTGTAAAATTAGCACACAAAAAGAAGTAAGAAATAGCATTTAAAAAATAGCCATATTTATTATTTTCTTAACAGCTCAACATTCTTCTATTGTACAGATTTAATTAAAAAAACAAAATAAAAAAATTTTAGTGACAGTTAACAATTATGGAAAGCTTGAAAAGATATCCATGACTCCCAATGGAAAATAATTATTTCAGTTTTTAAATTTTTTGAATAAAACTAGAAAAGCCAAAATGGGAAGTTCCACAAAGAAACTAAAAGACCTTCCATGGAAGGTATGGACCGGAATATATATCTTTTTTCTCATAAAAAATATCAGTTTATGGTTCAGTGGACAGAGTAAAAGGCAGTAACAAAATGGTATTTTTTGAAGTGCCACAACCATGGCACATTTTAAATTTTATGTAAAAAATAATAATAAAAAACTCTATGATCAAATATTTTGCCTATTAAATTATTACTAACAACTTAGCTTCCATCATTGATAGATTTAGACATCTCCTTTCCGTCCGCATCTTCTGCACTATTTTTTACCTTACATTCAGTTATCACAGCATTCACAGATTCATCCTCTTTCTGTGCATACTCAGCAGGTTTGCTGTGTTTCCTGTTTGGCTTGCCAACATCAGAGATCACTTTCCAAATGAAGCTGCCATGCCTGCGACCTCTTATTGGGTGACTGGGGTCCAATCGTGAATTAAACTGATGTTCATAAGAGATTTTCTCTACCACTCTAGGTGTCCTAGCACCTGGTGTTTGGGTTCCCTGTGGAGTAATCCCAGCTGGGGTCACCTGCATGGCCAAGTTGCTGCTGTACCGTGTAATACAGTCATGAGCAGGAGGTGGAGGGCAATAATCTATACGTGAAGTTGAATCAAAGCTGTGTCTAGGTTTCTTGGTTGGTTTTTCAGGAACTTCCTCAGGCCACCATGACGGATATGTGACAGAAGACTCTACGTTGGTTTTAACATAACAGACTGGCTCACAGATAAATCGTGGATTCTGACGTAGAAATGTCACATTAGTTGGATGTGGTTTGTGTCCAGTCATCACTGACTGCTGCTGGGGTGATAAATTCATTGTGTGTCCAATATAATGAGCATCATAACTTGTTTTACCAGGTAAACCATTGCTTTGAAGATCAGCAAAGACCCTGGAGGTGTCATGCCTGGAAATAAAATACAGCTGCACAATCAGGAAATATGGACATTAATTATCACATTACCAATCATTCTGTGGTACATCAATATTGGAGTCTGATGGTCAACTCAAAGAGTAGATTAATAAGCAACACAAAGAACTTTACAAAATAAATCTACTTTGCTGATCAACTGCTTGCAATTTTTTTAATTTCCAATAAAATTATGAAAAAAAAAAGACAAAGAAATACAAAAAATTGCCTTTGCAATAATTATTTTTGAAATTGTGATGTTTTTTCATCACCATTACATGTATCACGGAAAATGCTTCTTTCTTTTCTCTTGAAAGCTTCCACTCGTCTCTTAAGATTGCTGGTACCCCCCCCTCCCCCCACCCCCACTAATGTGGCAATATTAACTGTATTGCAAAATGTCGATTAGAAAGGAGTCCCTCTTGCCGCTTACTTCGTTGCGATTTGGCGCGGCGCCATTTCATCTCGCACTGGTTTTGTTTAGCCTCGCGCTCGGCGAACTAAGCGGCAAAAGAAAACTCGTAATCCATGCAAAATGGGTATCGCTTTATCAACAGGTACTCGTGTGCCACCTTTTTCTGTAAAGGACTCGATGTGGCAGGGTGTTCTGCAGTGACTGCCTCGCGCGCACGTGAATCGCTGAAACAATTCAAGTTCTTACATGTGATGTAGTTGTCCTTCAACTACGTCTTAAGATTCATTTTCTTCAACATTCAGCTGTAACACAAGGTCCTAACTCAAACAGTCTCAATTAGCGATGAATGCCTGATTAACTGACCACAAACAGTTTTGTTTGTCTTACGAATCCACGAAGATTTCATTGTGTTTAAATTATTTAGAAGGAAGAGATCAAAGTCAAATACCAGAAATACGTACCGCGGGTAGCCCTCCACCTTCTTTTTGCGGGCGATCGGAGGTAAATAAATGCTCGCCATTTTCAAGCCTTCTTGTGCGAGGTCTTAGCTCTCCAAAGGGATTCCACAAAACATAATTTTACGGTAGATGTTGAGCCTTTCTCTTCAGAAAGCAAGTGACTGCTTTCACTGTGTTCCCGGCAACAGACGTTGTCGTGGTAACCAGCTGAAAGCAGCCAAACATATCGCTGGCTCAGAAAACAAAGATGGTGGTTTTGCGAACCAAAGTGATTCTAACTGGTAAGACGTTTAAGAGCAAAGCTCGGCGCTAGGTTCGGAAATCCCTTCGTTTATTTTAGTGAAATCAAACTTAACAGTTATCATTGTCACTGCAGATTTAAATTTTAGTTTTATTTAGGCAACACCGGTCGTTTTATAGAAAAATACCTGCTTACCAAATTCAAATTATTTAGTCAGTCAGTCCACAGGTTCGTAGCTGCCTCTAATACAGGGTAATTTCGCTTATAGGTGATCCTTGTGTTGGTAAAAGTGCACTAACGCAAGTATTTCATAGTGATGGGACGCACTTTCCTAAAAATTACACCATGGTAAGCTAGTGCATGATCGTTATGTATTCAATACTCTGACTTATAATATAAGCTTACACATAGCTAAACCGCATGTATACACCTTAACTTTCAAGTTATGAAATTGAGTGCCATAAATATACGTAAGTCTTAAGCCCCGGCTACACGTTCAAACATTGCTATAAAACATTTGTTGGACGAACAATGTTAGAACGTGTAGCATGCATGTTTGATGACGTTTGTTCAACATTTTTGTTGGAAGAATGTTTTGACTTCGATCAAACATTTTCTCCAACATACAACAAATGTTGAAGTGTGTAGCCGCCCTTTCAACAATGTCGTATTACAAAGGCCAATCAGAGTTAAGGGCCCAGTCTCCAATCCGAGATCCTAATAATTGTTGAAGTTAAAACCCCAAAGCGACGTGTTTCCAACAATGTTGTATGCGTATCCAACATTGTTAGAAGCATTCTTACAACAATGTTGGGACGTGTTCTTCTAACAATGTTTGAATGTGTAGCCGGGGCTTTATGTCCATGTCTTTCGCGAAAATATAATGTAAATCATAACAGTGGGAGTGGCAGATGTCAACAAAAATATATTTTTTTTGTAACAGCAAAATCGCAAGACCAGACCAGGGGTGGAGGGGGGGGGGGGTCTTTATTTCCCCCGTCTGAATTTCAAACCTTTACATGTCATAATTTTGGAAGGGCCTTCAGGTCGCTGTCTGAATTTCATGCAATGACAGTGATTGGCGATGTTGCAATTTCGGAAAGTTCGGAACGTTTCTGAGGTCATTTCTCCAATAAAAAATGTGTTGTCGTAATCCAGGGGTCATAACTCAGTGTGTTTCTACACAGAAGACTGACAGAATGATTAACTTTTTGAAAATACAAACTCATTCGCGACATTCTCCTCTACCTGAATGCCATCAAGTCGCTGTCTTGTTTAAAATTGCCAATGTTGCTGTCCATTTTGCTTTTAGTTTTGTTGCTGTTGCCATCTCACAGGAGTGGTCTTGTTGTTCATTGTTTAGCTCATGCTTTAATTAGTTATAAACACTGCTCTCTTAGTCCGATTAAAAAGATGATATTTTTTGCCTTGGCATTGGTCCTGACACTCCCTAGTATGCTTCATTTTCATGATAGAGTGGTTTTCAATAATTATTGTCTGTCGTAAAACCAAAACCAAAGCAATTACTCTGACTAATCAGAAGAGACACAAACAAGGTCATGAGCCAATCAGAATTCAAAGCAAGTACATGTAACCAGCACAATGTGCGTGAATTTAATGTGCAGATGCAAGTCACTATTGGTTTTGGTTTTGCTTCACATTGGTTGTGAAATTGGAGTGAGTTTCACTACCCAATCACTAAGTGAAGTACAGCCCTGGCTAAATGATCAAACATTTTCATCCAACATTATTGTGGACAAGCATGTTTGACCATTTAGCTGCACCTCTCAACATTGCATTTAAACGGTTTTCCATGTTTGATCTAGATCAAACATTTTAATCCAACATTTTGCGAACAGATGTTTGATGGTTTAGCCACCCCAACCAACAAAGCATGCACAACCAGTAAAAACAGGCAAATGAACCACATAACACCGAAATTTCAGTGATCCCAGTCACAGTTACTCCCCCTGCCTAACCTAATCCAGACCTGTTTTGTAAAGCTAAACACCTGTGTCACATGGTCCAAGGACATCTGTCTTATTTATCTCTTATTTAGGAGAAACGTGCCACACTTGATCCACCATCTGAATTCACAGATTTCTTGCCTGAGCAAGCATGTTGTGTTTTCTGGTTCACCAGTTTATATTAATTATTTTATTTTACGAGATCTGAAACAATGAAAACTAAAAACCCTGGCAGGTGTTTAGAAACATTTAAGCCAAAAATTAATTTAAACCACTAAGAAAATAAATGTATAACTTCAGTAAAAAAGTATGAAAACATGCACTTTTAACAGTACTGATATTACTTGTTATAGACTGCTGGAGTAGAAGTCTGCATAAAGTCAGTCAACATCCCAGAGACATCAGACAGTGTAGTAAGTTTTCATCACTCACAGTATCTTTTGGGTTCTTTTCAAATCATTATTTTATTTACTGGAGTGCATTAAATGAATAGTGCTGCCTGGTGTACGTGCTTTGTTATTGTTATTAATATTTAAATTCTGAGATTATTCTTTTTTACTTGCTCTAAGCAATAGTTAAATTAGTGTCAGGCTACTACTTACAGAAACTAGGACTGTAACATTAATTTTTTTTAAAGACTAAAAAATTTGTACAGTAGTAACCTTTCATTACTGTCTACTTACATTACTCTACATTACTATACTTAACAGATTAAAGTAGAAAAGCCCACATGCGATAAAGTTTCGGAAGTGCTTTTTTTGGCAGTCGCAATCTCTTTTAGAATTTCAAGTTTTCCGGGAATGAACAAAAGAAATTTTTTAAACATCCAAAACGTCTTTAATCTGTTTTCAAACAAAGTCAGCAGAAACGACCATTACATTTATCACTTGAAAATGAAGTCAAGCTGACTTCGAAACGTTGTGTAATATTGCCTATTTTTGTAATCAAATGTATTTCAATAAAACGTTTTCTCCTTCATAACACACAAATACTGTACAAAAAAGATGGAATTTGCCTCTCCAGTGTATTGTTGCAGCCCTAACAGAAACTGTTATTTATCTTTTTAGGAACTTTACATTTATGATTCAGCAGGTAAAGAAATGTTTGCTGACATAGTTCAACAACATGTAAGTGTCAAATTTTAAATGTCATGTGATCTTTATTTCCTAAATTGGCTGTAATTGAAGTATGCAAATGATACCTTTGAAAGTATAAAAAATTATTGGTATAAATATACTAGCGTTCTATCACAAATGCCTTTCTCTGATTGGCTACGCTACTCGCTATCTATTCTGTGATAGATAGTGAGTAGAGGTTGTCAACAAAATGGCGGCTGCTTCTTTGCGTTTTTGAAGTGTCTGCTCGGAGGATTTAGATAATGTACTTGTTTAGTTTTGAACAACTAGTAGATTTATACTAAAACAATTAGATTATTCGCTCTCGATTTCTATGCGTGATAGCTGATTCGGGCTGCACCCTGATCAGCTACCACGCAATAGAAATCTTGAGCTCATAAATAAATCTAATTGTTAAATAGAATGATTATTGATTCTTTTCCTGATAGTTGTGTTATTAACATTTCTATTTTTAGTGGACTAAACCAAACATGTTTCTGGTGGCATATGACGTAACTAATGAACAGTCATTCAATGCCTGCAACAAGTGGTTTGAGAGATGCCGAGCACAGAAACCAAACCAGTCCTTACCTGGTAAGTTGAGCCAGAGCATCCTCCTTCCTAAAATGGAAGGTGAAATTCTGATGACTGGCTTGATAGTCCAGCCATTATTGTACCAGATTTTCTTGTACAGGGTCAGATATATAGGACGTGTGTGGGGAATGGGGGAGAGGGTCATTGCACATGATTACCATGATGCATTTGAAAGTTCAAGCTGAATTTTGTATGTTTTCTTTGCGAGTTCTTCAAATTGGACTGTCTAACCCCTCACCAATTCTACAGTTTGTCATTTCTGATGCCTCTGGAAATTCCAGTTTATCTCCATACTTCCTTTTAAGCCCGATACTCCTTAGCATTTTCATTGACGTCAGGAGCCCATCACTATGAGGGTACAACTCACATACTATTAGCAGGTATGTCAAAGCATTTTACAGACCAATTTAATTTGAGACTATCTTTTCCCACAAAAATGGGCAAATTGCAGATGGCAATGAGCACAGAAAGGCTCTGCGTGTGCAGATACTTGTAATGTCATCTGGGCTCCTGCAGAGTCAGATATACACGGAAAATCAATCTAAATATAAACTGCTCTGTGAAAAAGCCATGACAGAAAAATAAGCCTGTTGTACGCTCCTAGTGATGGGCTCCTGTGGAGTCAGATATACACGAAAAATCAATCTAAAATAAACTGCTCTGTGAAAAAGCCATGACAGAAAAATAAGCCTGTTGTATGCTCCTAGTGGTGGGCTCCTTTTGATGTTCTTTTGAATGATTTTCTACGGAATCACACAATTTTTCTATCTTCAGTTGGTGGAAAAGGTAACCCTCTTATTTATCCTCTACCATACTACTGCTGGAGCGAGAGTCAATGCAAGACCATTTGGAATGCATTTTGCTCCACCCGTTTGCTTAGTAGTCGGGTACATTAATGGCAGTTGCTTAGTGAATGTTGCATTTTAGGGGCTCTTGTAGCCATTAAAACAGACCTCAAGCAAAGGAGAGTAATATCAACTAAACAAGGCCGCGAGCTTGCCACTTCTAAGGGCCTGGAGTACTTTGAATGTTCTCCTGTAAGTATTTTGTCCACTTTACTTGTAGTTTACATGACAGTGCGAAGTTGTTTCTCAGTGGTCTAAGAGCCAGAAACGTTTCAAGCACTCTTGTCTGCACAGCATTACTTACTCAAATTTTTCTCAGAAACATAGGTGCAAAATTACAGGGGTAGACTCAAGAATGTTTGGTCAGAGAAGCCTGGGTAACAGATGTTAAAGCACCTGAACATGTAATAAAATCACGACAAGTCTAAACTCCAATAACATGCATTACATATTTTGAAGTAAGCTCTGGGCCATTATACTTGTACAAGTATTGGTGGATAAACAATGTGCAAATTTGGCCAAAATATTAAATTCAGCTTTTTCTTGCAAAGCAGTGCTACCCACATGTATTCATCTGACTAGAGAGGCCTTCCAACAGGTGGTCTGGTGTCACTTTGTCGCTTGTTTACGACTCTGTCTGTCGCTTGTTTCGTTCGGGACAACTGAAATGAGCTGTTGCAAAGAAAACAAAGGGGAATGGAAAGGGAATTGCCACTGTCACAAACTTTCGCATATTTTCTGCCAATTTCTGTCCGTTGTTGGTGTTTTGGGAGAAGATTGTTGCCTGTTTTTGCAGCCATGTCGCTTGTCACATCTACCCCTTGGAAGGCCTCACTTGAGGGAACCATTGCTCAGCATCAGAAAATTTAAAATACTTGTTAAAAAACTGATACCGGTAAGTCAATTCTATGATGTTTTCCCTCCTTGTTTTGACCATATTTGATTATTTGAAGAACAGAGTGCAATATGAAAGTGGTAAATGCACTTTTCAACTGGAAACTTGAACAGTTCAGATTTGAAAGCATGTTTCGTCACCCCTTGCCCTCTTCTAGTTATTTATGCAGCCGCTAGTTTGGTCGTCACTCAATGCTCTGGGAAGGAGCATTGCATGATGACCAAATAGCAGGTGGGTAGCATACTAGCTTCCTCCATAGATTGCTAGAAAGTGGTGTTGAAGCTACAATGAGCAACATTTAGAGGCTGGAATTTAGGTGGTTGTGATGTATATGTACAAAAGCGAATGTGCATACAGATTTTTATTTGTCATGTAATTGTTATTTCGAATTGCTCTGTAACAGTCTAGTCACTCCTGGTTATATTTTAAGAGCACTATAATTTTGTGGTACATATTTTTTGTGTCACTGGTGGTGGCATATGGGTACCAGCGTTCCAAAACTAAGAATTGTCATTTTATATTGAAAAAAAAAGGAATTTAAAGGGGCACTGTTGCATCATTTGGATAAATCCAAAGATGTATTTGCAACCATAGAATCTTAAAAAAAGTTAGCTGATTTTTTTTTCATTGTGCTTGTTTTTTGCGTTGAAACTATTTGCAGCTTTTTCAAGTTTTGTCATTGTGTCTTGGAAAAATCGCCAGAAAATAATATTTGTTTCTTTTCCTTACAAGAAATTATTTGAAATCCTCTTGGCTGATTTTTTCAACACAGTTTTTCAACACAGTAACGTATGGAAAACATTCAGTGAAGTATTTGGGTCCAAAGTTATGGGCCAGGATACCCAATAATATTAAATCAGTCAGTTTAAAGACTTTAAAAAATAGATTAGAAATAGGGATTTAAGCACCTTAATTGACATGGGCAGTGGGTGCAAATGTTATCTGTGTTCAACTTGAATATTAATTGTTATTAGTTTTTATAGTCTTACTCTGATGCATATATTTTTAATATTCATTTCTTTTGTAAACAGCTTTTATCTTGATTCATCTTGTACATAGTTTTGATATATTGTAACTTATCTTAAGTGTCCCCAATTAGCAGCAATGCTAAATCTTTGTAGACACATTAATAAAAGTTATGATGGCGTTAAACGGGCCTTTTGTGCAATAGAAAAAGTATTTCCTCACAGTTTCAAATAACATACGACAAGAATTGCTATGACAGTACCCTTTCAATACTTAAACCCACAAGTCTTCTTTCATTCATACATTTTACAGGAAGGAACCTTTCATCCAATGAGGCCGCCCCTTTGCCAATCACTGTAATACTTTTCTTCCCACACTAGGAGAATTTCTTTATTGCAGCAAGAACTTTGCATACTCCAACTTCACAAAGGAGTATTACATAGCAAAATACAGAATACGCCCACCAAAGTAACTTAAGTATAAAATACCCATACTTTAGAGCGGTTTTCAATTGAGTGTCGAAAGTAATTTTGGATTTGCTTTGGTTTTGCATTGCTTCGCTCTGTGATTGGCCAGCTAAACTCCCGCCACTTTGTCAACCAATGAGAAGCAAAACCAAAACCAATCACGACGTGCACGCGCGTATTTTCCCGCGCTTTGCGCCGGTTACGTGTAATTACTTCGAACTCTGATTGGTTCAGTGCACTGTTTCTGTCTGTTGTGATTGGCTGGAGTAATTGCTTTGGTTTTGGTTTTACGACATTCAATTGAAAAGCGCTCTATTGTAACAGAACATTAACAGCCGCTACTCTTGTCCGGTGAAAAAAAAAAAGTCTTAGGTTTCTTTTTACGTTCTGTTTTCAGAAAGATCACGAGAATGTTGAAGCACCATTTTACTACTTGGCCAAAGAATTCCACAATCTTTACAACGAGAAAATTGAACAGATGAAGGCGTTGACTTAACAGTATATTACTATTAAGTATTCTCCGTTAGTTTAAACTAACGGTTAAGATCATAGCCTGCGGGAATTCAGGCAGGAGTCTGAGGTCTGGCTGAAAGATGGCGATGTATTGCTAATGTTATTCCCGACGTTATTCCCGAATAAATAATTGTGTTTGAAGGTACTAACTTCTCATTTTTAAGCCTGGTTTTCAGTAGCGACGCAAGCACAAGCGCAAGCACAAGCGCAAGCACAAGAGCGCTTATTTCACCGTGAAAACGTGCTTAACGCAAGCATAATCATACGCGCAAAACGCAAGCGCAAGGATCAAAATTTTTCCTTTTCCTTGTGCTTGTGCTTATACTTGCGTTCGCTTGCGTAGTGTGAAAACGACGTTCGTTCACTTGGCATAAGCTACTTGTTCATGCGCTTGTGCTTGCGTCGCTAGTGAAAACCTAGCCTCCCACGCAGTCGTTTTTAGGGGACTCGTATTTCACCTCCTCCCCACTGTGGGGAGGAGGTGAAATACGAGTCCCCTAAAAACGACTGCGTGGGAGGCTAGTGAAAACCAGGCTTTAGAAAATTTAAAATATTATGATATTCAAAATTTCATTTTCGCGCTTTATCGTTGACTATTCTTTTACGAACTGACAACATGGTGAGCTTTCATAACTTGATTGATTTGTAGAGCGCTGTGTCGGTGCTACACAGTTAATGGCTTCGATTCCAGTTGTTAAGGCCAGAGTTTTTTTTCTTCATGCGTTCTTCAGGTTCTTTTCGCATTTGCATGCCTGTGCACATAACAGGATGTTCGGCCATTTACTGATCTCTTAATTCTACAATTCCCGAATATATTACCCGCGTTAATATATTCATTCTCACGTATCTCGAACTCAGTTGGCCAGGGTTATTCAGTATTGAGTAGATAAATGTCATTCATGTCTAATGTTTATTTAATATCAGTGTTTGAGCGCTGTGCATACAAAACGTGTTAGTGGTCGTCAAATATTGTCTGTTTTCCCAGACAACGAAAATCGTTGTAGAGTCGTTCAAGTTAGTAATTTTTTAGTAATTTATTCAGAAAATAGTTCTATTTGTACTTAGCCACCTTCGCAGACGTCTTTGGGCTCGTCACGCGTTCCTTGCCCACGAACGTCTGCTGAACTGAACTGCCACTTCCGTTCGCGGTGGTTAGCCAATCATAGTTCGTTTTCCAATTTTTTGAAAGTAGGACTTCGACCCCGGGATTATTTTCACAGTCGATGCAGGTGAATCGGGTGTCGATTTCCATTCTTACGCAGCTCGTTATTGGTTTGTTCAAAACAAAGGCTAACCGCCGGCGAACGGAAGTGGCAGTTCAGTTCAGCAGACGTTCGTGGGCAAGGAACGCGTGACGAGCCCAAAGACGTCTGCGAAGGAGGCTAATTTGTACTCAGTCTAGTAGATTTTGGCGTTGCCTTTATGTATGGTTGTAAATAAAAAACATAGTCATCTAATGCTCAGTTGGCTTTTCTGAGTACACATCCCATTATTTTTTCGCGCAAATATCCCGTTAATTCCTGTGGTTTGTATCCCTATAATGCAAGGCACCCTATCGATGACGTCATTGCGGGTAATATGTTTTCCAGGGCGTTTAGTTCTTTGAAGTAGAAATTGCTTGCAAATAACATATCATGGATGGTTATAATGTGCATAAGTGGTGTGTTCTTATGTAGCGTCTTGTTGGAAAGTAGCACGGACCATAAATGACAGGATTGAGGGGTGGGGGGGGGGGTCTCTCTGATAAGCTTTCTGGAAAGGCCAATATTGGAAGATATTCTCCATGACATGTTTGATGCAAAATACAAATAATTGAATTGGCAAGTTTTTTTTTTCACTTTTTGCACCTTCAAAATTGATCCGATGAACCTATTTTAGACCATTTTATTCTTTTAAAAAGTGACATCTTTGATGTTCGATATCCCAGAATTTCTTTTTAAATATGCCGTATCCCTCAAATTTATTGCCTAAATATCCCGTATCCCGATAAACCCAAATAGGGCCTCATAATCGGGATCTGCCTTCAGGCGATCCGTCGTGTACTGAGTCGAAAATTAGGCTTGGTATTATGGAACGCCATAGTGGACAAAAGTGGTCGAGATTATTTTTAAGATCCAGTTCTCAGGGTGACAAGTCCAGATGTCATTCCATCAAGCGAGATGCAAATCCACCCTTCGAGAATCTCATATCGATCTTGCGAGTTTCTTTCTTGTCGGTCGAGAATTTTTTCGTCGGTCGAGAAATTTATTTGTCGGTCGAGAATTTTTTCGTCGGTTGAGAAATTTATTTGTCGGTCGAGAATTTTTTCGTCGGTTGAGAAATTTTTTTGTCGGTCGAGAATTTTTTCGTCGGTCGAGAAATATTTTGTCGGTCGAGAATTTTTTTGTCGGTCGAGTTTGGCAGTTTACTGGTCAGGGGATGTTTTCGCGCCAAAATTTATCACGTGGTATAAACAAGATGGCTTCTAGTGATGGAAATTCTGCGCGAGAAATGCTCAGACAAATTCTGGGTAGAATCGGGGATTTATCCACCGCAATTGACCAGCAGGGCTCGTCTTCAAGTAGAATAACAACCCCTCAGACAATGACATCGGTGAAAAGAAAAAAAAATAATCTCGACCACTTTTGTCCACTATGGCGTTCCATACTTGGTAATGTCGAAACCTTCAGTTACTTTCGTCCATAAGAAAATAGGAAAATACTGTTTTCAGGCTGGGAGGTCTTAGAACTAAAAGCGTGGGATTATGATGAAGAGGTCGCCAGTTTTTCAATGTTTACATCAAAACTTCCTGTATGCTGCTTTAGCTAAGTAAACCGGCCGGCTCATAATTTATTCACAAAGAAATTTAATTAGTACACGTAATAACCGCACATTCTTGAACGGTAATTTGAAGAGCAACAATTAAACACAGATTTTATTAAGAAATTAAGCTAATTCTGGTCCTTATTTTTATAAAGTTCCTAAATTTAAAAAGCTTTATAGAATAGTCGGAAATAATTTCCTTTGTTGTTAGCAACGCTCCAGTTGTGTTGTGACAATTGATCGCATGGTTATCAAACCTAAATCAAATTCGCTGTGGCGAAATTAGCGGAGAAAATCAAGTATTTGTCATCGTTTAAGAAAGCCATTACCAGGAAAAGAGGCCTCTGCTAGCAGGGAAGAAAGCCATGGGATGTGGAACGTCGAGAGCTGTCGAAACTACGATAAACCGTGAAGCACCGAACAAACCTAGCATTCAAGATGCAAATGAAAACGTCGATTCAAAACCACGAGATTCACCTGGCAATAACAACGTAAAGCCCGTCAGAGAAACAGAGCTTACAGCGAGTACAGAACAGGTGTTTACTGTTGGTGACCGCGTACATGTGTCTGGCTACACTGGAACTGTCAGATTTATCGGTGAGCTGAGCGATCTAGGCGATGGCAATTGGATTGGAATCGAGCTTGATCGTAGCCATCCACAAGGGAATGATGGACGCTTTCGCAATGTTCAGCGTTTTACTTGCAAGCCAAAACATGGCCTATTCGCTCGCGCGTCTTCGGTTTTCCCTCATACGGAAATTGATACCACCAGAGACGACAAATGCATTTCACCTCAAACCATCACCTTTATTCAAACCAGCATGCGCCGATATCTCGCTAGAATTCGACTCAAGAGATTTCAGCAGCGTACAGGGATCGAGAAGAAAATCGACGCACACGTGTTATCGACTCCCGAAGCAGAAACGGAGAGCGTAGAGAGACTCGGTCGGTATTTAACGAGTCCCTGGGAAGGGGAAAGGAACAAGGCCTATGCGATCTTCCGCTGGCTGAGCTTCAACGTCGCTTACGACGTGGATGGGTTCTTTGGTCGGACGGCGAAAAAGAGCCCTGATGCTGGCAGTGTTTTACGGGATAAAGTCTCTGTCTGCGCGGGTTATGCGAATCTTTTTGAAGGTCTCAGCAAAGCGGCTGACTTGCAGGTGCGCACAATTGATGGCTATGCCAAAGGCTACGGATATGAGCCGGGTCAAGAGATCAAAAACACAAATCATGCGTGGAATGCCGTGCAGGTCAACCGAGAGTGGTTCATTTGTGAGCCTACATGGGGTGCTGGTTATCTGGGGAATGATTTGACGTTCCATCGGAGCCCCAACGTGGCCATGTTCCTGATGGACCCTGAATATGCCATCTGCAGTCATTACCCAGCTGATGAAGAATGGCAACTTCTCGAACAACCGATCACCAAAGAAGAGTTTGAGAAAATGGTGGTGCCTTCTGAGAGGATCCACGAGATGGGAGTTGAAGTGCTTAGCCACAAGGAATGCATTTACACGATCAAGGACGCGGATAATGTAGAAATGACATTTTATTCCCCTTCGCTGAAAATCTTGCGAGGCGACCTGAAAGACAGCTCTGGTAAAGAACTCGAGGGGCGAAAATGGACACAGGTGCTTCCTTGCGGCCTGAACAAAGTGAAATTAAGAGCAAATTTTCCCGCGCCTGGCAAGTACAAGCTGTGTTTGTACGTAAGAGATGCAGACTCAAATAACCGGTGGCATCATGGGATAGAGTATCTGATTCATGCCAACAAAGGGGTCAAGAAAGACCGAGGGGGGTTCCCTCAGTTAGGAAGCGAATTTTACGAAATGGGATTTCACCTCGATCAACCGCTCGAGAACATTGTATCAGTAGATGGGAAAGTGTTCATCTCCCTCGAGAACTACAGTTCGCAGATTTTCAGCGTCAGTGGTCATTTGGAACTAACAGGGTCAGAGAAGAAACTGAAGAAGCAGTTTGACGGCTTTATGTTTTGCTTTTCGGAGAAGACAAATAGCAGTTACCGGGTCCAGGTTCATTGCCCTCTAACTGGCGAATACACTTTGAAGATTTTTGCCAAACATTTCGAGGAGGGTCGATCTGATGCCTTCGTTTGCACCTATGACATCACTGCTCTCTCAGGCGTGGGGCCCATTCCAGGCTTCCCAAGAATGTCCGACAGCTTTAACGCTTGGGGACTGGAACTTATGGAACCCCGACAGAACATATATGTCCCGGATGGACGAGTCTCTGCCCAAATAAAGACCCCTGATGATGTTTCTCTCAGTGGCCATTTAATGAAAGGGAAAGAACATCTCGACAATGGTTTGTGCTTCGCTAAGACGGTAGATGGCGTCTGTACTATTCTAGCACACGCGCCAGAGCCCGGGGAGTTTCGGCTGAACATTTTCGGCAAGAAGCCTGCTAGCAAAGATAGCGAATACCTGGCAACCTACATGATCAAGTCAGACAAAGCAGCTGGGCCAAACCCAGGCTTCCCATACCTGAGGGATGAGTTTAGAGAATGGGGACTGGAACTGGTGGATCACTTGGAGAACATCGTGTCACATGAAAGTCGCGTGACCGTCACGTTGTCGCACCCAAGTAAAATTTCAGTCACGTCATATCTGTTTGACGCTCGCAACAAGCAAATTGGATATTCTCTTCCCGCAGAGACTGCCGACCGCAAGACCACAATAACATGCGAGCTCCCGGGACCTGGTAGTTTCAAATTGAATATCTTCGGTGCTAACTTGTCGATAGACAGCACTACGAAAGTTTTCTTGGGCACATACAAAGTGTTGTATGTAGGCAATTGAGCTTTGTCGTCAGGAAATGTAGTTACAGTTCTTAAAAAAGCGCGCCTGTCAGTTTCTATATCTCTTTGCACTTGTCTTCCTCTATCTTCCTGCGCCTGTCACAGTTTGCTTGTTTCCTACACATGATACACCTTGGTATATTTTCCCGCGCTTTTCGCAATTTACTATTTATTTTCCCACTTTATTAAAAATAAAACACAAACAGCGGAGATAAACATGGTAAACCAACGCATTTTATATAGACTTGACGTTTCGTATGCTAGGCAACATACATTTTCAAAAGTGACCGTTACAATTTTTGAACACTGTTTATATACTTCTAATACAGGGGTCTGGAACCGAGATTAAGAAAAACTATCTTAACAGTAAATATGTAAAAGGATACACCTTATTAATAAAGCAACAACTTCTCACTACTAATGTTTACATTGAAAGCTGGCTTAAGCTCTTGGATAAATAAGGTTTCCTTAATTTTGCAATGATAATCGGTTTTGCCCGACGCTAAAATGTCAAAATGATCCCTCTTGATGTTGTGTCCAGTGGTTTTAACGTGATCAGCAATAGCTGATGTGTGGTCATTTTTAGCGAGGGCCTTGAAATGTTCAGTTTTCCTGTCATGAAGTCTTCTTTTTGTCTTACCGATGTAAAAATCAGTGCAGGACTGCACTGATTTTTACATCGGTAAGACAAAAAGAAGACTTCATGACAGGAAAACTGAACATTTCAAGGCCCTCGCTAAAAATGACCACACATCAGCTATTGCTGATCACGTTAAAACCACTGGACACAACATCAAGTGGGATCATTTTGACATTTTAGCGTCGGGCAAAACCGATTATCATTGCAAAATTAAGGAAACCTTATTTATCCAAGAGCTTAAGCCAGCTTTCAATGTAAACATTAGTAGTGAGAAGTTGTTGCTTTATTAATAAGGTGTATCCTTTTACATATTTACTGTTAAGATAGTTTTTCTTAATCTCGGTTCCAGACCCCTGTATTAGAAGTATATAAACAGTGTTCAAAAATTGTAACGGTCACTTTTGAAAATGTATGTTGCCTAGCATACGAAACGTCAAGTCTATATAAAATGCGTTGGTTTACCATGTTTATCTCCGCTGTTTGTGTTTTATTTTTAATCAAGCTACGATGGCCTAATAACAAGAGTTTTCCCACTTTGTTTGCTATATTCGTGCGCTTTTACACAGTTTGTCATGTATTCTCTTGCTTTGCTTGCTATATTTTCACGCGCTTTATAAACTCTATTTTCCCGCTCATGAAACAACTCTCAATATTTTCCCTCGATTGTCAGAGTTTGCCACATTAATTTCCGACAATGGCATAGACACGGACACGTTTATATAAACGTTTTCATTCCAAATATTCCTTTGAGTGTGTCTTGAAAAATAAGATTGTAAAAAATAATTATCTGAAAGTGCACTGGTTACATAACCATATAGGCGTTTGCATCCTAATAATCTTTCTGATACCTGAGCGGCAGGACACAAAGGGTAAAAGTTGGAGATTCCCGTCTCGGGATGGCAAACAGTCACCGGAGGAGTTCCACTAGGAAGTGTGTTCGGGCCGATGTTATTTAACATATTTCTGAATGATCTATTCTATCATATAAAAAATGTTAATCTTCACGCCTACGCTGATGACGAACAGCTTTATGACTCGGATGTGGATCCCAGAGCCCTTGAACAGCGGATACTTCATCAGGTCCAAATTGCGAATCAATGGTACACGGAAAACGGCATGATCGTGAACCCCGACAAACACCATGTTATGGTTTTAGGGACCACTGACCACAAATTCTCTTTTCCTGTCGAGGACTCCCTGGACTTGCTTGGAATGACTATTGACAATCAGTTAAACTTCAATGAACATGTATCTTCAGTATGTAAAAAAGTCAACAGTCAATTGAATGTCATGATTAGATTTCGTAACCTCATTTGTACCGCTACTAAGTTAAAGTTGTATAATGCTTTCATTTTGCCTCACTTTCTATACTGCTCTACGGTCTGGCATTTTTGTAGTGCTAGAAACTGTGATAAATTAGAATCTCTTCATAAGCGCTCCCTACGTATTGTTTTAAATGATAAAGTTTCGACTTACAAGCAGCTACCACATGAATCAGAAGGAGCAACTCTGTACAACCGAAGGATCACAAAATATGTTAATTACTATCTACAAATGCTTGAATTATGACAGTTTTCCTAAATATCTTAAGGACATGATTACCTTGCGTGAGTCTGAATACTCTTTTAGAAAAACGAATATTTTATCACTATGTAAACCCGTTACCACTACTTATGGCCTTAACTCTTTTCGTTACTTTGCATCTAAGAACTGAACTCCCTACCTAATAATGTAAGATCTGAGTCTACTTTATCTGGTTTTAGAAGACTTCTGGAAGCAATCTCCTTTTAGACTGAACGGTATACTTAACACTTTTTTATGCATGTAAATAGATTTTTATAGATGTAATACATTTATTTTATGTATGTATATAGTATTTAAGGAATGTAAATAGATTTTCTCTTCTTTTGTTCTCGAAGATATTAGCCTTTCAGGCTACTCTGCAATTCGAGGTTAAATAAAGTTCATGTATGTATGTATGTATCCGTAGTTCACATTTATCGTCTGATATATTCAGTCACGTTCGTTTATCAGCGTGTTAAATTGTACAAAATGAAAGAGTGGTGACATTTTCAATAAACGTGCCTTCACTAAATTGACGATGTTTCCTATAATAGAGCATCAATTGCGTAAAACACACGCAGCTCGTTTAAAAGTGAAAAATTGAACATATTTAGAAAACTAAATATCGCCGTTCGTTCTCCTTTCCCCGATGACAAAGTTTCTTCTGCTCTTTTTATCCCGGCTGTGTTCAAGGTAATAAGACTTGTATCAACGCTCGAACGCCACTGACATTTTTAAAATTAGCATGTCGTAACATGTTGAATGAATTTTGGAGTAACTCCAGCTCGTTGCGAAATGGCAGTTCGTGGGAGCGTGCACAATAAAGGGGCGTCATACTGTCTTACGTGGACTGTTAGGTCATGTGCCAGAAACAAGGGCAATCCAAGGGAAATCATTTTTCCGCTTTCCTTCGGACTGCTCTTATTTGTGGCATATGACCTACGACAATTCATTCTGATAACCTGGCTCTATTTTTCCATGGAGTCTGGTTACAGCTTGTTTAGCAGGAAACCGAAATTAGCCTTAACTCATTTCTGTCTGGCTCTGTAATTTATGCGACCTCAGGGACGCATGCTTTGGAAACCGGCAACTTTCACAAATCCCGGACTGTGGGTGAAATGAGCCAATGTGATAGCCAAATGCTTAATTGTTTAGACTTTACCACCCCAAAATCCCAATTTTCATGGAATATGACTGTTTATTCTGTTGCAAACCAAAAATTTGGCTTCGAATGCCCTCGTACAGTACCAAAAAGATGTAACTTTTGCCTTGAAGTTTTTAAGATGTCTTGAAGTTTTTAAGACAAAAAATCCTCTTGAAGCTAAAAGTCTACATTGGCAGCAAACTTCAACTCCTTGTCTTACAATCTGTTCCACATTTTTCTACTCACTTCTTTCGCGCAATGTGGAAAACGCTATTTGATTACCGTTCCTCTCACCGTCTGTAATTTTCGCGTTTGTGACCCAAAGGAATTCCGGGATATTTGTCGATAACAGCCGCATAGCAGTTCGCCATTTTCCATTTCAGATATTTCTTAAGAACCGTGTCGAGCCACCCGGTCCTGCTGACAAAATATTGTTCCGATTGCATTATTTACAGGTCAAAACTTGCCAGAATTGCCATGCCAGGTCCCGGAATCCACTCAGAAAACGACTAAAGACACAACTTCACTCCGTGAATTGCCACCACTAGCTCGAATACTTTGAGCGGCTCACTTCGTGTGAAATTGCTTGAACCCAGCTTTATGATGCCAGGCAGGGGGCTTCTGAGGTGGAAAATGGCTCGGAAAACACACTTATAAATCAAATAAGTAACGAATTGTAGCTGCAGTAATCGTTTAGAAATAAACGACAGCTAGCGTGACAAGCATGACAACAAAGATAGAGCCTTCGGTGTTGTGGACCAGCGAAATCGCCGTGGTAACCCCTTATTTGGAATAACCAGATCGACTTGACCTCAACCCCTCGAAAATTACAGAAAAACACGTAAAAAATGACGGACAGAAATGAGTTAAAGCCGAAATAGCAGCTTTTTCCACGACGGAGTTTGGTTACGACTTTCTGGCTTAGAAAACAAAAAAAATGAACCTGAAAGCCGGGTTGATTTTTGGAAATAAGATAGTTATGATCGTAGTCTTTCAATTATTCCTCTTGATTTGTCAACCTCTTTTCTAAGTTCCTCTTTTTTATCTGACCGACCGACCCACTTTTTCAAGTGAGAGAGGCCGCTAGCCTTGTAAGTTTCATAACTTTCATAACTGAGATGACGGCCTATCGTCCACTCTCTGACGACACCTGCGGAGGCCGCAGGCATCCATCATATAAAAAACAATTACCGGCATATGAATCTTCTGGAAACAGCCAAGTGAGTGGGGAAAAATTTTACTAGAATCAGGAATCTTCTTCTCTACAGGGAATTAAAAGTGATATCGACTTAACCTGGCACGCCGGGGAATAAAACGAATATAGCTAATTTACGATAATAGAAGATTTCGTAAAGCACTTAAGAATAATGCACATACCACCCGTGGGGTCGACCCCCGGGCTAACCAGGGGGATTGTAAAACAGTGAAACAAACTTGAGGCATTTCCCCCGGGGCCGGCATCGGGGAATCTGGCAATACAAAGTCCCCCAGGTGAGATGTCTCTCAGGAGAAAATGCCCCTGGTATCCTTTACAAACTTGTGAATTCCCCCACTCCTTAATATTTGATCGTAAAACAATAACAATCTTTGCAACAATCAACAATCTTTATTATTTACACCTTTTTTCTACAATTAGCGTTACATTTATTAAAGGAATATAGAGCTGTAAAAAGAAGAAAAGAAAAGCAAAACTATTACAAATTAAAGGTGTCTAGGGGCTAAATAAACTAAAGTTTTCTAGCTAGCCCCTAGCTAATGTCGAGATTTTCCCCTACCCTCGGGCAAAGAATCCCATCCATCTCCTTGTATTCCCCCACATATCTCCCTAGTTGGCCCGGGGTTCGACCCCACGGGAAAGCCGATGCCATGTGCATAAGACTGAGGGATGTAGAGAGTGAAAGACGTTTCGATGACTCATCGTGAGTCATCATGCGTCAATGATCGAAACGTCTTTCACTCCTTATATCGCTCATTTGTATTCTAAAAATAACTAATTTAGCACATAAAAATACCTAAAAATGTACAAAAATATAAATACATCTAAATTTGGCACATAGCATTTTCGTAGTACTGACTCAGCGCCTCAAGGGTTTGTTTGATTGGCGGACCTCACGCTAGCCGGCCGAATTAAAAAGGTTTTTTGGAGGAATTGTTTTCTCAGTTGCTACGTTTTCTACATTGGTGTTACAAAGGTACAAGTTATTGCCTACAAACTCGATAAACAAAGTATCTCCGTTTTTCCACGTCCACAATTTCGGTTGCGGTTGCACTATAGACTTAACACTGTTTGGGGATATGGGGATGTAAAACAATGGCACCAGTGTTGAGTCTGTAATGCAGCCGCAACCTCACACGAAAATCCTAGTAACTGAAGTTGTTCCTACTACTGAATCAGGGAAGGATATTTTTATAACTTTCTCGGAATTTTACACGACTGAGTACACATTTTCCAAAGAACTTGAGCAGTAGCCGCCAACTTTAAGTAAATGACACAGTTAGTCAGTAGTAGATTAAATAACTGCATAAGAGCAGCTTTTTCTTAGCTTCCGCAGAGTTCTTTCCAAACACGTCCAACTTGTATTTCCCTTTCTTGGGCAGCTGACAATAAATCACCTCTCTCTCCTCCATTCGTTCAGTTTTCAGGCATGTCTTGTCTTGGTTTTCCTCTTCGTCATTCATGAGACGAGGAAAAATCTTGATAGCGTTGGGGTTTATGAATGTGATGGCCACGGTACCGTCGTAAACGGTAATGTTCTGGCGATGGCTTTCAAGACGAAGTCCCCACGCGCGAAATTCGTCGGACACGCGAGGGAATCCGGGATTTTCCTCAAATCCACACGTTGCCAGCAAGCTGAACGAACACAGAAACTGGCCTTTTGCACCAGGGCCCTCCCGCCCAAACACGTTCAATTTGTACAAACCGGGGGAAGGCAAATGCACACTTATTTTGCTAGTGGATTGTTCTCTCTCGGTGAAACACAGATCGTGCGGCAGATTGTTCTCATCCTGATGCAGTGTCGCCTGCACCAGTATGCTTCCTGGTGTTTTCAGCATTAAGGAAGCTCGACCATTTTCCGACAAGATGTTCTCGTGCTGATCTACCAGTTCCAAGCCCCATTTCTTGAAGAATTCTGATATTTGTGGAAATCCTGGATTGTCATTAACACCCTTGTGGGCTTTGATGATGTAGGAACACAGAAACTGGGATCGATCATTTGCCACCTTACGACCGAAGATGTTCAGCCTGAAGACACCAGCTTGCGGTGAATGGACTAGAATCGTGGTTTCCTTTTCCAGTTTTTCCACTGAGCACATCCCAAGGATGTCTTGGTCATTTAATCTCAAGTGCGCGGACAGAATGATACCTTTGGGGTTTTGAAGCTGAATGGAACAGCGA
This sequence comes from Pachyseris speciosa, assembly GCA_016490735.1. NCBI lineage: Eukaryota > Metazoa > Cnidaria > Anthozoa > Scleractinia > Pachyseridae > Pachyseris > Pachyseris speciosa. The sequence goes on along the minus strand of JAEMWC010000418.1, from coordinate 527,468 downwards.
CCGTTTTCAGTGAAAATGTTTTCTTGGTGACTTGAAAGAGCAAGACCCCAAGCCTTGAACCGATCTGTTGTCACAGGGAAGCCAACCGCGGGACCACATCCCCTGTAGGCAGTCACGAAGTAAGAGCAGAGATACTCCTCTGGTATGCTGTGGTCATGGTACATTGCATAAACACTCAGTTTGTATTCCCCTTTACTAGGCAAGTGCACTTTGAGCCGAAAAACATTCTCGGTTTTCTCGCTGCAGCACAAAGTCCGATCATCTTCCTCGTGCAATCTCAAATTAGAAACTTCCGACAGTTTACCCGCGAGCGAGCCAAAACGCTTTTTGCTACAAATCAATGAAATGCAGCATTTTCCATCCTTGGTCTCAATGTTCTTCAGTGGTTTGTACAACTGAAATCCCAAGGAATAAAAATTCAGACTTACGGATGGAAACCCACCCCTTGCTTCACCCACACCAGCCGTGGAATAAATGCAGTATCTGACCCCGTGTTCCCACTTGGAGTCCACAAGAACCATAACGTCCAGAAAAAATTCACCAGCAGAGGGAAACTGAGTGATGAGCTTAATTTTGCCATCTGCATTAGTAGGTTCGGCACGAGCCATGTTTCTCATAATGGCTACCTCCTTCCCCGCACCACAGCTCTTCAGCACTCCTTTTAAGATCGTGTAATCCGAAGCAGAAAATGTCATTTCAATCTGCTCGCTCTCCGAGGCAGTGTACATACTTTCCTTGTGACTACAGAGCGCGACATTCATCGAACACAAGGGTCCTGAGGGAACAGCTAATCGCTCGAACGCTTCCTTGGTAATCGCTTCATCCAACATCTGCCATTTCTCGTCAACAGGGAAGCGACTGGTGATTGCAACCGAAGGTGGGATCATGAACTGATGTATGTTGGGGTCTCTGTGAAACATCATTTCGTCGCTTATTTGTCCAGCTCCCCAGGTTGGGTCACAGATGTACCACTTTCCTCCATTCACTCTGATCACATTCCAGGTATGATTCGGCGCTGTAATTTTCTGTCTCATGTGGTAGCCGTACCCTTTGGCAAATCCCCTGACCTTCCTGACTGGGACGTTCGACGCTCTGCAGAGCTCCTCAAAAAGCGTGGCGTAACCTTCGCTGGAGGTGACGCGTTCCCGAAGAACGCTTTCAGCGTCTGTGCCCTTCAGTGCTGACTGGTCAAAATATCCTTCGACATCGAAGAAAATGTTGGTGGTTATCCACCGATACACAGCGAACGCTCTGTTCCTCAAACCCCCAAACGGCTCCGTGAGGTACTGGCTGAGTTTAGCGACGTTTTCAGTCTCGCTACTTGGAACGCTCTTAACATACGCGTCTATAGCCTGGTCGGCATCCGTACGTAGCCGAAGCTTTCGTTGGCGAACTCCAGACAGGATCCTCCGCAAACGAACCTGTATAAACACTGCGGTAGCAGGTGAAATGTTGCGGATGATAATCCGTTTGTCATGCGATGGCGCATACGGAAACACCACTTTGGGTCTCGCAAAAACGCCGCGTTTCTTCCCGCAGGGGAAATACTGGATCCCTGCATAGCACCCATCATTTCCCTGCTCTAGTTCTTGATCCATTTCTATTCCAATCCACTCGCCTTCGCCAAGTTCAGTGGTGCCAACAAACTTCACAACTCCAACATAACCCGCGCGGACATGAACGCTGTCGCCAACGGCGAAGGACTTATAAAGCTGGTTAGCAAATTCACCCGATGTGCGGTTTTCAATTTTCGTTAGATGCACACTAGAATCATCGTCCTGTGCTGTGCTTGACACTTCGCTCCAAGCTTTCAATCCTCGACCTCCATCTTCTTCAGTGTGAATTTGTTTCACGTTTATAGCCTCTTTCACATCTGTGTTAACGTCCAATGTCTTTGAAGTCCCGCATCCCATTGCAAGCAAACTTCTCAATTTTAAGCCACACTACTCTCTTCCTGGATTGCCATTCGGTCCTTGAATTGAACTTTAGGTAGTTTTAGTCCCGACTGTCCTATGTTATACTAACGGCTTTCTGGTCCTTGCTACACTGAATGCAGCAATGCAATGCCGCTTAATGTTTATTCAAAACACAACTACTGGTAGTTTTAAGAGAAAATTGAAAATCTTGGGACTGGTTAATTATTTATCACGTGTTAAATAAGTCATGATATTTCTTCTTGGTTTTTCTAACTCATCAAAATGTTTACACTGTCACTGAGTCTGCTTTTAAATTTTCAACTGAAAATTCTTTAATGACAAGCTTTACATCTAACCCGCGTCGTGTTTTTGAAACGACAATAATTTCGTTCGGTTTCGGGTTGCCGTAATTTGATGTGATAATTGTGAACACCTGACGACTTTAAAATGCTAATTTTGTGGAAAGATGGCTTCAACGAAGAATACCAATTGTTATATTCAACAGGGTAACGGTTGTTCAATACAAATCGATGATGGCAGTAAACAAGTAACAGCTTTCTTCAGAATACAATTGTTTTCAGTGTGACCATTTAAAAAGAGCAAACACCTCGCCATTTCAGCATAATTTATTATTAAACCTTTCCCTTTACTACAGCTTCAAAACGTGCTACATAAATAAGTTATTTCTTCATACAAAAGCACGACATGTGTCCGTAACGCCTTACTGGCTGCAGCGATTGGGATTGTTAAATTATTTTCAAGACTGGTATTTGAGAGAAAAACAAATTACACAAATGGTATTGATAACACTGGAAGAAACGATACCTCAAAAAATGGAACGAAGCAATTCTTTAACAAACCCATGTGTTTTAGAAGAAAAAAGAAATTAAATTCGATTACAGTGATAGTTACAAACCAAAATACTTAGCATTTAAAAGCAAGAGTTAAACCCCGTTGATCCAGCCAGTTTACTCTACACCCCCGGTGGAGTTCCATAAAAGAATGGCTCCTTTGTTTAGTAGTGCGTTTATCTAAAATGAGGAATTACCTAGCAGCCACGTTCAGCTGCCTTGTTATGCAAATGTGATTCGTTATCTCTAAAACGGTCAATTTTCCCCGCAGAGACAAAGCTAGCGGATAAAACAAGACGGCTTATCTGTCTACTAATCGTTTTAACTCCCACACGAGTTGGCGACTTTGTCATCAGTTGTTTACATGAGCAAACACCTCGTGTCGCCGATAAATGAACGCGGAAAAATTATTCACTTTCTACGTATGACACAGTAATAATAATAGAGAAAAAAAGCCAAGGAAAACTTGCCATTGTTCACGAAAAAGCTTTGAGTTTACCGAGGAAAACCTTTCAGAGGACTTTTCCAGTCCGACTCAATACACTCTTTTTTTTTTATAAGAATATATTTTATAAGAATATCGAGGCTGAAATTTGCGAGATTTTAAGAATATTTTAAGAATAAATCGGAGGCTGAAATTGTGAAAAGAATATAATTTCGTGCGTTGAAAATCTGTAAATACCATATAATGATATGTTTTTACTTAACTTTTTGCTTTAACTAGCTAGCAATAGCCAAATGTTCAATGATGAGCGGTACATGTAGGACGCGATCCATTTGGTCAAAAATTCTGGAATTTTCGGTTCAGAGGTAAGTGGAACGGTAATTTCCGGAAAGTTAATCTCGAAAATTTTGGTCAACCTCTCGAGGTTGTCCATTTTCCCGAAATATCGGAATTACTGGAAATTTTCTGTTCCATTTGGCATTTCATTTCGGTGAGACACTCGGCTCCACCAATTCCCTTTGCTGTCAGATGTCGAATGCAAGATGGCGGAATCTGCGTTATGACAATGGGACGAGACCGGTTCACTGAAGTGGAGAAAACCGTTCCATTTGACACCCGAGTATTTCGGAAATTCAAACCGAAATTTTTGCCTAAATGGATCGCGCCCGTAATGTATTTGTGCAGTACAAAATAGCAAACATTTAACTTGTAATGGGACACCCCAATACGTCCTTAAACGGAAATGTCATAAGCTATAATTAAGAATATTACAAGAATATTTTCAGCCTAAAATCGACAGAAAAATAGGAATATTCAGCCTGGGCCTGAAAAACAATATTCTTATATAAAAAAAAAACGCTGATAACTTGCTAAGATTAGTTACCAAGCAAAGAAAAATCGTGGAAAAAACTTGCTTCATTAATAAAGTCGGTGTTATGCTGTTCCAAATCATTATTATCGTTTTCATTATTGATAAAAATCGTCAATAATTTCACTGTCTAGAAATTTGGACGCCACGCGCTCGTAATTCGGCCGATCGTGCGAGCTTTTCGATCATGACGTACGTCTGGAGGGGGGAGTCGGTTATTCGTGATGAAAAAATTGACTTAGTCATCAAGTCAGTGAATAGTCGTTTGCGACTTGCGGTGGCTCAGGAAAGTTCGACTAGCCATGGACTGGCAGCTAGGGACAAAGTTCTTTCCCACGCAAGGTCTCATCAAGATTGCATACCCATAAGTATTGGTCCTAATCTAATTACAAGCAGCAGGCTCTACTATTCTCTTAGGCCTCAGTCCACACTCCAGATCTTCGTGTGTGCTATGTTGTGTCACGCTTGCGTCACGAAAAATAGAAGTTTACCGCTCTGTTTGGGTCACAGTCTGCAGCAAGAGTGACCCGTACCAGTTCTCTCCTCGGTACAGCATCCCCCAGAATACCTCGGAGGACTTCAATGCAGCGTTCAACTTGGCTGTTACCCTGCGGCATGACGTCATCGTCATCGTCATCGTCGTCATCATATTCGCTGTCATCCGTGTCGTGTTCGGTGAAATCTTCAAAGTTTTCTAAAGTAGTAACCTGTGGAATATTTAACATCTAATTCAGTTAGCGAATTCGAGGACAGGCAGTGGAGAGAGACAACTTCTCAACCTTATTAAACAAGATTGAAAACTTACAGCAATAGCCTGCCTGACGTCTTCTGTAATCGGATGAACTTGAGGCCTGAAAAAGAACGAATTACGTCATGCTTGCACTGCACGAACAATTGCTCAGTTTACAATTCACCCTTGACATGCGTGAAAGGTGTATGCCTGCTTAGCGTACATTTGCCATGTTCTTTGTTTTTCTTCTTTTTTGAAAATCAAATATGACCAAAGCAAAATCTCTGTGTACAGGTTTTGATTTCCTGGCAACCTCACACCGAGCAAATCTTAGACCGAGGCGAAACCGCTTTGCGACAGTAAAATACCTCCATACAAATGGCAAATGCATTATTATATTTTCCGAACTAACTGAATTAACAAGTAATTTACATGTTCTGATGAACTTTATCCGTGATTTCTTGTTTCAAATGTGGCGGAAACTCTTCGAATACATCTGAATCCATCACCTCGGGGTGTGTTGTTATATAATGTAAACATTCTTCCTAAAAGGGAATGACAAAAAAAGTGCGACGTGAGTACATTTCAACTTGAAAAAATATGAAAGTAGAGCAATGTGATTGTAGATGTGTTGTAATAGTTACATTTTATAAAGGACCTTTATTAATAAAAGAATGTGGGTAGAAGATTTAAAAAGGCTCTTAAAACACATTTGTTTCAAAAGGCATTTTCTAATTAATTTATTAGTATTTTTATAAATTATTTTTTATAAATTATTAAGTAGGATTTGTAAATAGGATCTTAAGGAATAATTAGTCATCGTTTTTATATTTTTTAGTAGGAGAATTAGAATTTGTTTGTAATGCGCAGATGAAAATTTGTAACTGATATTTGTGCAATATAAGTCAATAAATATTATTAAATATTAAATAAATATTATTAGAGCGATGTGATCGCTGCTTGTCATGACCTGTTGCAAAATTTGAGCCGTTACATAAGAACTTCAAAAAGGACTGTTCAATTCCATCCGAGAGAAAAAACAGTCAGTTGCCTCACACGCTGAAGCAAGCAGAACCAATGAAACCCAAACGAGCCATGAGCTGGACCTAAGACCGTTTTCCCGCGCTTAACACCGATTGCCAGATTTCCCGCGCTTTCCTACGGTAGCATGAGTGGCGTTGAATGACTTGCGGATGAAACGTTTTTGTTGCGACTTTTCACCTGATTATAAACACTGCAGTTCATTTTAGGTTGCTACTATGAGGTCCTTAAGTCTCGTAAACGTTTCTCAAGATTGTACCGTCACTTAGCTCTGGGCATGACTAGCCCCAGTCGGTTCCGAAGGCAAATAAACTTTCCATCTGGTTACCTATCTAGGACGCAGAAGGTTCGAATGCTTTCACCTTTAAACGTCGCACGGTAAACTGCTCCGCCACTCCCAGGTAAAGAAGCACGGTGTCTTGGTCAACATCCTTTAGCAACATTTCTTCACAAATATCCCTCAAAGAATCCATCTGAAACAACAAACATCACCATGAAGTTAAAACGGAAAAAAAATTAACACTGAAAACAGAACAGTTTCCCGATGGATAAAACGTTTACGAGACAACTTATGAACGGCTTGGGTAAAACCGAACCAGGATTAACTTGCTAACTGCAAACATAAATCATATATTGCTTTATTTCCGCTCCTAGAACTCGCGTTAAAAATGCTTAAAGGGGGTTAGTTTCTAAACAGAAACTGTGGTGCTGCGTCGGTGGGGAAGTAAAACATGAAAATTTGGTTTTGCAGCGGAGTTGATAATGTAAATTGACCACCGTTAAGAGATTCAAAAAGCTTTTCATTTTAAAACTGCTTAGTTTTGTTTCCATACCTCATACTTATCACTCAGTGCTAACATTTCAGGAACTTCATCCAAACTGAGGCTGTGCGTATCAAGCACACCGCTGTAGACATATCCAAGAAACTTGTGAAATAAACAGGGACTTGTGTCTGGAATTAAGATCCGCCTACAAATAAACAGTAACATAATAAAAAGTCGGTCCTGTGTGGGACATTACTTTTGTTTAATAGGTTTTCTTGTAGAAATGCGGTGGAAGTACTTTTTTGGCCTATCAATAGACCTTATTCGCTTATACATTTTGTTTTCCCAATACAGATCATGTGACCATACTCAAGAGGCTTGGTCCTTTGTCTTGCTCATTAAAAAGAGTGCATGCAGACATATTCATGCTTGCATGCACTCTTTTTTAATGAACCAGACAAAGGATCAAATCTCCTGAGTATCGTCACATGATCTGTATTGGGAAAACTAAATGTACAAGCGAATAAGGTCTATTCTTGACTGAGCAGACGTGATCACGGTTTCTTGACAGTAGTCAGGAACTATTGGAACAGTTTTCAATTGAGTGTCGTAAAACCAAAACCAAAGCAAATACTCTGACCAATCTCAACAGAAGTAAACAGTGCAATGAGCCAATCAGAATACGAAGCAATTACATGCAGCCGGTGAAAACGGTGGGAAAATACACGCGTGCAAGTCATGATTGGTTTTGGTCTTGCTCAGTTTTCATTGGTTGAGAAAGTGGCGTGAGTTTTGCTGGCCAATCACAGAGCGAAGCAATGCAAAACCAAAGCAAAACGAGAATTACTTTCGACACTCAATTGTAAACCGCTCTAAAAATCGGTATAAATTCGGGACAAATTTCGTGCACCTTTCTATAGATTCTTTCATGCCACTGAGCAATGCTCTTCTAAACCACTCGCAACGAGTTGCTACAATCACTCTGTGCGCAGGAATCTCCAGCGCCTTCTCTTCATACTCTGCACAGGTGGGACAATGAGTTAAGTCTGTTTTATCTAAAATAAATCTCATGTCAGCATGCTCCCCAGATATCAGTAGTTGCATGACTGATTGTGCCAGAGGACTCTTATCTCCGGGAGGACAGGTGACTACGGACTCCACACGTGCGGTGCTCTTCTAGAAAAAGAAAACAGAAATCCGGATTGCATCCTATTTCATAACAACACTGGACAGCCAGAAGCTACAAATACTACCTTTAGACCGCTTTTCAGCTTGATGTCGTCAAACCCAAAGAAAATTGATTTTTCTTAGAATCAATCGCAACAGACGCAAACAGCGCAATAAACCAATAAAAATTCAAAGCAAAGAAAATGGGTGCACGTGTAAGTCACGATTGGTTTTGTTTTTGCTTCTCATTGGTTGATAAAGTGGCGCGAGTTTTCCTGGCCAATCACAGAGCGAAGGTGCGGTGCGCGTCGTACCTCACTCTTTCGCTCTTCCTTAACCTTTTGCCGCAGATAAACGAAACAGGGACACCCAACGACAAGTTTCGGTGGAGTGTAGTTCGTCTTTCGGCATCGATTAAAGAGTGGACTCGGATTTTCGTAAATGAAACGTGGCTTAAAAGATTCGCAGGGGGGAAATCATAGCCCCTGAGGTTTTCAAAAAGGTCGTAATTGGTGTTTTTGGCAGCCAAAAACGCCAACTAGCATTTTCGGGAAGAAAATAGTTCCTAGAACATTCGTGGAAAGTTCACTTCAGGTAGCCGCATTTTCTCAAAGGAGGATATTGCTCCCAAATATTTTCGGGCAATTAAAACATCGCTTTAAACGGACTGAAAACATCATAACATCATACAGCTACTGGCTGATTTGGCTCGTTGGGTTCCCCTGACGAAATCTGCCAAAAAAGTGATTTAGATGCCACATCGCTACCAAATTGGCAGGGAGCATACATGAAAAGCACATGACGTCCGAACCGGGCCTAAATGAAGTCTAACAGTTTATTTTATTATTTACGTACTTGCTGTTACCGTGACAATAAAATTCATTTGTCTCTACTGATTTACCTTTGGTGGTGTTGGGTTTTCCACCTTGTCCTCGTCACCACTTTCTTTTAGAAAACCAAGTTCCTTAACAAGACGCGTGAATTCTTCCTCATGCACTAGGCTGGTGGTTTGTTCTATCACGGGCTCAAGAATGTCTCTGTTTGCTAACACTTTTCTCAACGCCAGACTCTGCGAGAGTGCAAAGCACGAAAAACAAAGTGTTAATTCATCCAGGCTGAGGGGTTAGAGAGGGGTGGAGAGGTGAAGAGGCCGGGGATAACAAGAAAACACTCTATAAAAAGTCAGCCTGTAAGTTAAGACCAGGGCTTATTTATCAGTCAACAGAGAACAAGGTGAAAAAGTTCTATGTTATGAAATATAACTACTTCTCAAAAACTGTAGTTTGCAAGAAGAGAGCAGAAATTTCAACAAATAATTACAAGGTGCAAAACCCGCAAAACTCAACTTAAGGTCACTTCCTTGAATTATTTGGTTTGAACTCAAAGTCAAAATTTTTGGTCAACACATTTTGACGCTGTGAAAAAGTCAAACTTGTGAAAAAATATAAAGGCCTATCGGATGGTTCCGAAAGTTGGAGGAACTTTTTTTTGAACATGGGAATGAGGTACATAAATTTTCAAACCCTGCAAATATATTTCAACATTAACAACCTAGGCAGGCTTACCACAAACGAGGTCCACAGTTTAAACGAATGCTTCCATTCCTTCCACGGTAACTTTTTTTCGAATATCCTTGGAAATTTGTGAAGAGTTCCAACCTGGTCTGGAATCTGCGTGACATCAAAATTGGATCAACATCTTTTAATTTCATTATCGGCACGGCAAATATAGTTGGTTTCAGGGTTGGGGTTTAGAATTTCTTGAATAAAGGGGGCTAGTTTCTAAAGAAAATGTGGTGCTGCGTCGGTGGGGGACGGAGTTGATAATGTAAATTGACCACCGTACAGAGATTCAAAAAGTTAACGTTTCGAGCGATAGCCCTTCGTCACAGCGAATCGAGGAATTGTGGGTTGTGAATAGAGCTACGCTATTGGTAAAAATCCGTAAGAATCTAATCTTTCAAATCGGCACCCTTAATCCCCAAGGTATCAACGAACGCTTTTCATCCAATTAATTTATTGCTGTTTTACACGTTACTACGTTACCACCAATAGCTTAGCTCCACCTTCCTCGATTCGCTCTGACGAAGGGCTAACGCTCGAAACGTCAGCTTTTTGAATCCCTGTATGGTGGTCAATTTACATCAGCAAGTCCGTTGAGAAACCAAATTTTAGAATTCCCTGAGCCGAGGGCCACTCCTTGCAACTTTGGGCACATCCACGGGGCTGCATTTTTTGTCCAAGATTGTAGTCCCTTTCTCCAACTCACTGAAAAGATTTCTAATTCTATTTGGTCTTCCATCTAAGCAATAGTTCAATCCCTTAGTACTTTATGGACAGTGGTGAAACCTGGCCTGACTTGAAGCTATGGTGGCAAAGAAAACAAATTAAATATTTTCAGAAGACATTTAAAAATACCCCTTACCTCAAACATAATTTTATCCATGCTCTTCACCACTGTCCTTAGCTTTTGCTCCTCTGACAAAGAACTAAAATCCCCTCTAAAATGAACAAAGACAATACCATTATTTATTTTAATTAATTAATTAATCAACCAATCAATGATTAATTAATACTTAATTAGAGCTGTGCTCCAGCAGCACCCGGTGGCCCCACCCTGGATTTCAAAGTGGGCCCCCAAAAATCTTTCTTAGAGCACAGCCTTGATTAATTACTATTAATTATTTCTGTACCTGAGGCAGTTTGTACTTAGTTAAGTTTCCAAGGAAACATTTCCTTTGTTTTATATTTCTTTGTTTACTTAATTTCTTCCTTTTATTGTTTCGTTTAGTTTCTCACTGTTATTTTTATACAACGTGACTGGAAAGAGGTCTACTTAGATTAAAATTTCTGCTTGAGAGAAGAGCCAACAATTCCTTACACTTACCTTTTCTGTAACATAAACATCAGTGATGATGAAAATTTCTGGTAAAATCTCTTCAATGTTAACACCTCCCTTAGGTGTACAGCCTGAAACATCAGCAAAGGTGGAGAGTTAGGGCGCTTTCCATTCAACCAAAATTTTCGAGATTTCCGGTCCGAAATTGAACGGAACGGGCAAAGATTTAGGAATACGTTCTGGGTGCAGCCTTCTTGATGGAATTTCCAGAATTATCGGAATACTCGAGTTTTGAGTTCGCCATCACCGTTGAATAAAAGCACTGAAAACGCATTTGTACAGGGTTAGCCTCGACCTAAAGTAAAATATTCACAAATACCGGCGGGAAGGTGCCTGAAATTTGAAAATTAAACAATAAACAGCTTCTTGCTGGAATTTGTGAATATTTTACTTTAGGTCGAGGCTAACGGTGTGCAAATGCGTTTTCAGTGCTTTTATTTAGCGGTTATGGGGAACTCGAAACTGGAGTATTTTTGTGTTCCATTCGAGATAGATGTCGGTTTTAGTTTTTGAGCTCACGTGGACAAGCAAAGAAACAATAATAGCAGACGAAGCACCTCCAGCATGTGAATGCAGGTGCCCTCGAATTCTGGGACGTTGTCGGCATTTGACTAACGAAAATTCCGAAAATTTGTACTGGTGATTTTGTTCAATGGAAAGCACCCTTACAGGGTTCGTACTCTTTTTTGGACTAAAAATTCAAGGACTTTTCAAGGGCATTCCAGGGCACAATTCCAATTATTCACGCACTCCATTCAGTAAAAAATACCATTAGAATGTGATACTAGATGATCGAGTTTAAGCGATAACTGCCAGATTTGTTCAAGTCTAAGTCTTTTCTAGTTCATCCACTAAGTGGAAACAGTCAAACAGCAAATTTCAAGGTTTTTCAAGGACTCAATGTACTTTTCACGGACTTTCAAGGCCTTGAATTTTGATTTTTAAATTCAAGGACTTTCAAGGTGCGTGCGAACTCTGCTCTTAATAATAGGCCCTTTGAATGGCTGTGTCATGTGACCTGTGCCTAGCCTACACAACAGGAGTTATTGGGGGTACTCAGACGGGTTTTGTGGCCCTGAAACTGCGAGTTTTGCAAAAATTGTGAAATTTGCGAAAAACTGGAAAATCCGCCAAGTCAGTGAAAAACACTTCTTATTCGCAGATCGTTTGAACCCTGTTGCTTATAGAACAAGGCCAGCATATAGGTAGCTTTGTTAGCTTTGCATTTGTTTCACGTGGTATGTCGTATACTAATAACTTAAAGTGATGAAGTTCAACGTGACAATTCGTCAACCTTGCACTTTTTTTGCGATTTTTCGCTTGAAATTTTGCAGCTGCGTCCAAACCTGGACATAAGTGATAAGGGATTTTGGATTGCAGACACAGAAAATGGCAATTAAATGTGGCATTTTAAGGCCAAATAGGGAAAACAACTGCAAGTACAAGTGGCTGTAAGGTGCCACTTAACACACATTTCTTAGAGTCCTGCTTAAGGATGTGGCCATCTTAGGAAGGTGAGTTTTCTTCTTATGATCCTTGTCTGCTCTCTGAGTGATTGTATCCAGTGCTATATGAGCATCACCTCCAAGTTCTGTGGATTTTGACCACATCTTCTCAATCTTAATGAAAGGGAAAAAACATAGTTAGGAACAATTGAAAACTCATTAACAATTCATGAAGGAAACACAAAAGAAATTAATTTTTAATGAGTGTCTTTATATCTGATAAAGACACGGCTAAAATTTACATCCGATTTTCTAGGCCAAAATAACCCAAACGCTAAATTTTAGTGTAAGAATGGATTGATGTACAGTAAAGCTTTTTAAGCTGTTCAATAAATTCGCAATTTGTGTTTTCTCAAGTCCTAAAACACTCGGCTGCGCCTCGTGTTTTAGACTTGATAAAACACTCCTGCTCATCTATTAAACATTACATAATTTATGAATCCAGCCAGACATTTTAAGATTTTAATATTCCTCTGTTCATATGTTTGCTTTTGAGAAAATCAGCTAAAATGAGTACACAAGGTTTTTGTAATTAGGAGAAGTCTTAAAAGGTGTGTAAAATATGATTTGAAAACCAACCCACAAAATAATGAAGGTCTGCCGGGTTCCGCCTTTTTGCAGACCTGACTACCACTCTACTTGAATCATGGGAAGATGAAACTTATCACAGTGGCTCTTATTTCAGCCCACATATGGTCGGCAAGGACACAATGCCTAACTTTTATACCACATGAGCTTTTTGCCTTGTCATTACTAGACCTGGACTAGAACAAACTGGAACAGTCTAGACAGAAAAACATTGTCACTTTTGAGCCAAATTCAAATGATAATTCCTTTTACCATATCCATATTTGTTCTCTTCTTTTTAAACTTTCTAGTAAGTATTTATTTTCATTCATATTGTAATTTATTAATTTCAGGGCCTCGCTGAAAACCACCTCAGCAAGTGAGCTCCCTGAATAAGGAATTGCATGATCCACATACCTCAGGAATAAGACACAAAGCCACTTCCTCCTTTTCAGAATTACTGAGTCCAGACAAAGCAGCTTGAAGAATGGTCAAGAACTTCTCTAACAGCTCCACGAAACAAGGTAACCTGCAAATGACACACTTTGGTTATATGATTGACTCTCTTGTAACTGAAAATGGTTGGGATTAGAATAAAAGACTGCTCACATGAAATTGTAATGCACATGTCATCGGCTTCCCCGTGGGGTCGACCCGTGGGCTAACCCCTGGGAGGGGGGGGGGGGGTCAGGAAATTTTATAAGACAAATTCCCCTGGGTGAGGTGTCTCTCAACAGAAAATTCCCCTGACATCCTTTTCAAACTCATGAATTCCCCCACCCCCTACTCTTTGCTTGTAAAACAATGTTGAGATTTCCCCCTACCCTCGAGCAAAGAGTCCCATCCATCTCCTTGTATTCCCCCATATATCTCCCTGGTTGGCCTAGGGGTCAACCCCACGGGGAAGCCGATGACATGTACATAACTCACTTACCTTTTTCTACAGTTTTGAATGATTTCTTGCCGTTCATCTCGAGACAGATCAGACTTGTGTTTGGTAAAAATGTCACAAATTAAAACAAACTTTAAAATTCCTGAAACATCAAAGAGAACATAACGTAAAATCTGTTCAGAGTTGTTCAGAGATGAATCAACTGAAATTTATTTTTGTTTTATCAGAATATTAGATGCTGTAACAGGAAAACCTCACCTATAGCAAGTTGTCTCAGTGCCACCTTTGTCGCATCAATAATTTTTGAGGGATTGCTGTTTTGACGGAGGCCTGCAGCAAGAGATGCTGTCATTTGCAAAATGTTCTCTAGAATGCTGTACAGTTCACTCATCAGGCTTCTTATTCCTACAAGGAAAATTATGCATCTCATGACAAGCTTGATTTAATATTGAACTAGTGAAATAATTACTATTAATAATTATATCTAATTATTAGTGTTAAATTTCATTTTGAGATATTTTTTGGGTAAAAGTAGCCAGTAAGTGTTCTCTCATTAACTATTTGTCCACCCAGGTTGTAGCATAATATTCTTAAACATAGACATGAAATGTTTTCAAAAGTGAAGTTATCAATGTTGTTTCAAAACAGGGTGCCCTGTGCCTGCCCACCAAAGAGGAATTTGTGCGATGTTTTAGATCTTTAACCATGCACAAAGGAAACTGGCAATACATGATTTTCACAGCTATAAAATCCCAGTACTTTGGAGTCTCCATCTTCCAGGTACCAAGCTCTGACCAAAAACCCACTGACAGTATTCTGGGTACAACATTGGGTAACCATAGGGTCTAGCTCATGTGCACAGTCCCTGTATGCCTATTATTGTCTGTTCCCTGGGAAGGGTGGGCAGCCCGTGCTGCAGGTTTTTCAAAAGGAATTTATATTTTTCTTGTAATTAAATTAAGAGGTTGGTGCCCAGTTCCAGGAGCTGACTGATCACCATGTTTTATTGTTACTTACTGTTTTTCACTGCTGTTGCTTCAAGAAATTCAGCACAAAGCTCTCGTAAACTCCAGACACTGTTGCTGTTCAGTTGTGAAACTCTAAGCAGCTCCTTAACTGTGTCTTCCGAGATGTCACTTGGCAAAGAGCAGGTATAAAAGTAACGCAAGAGTCCATGCAGAACATCTGACGGCAAGCCAATCAGGAAAGAAGGAGTTTTGTCCCAGGTGAAGATGTCAGCAAAGAAACAACTAAGAACTGTCTTGTGAGCCAAGAACTGAGAGTAAAAAGTGACAAATGGTTACAACAAACAGAATATTATACAATATTAAATGCAATACCAGTGAAAGAGGTTAGAAATTACTCTCACTTATAATAAACAGCATCAACATCATCATCAGTCCTTTTCCACACCTATTACTCTTACTCAGAAAAAGGACTTGAGTTTTTAACTTTGGACGATATTCTACATATTTTAGTGTAAATATTTAGTGTAAATATTAGTGTAATTTAGTGTAAATATTAGTGTAAATATTCTTAATGTTTTGAGGGCCACTGGGTTATCAGTTGTTCATACTGTCATGTGCTACCCTCGTGAAATAAAGTCACTACTACTACTACTACTACCTATGGATGCCTATAAGCTCTGGCTAAACGAGGCAACAATGTTGCGGCAACAATTTGAATTCGCACATGTTTCCACAATGTTTCCCCATTTAGCCACCCCCAGGAAACATTGTTGCGGCAACAAAAAATGTTTCTGAACTCCCTCTAGAAACATGTTTTGTTGCTGCAACAATTATATTTCCTCAGGTGGCTAAATGGGGAAACATCGTGGAAACATGTGCAAGCTCAAATTGTTGCCACAACATTGTTGCCTCATTTTACAGTTAGAGCTTTAAAGGTCTCTAAAGAGGTTGCTATGACCAGCAGAGGTTCTGAGATCAGGTGGTCAGCCCATCACCCAAGCTTACAACTTGTGATAACTAATATATTTTGCCATTTTATATTTTATATTATTTGCTCTGTATATAAATTTTTAGTCTTTTAACAATGTATTGTGTGAATTAGCACTTAAGAATATTTTTTATAATTTATTTTAATGGGGTTAAATGCAATTTGACCTAGTTAACGACTAGGAGCAAGTTTTTGCTCAGTTACTGGCATGGCATGGCATAGCGTTTGCGTTTGCTAGTAGCCTTTCTGGCTTATGTCTGATGTCTTCAGGCAGTCCAGTGATCAGCAGCGGTTCTGTTCATTTTATGCGTGCACCTTTTCCACGTGCTTGTAGTTTTTACTTGCTCTGCATACGGGGTGTTGCAGCTCGTGTGTTTTCGAGTATTTATAATTATAAATTTTATTATTATTAACCCTGAGGTATGTGAAAAGACAGACCACAACATCAGAACCTATGTTCCCTATTGTTTAAAATAATTTTATGCCCTGGGTTCTTTTATGTCCCCTCAAACTCATTAATAATGAGAAAATACAGAAGAAATTAATTTTTAATGAGTGTCTTTATATCTAATAAAGACTAAAATTTACAACTGATTTTCTTAGCCAAAATAATCCAAAATCTAAATTTTAGTGTAACAATGGATAGATCTACATTTAAAGTTTTTTAAGCTGTTCAATAAAGTCGCAATTCGTGTTTTATCAAGTCCTAAAACACTCGGCTGCGCCTCATGTTTTAAACTTGATAAAACACTCCTGCTCATTTGTTAAACATTACTTCAAGTTTTACACATAAATGTGGAGGTGAAGGAAAAATGGCTAAAGACTTAATATCACTGCTGAATGAACTGCGACAGATGTTGAGCATGCAGCCAGAATGATCTCTAAGGCTCAGTTTAACTGGTCAGACCCCAGATGTTCAAAGAGTGGAGTCGCTATCCAGTGCAGCAATGTGTATCATTAATTTTGCAATATTATTTTTATCCACTGGATAAAGACCAATCTGCCGTTGCCCTTATTATCACAATCATTTTGTTTGGGATTGAAATGAACTTAAAAGTCAAATATCTTCGAAAACAAGCCTTCTAACCAAACACCAATAATGGATCAATGTTTACCATGGTAAAACAAGCCTTGTTGCAAAAATTCGGTGACTATTGAGCAACTTTATATTTTGAGCAAAAATTGTCACTTACGCCCTTTTTGCACCAAACCCTTCAATTTGAACCCATGATTTTCTGTTCAGCAGTTCACGCCACTCTTACCAACTGAGCTAACTGTCTACCAAAGATAGGTTAAGCAATAGTCCATGAATTTCAATTTTCAATTTTAATCACCTTTTCATTGTTGCTGGCAATGAATGTAATGTCTGTGAAAAAGCCCTCGTCTAATGCAGGATGCAGAGTATAAGGATGGGAAGACAGATTTTTAGTTTCAACTTGATCCACCTGAAGGGTTTCAAAGTTGAGGTGAGTGCATATACAACATCTAGCAATCACCTGCCATTCATCTGTGCTTACCATTACAATCTGGTCCCTTGGGGGTCCTGTGTCTCATAATAATAACTTTCAAATAATAATAATAATAATAATTCACAATTCCTTTTGGAAATGTCTTACCACATGGAACTTCTACAGCAGGTGTGCTTGCTGGGAACAGGGAAGATCATGAGAAATGTGCTGGACACTTGAGGACAGGCTTGATGGTCATGGTATGATCAGACGGTACAGGGCATCCTAGGCCACAGGCAGTGGCCCGATGTTCTGTATTATTTCCTACACGAGCAGTGACTTAGCCAATAATAATAATGATGTCGATGATGACGACGACGACAACAACAATAATAATTATAATAATAATTATAAAGACTTTATTTACGGTAATCTTCCACTAGATAGGTGGCTTTTTGCCTGTAAATATTATAATAATTCAGAAATTACAACTTATGCTATGCCATGCTATTGCAACTTAATATGTTGTGTATATGGACTATATTGGAGCTACAGAACTGCTAACAGCATGTATTAGTCATATTTGGTTCAATCTAAACATTTACAATACTATAACATGCACAGGGTTAAACTATATGGATTGCATTTGATTACCTAGAAGGTTTATTGCGAGAAATTTGTTTAAAAACATTTATTAGTGAAACTCCTCCTTTGAGCTGTGCTCATGATAGTTACAGCACAAAATATTGAATAAATTGCTGTCCCCAATAAGTACTTACCTTTTGACAACATAGCTTCAAATGTTTATCATAGCACAACACTAGCTGGTCTGATTCAAGTATGCACTGCAATGTGCCAAAAGTAATACATCATCATCATACATTTATTTAATAATCAAGAAATTAGTACAGAGCCCAAGTATGTACATGGTGCTTACTAGAAGAAACTTTTTAAGCAACTTACAGTTTATATGTGTAATATACAATAACCATTAGAAAATATAATGCATAAATTTACCTTCAATCCAATTCTATCTATGTCACTACTGTAGCAAATCAGTTCTCCTTCAAAGCTATCAAAC
Organism: Pachyseris speciosa; assembly: GCA_016490735.1. Lineage (NCBI taxonomy): Eukaryota > Metazoa > Cnidaria > Anthozoa > Scleractinia > Pachyseridae > Pachyseris > Pachyseris speciosa. The sequence continues at coordinate 509,339 of JAEMWC010000418.1, read as the reverse complement.
TGAAAATATACAAGATCATTAAAAATAAACATAAAAAAAAAGAAAAATATTACACCTTTCAAGATCTTATATTTTTATTATTGAAGCAAAATATTTCAAAGTAAATATTTTTTCAAGTGGTAAGGTAATTCAATGTCCTGGGGACAACAGTTCAGTTTACAGTATTTCCTTGAATAATACCCAGGGGCAATTATTTATATTTTCACACCAAAAGAGGGCTATTATTTCAGGGAGTGATTATTTAAATTGAAGGGCTCGGAGCATAACCATCCTATGTCGAATTTTGAGTCGTTTTTCGATTTTGCTTGGATTTGTCTGAATTTCTGCATGTGAACTGCAATTCGATGGAAACACATTGTATGGTATTTTTTTGACTGATTCATCCAGAATCCAGAAATGCATTTTTTCTTACGTACACCAAGAAACCAACCTTCCATGGGAGTGGTTTGCAAGTTGCATTACATCTTCTTAGTAAGAAAAAATGCATTTCTGGATTCTGGATGAATCAGTCAAAAAAATACCATACAATGTGTTTCCATCGAATTGCAGTTCACATGCAGAAATTCAGACAAATCCAAGCAAAATCGAAAAACAACCCAAAATTCGACATAGGATGGTTATGCACCGAGGCCTTCAATTATTACTCGATCACTGGAAGTCATGCCCTGAATATTGGGAATATTTTGTTTTATTTTCCAATTTAATCATAAAATGATCACATGAATTATAGGCTGAACACAGGCTTTCTAGTAAGCATCCTTAATTTGGTTTCTTTGTCAAAATTGTTGTCAAAGCTCGAGTCATCAATCAGTCTTGCTGAATCAGATCCCGCTGCAGCATCATCCCTCAGGTTTACCACTTTGGGATGGTATATCCGCAAATGGCTCAGTAGAAGCAGATGGGATGATTATTCAACGGGTGTGAGATGGGAGGGGGGGATGGGGAATTATAACCAGTCCAGACATATAGGGTCTTAATCAGTATCACAGTGAAGCAACAACCTAAGTAGCTAGTACACATTTAAAAAATTTATACCGTTGATTGCATCTACCCGTGAACGCACGCACCCAAAACATGCTTTTATTTGACGTCAAACATCTGCGTTTCAGGTGTCAAACTTTAAAGTTTTCCTGCCCAAATGTGAAGTTTCAGCTAGTGTTTCACTATTCGCAGGGATATGTTTTCACTCAACCAGAAAGGAAGAAATTATAAAAAGGCATTCCACTCAGTTCAAGTGCTTTTTCGGCTCTCCATATATATCACTGAAGGGATTTTCGCTGACTTTCCTCAGATTTCTTGACTGCGTTGACAGTGAATTGAACCACGAGACACCAAAGGAACTTCACATTTGGGCGGGAAAACTTTGAAAGTTTGACACCTGAAACTCAAACGTTTGACATCACGTGAAAACATGTTTTGGGCGCGTGCGTTCACGGGTAGATGTAATCGACGGTAAATATTGCTCTGAATGTTGACTGTTTTTTTTTTTTTAAGAAAGAACAATCAAAAGATTTTGTTCAGCTGATAATAAATGTAATACAAACCACAAATGTTTCACAAGAAAAGAAAGGGAGATCAGTTTCTTGTTCCAAAGCTGGCGCCATCATCCACACCAGATCTCCACCTTCTTCCAGCTGGAATTTTACACTAATAACAGCAGGAAAGAAGTATAGTGTCATAATTATAATATTTATAATAATTATATGTAAGGTTATGTAATAAATTACAATTTTATTAGTCAGTTTATGGGGTATTGGAGTGCTCAACATACAGGTCTTATTCCAAAATGGCGGCAAATTTATTATTCTTTTGTTTGCATGCGTTAATTAGCCTTCTTTACCTCATTAGCATGTACAAAATACAAAAGAATTTTGAAGTGAAAAGATGGCTAATTAACATGCAAACAAAAGAATAATAAATTGGCCACCATTTTGGAATAAGGTGTATTGACTGGAATATGTTTCTCCCTGAATTAACCCAGCTGCATACATAGGGCAAGATGGATAAGCATCATTAGGAACTATTTGACAACATGTTTCAATATCGTATGCTAGTAATACACATCACTACAACATGAGATATACAGCTAAGAAAAATCTTTATAAGCCGAGTGTTCAAAATAACGTAGGTAAACAATCAATCTCTTTCATGGCTACAGACGTTTGGGAAGACCTCCCAACTCATTTAGTAAACTCGATTGTGTCTACATTTCCTGAGAAAATTAAACGTTATCCACTCTCTCAACAACAAATAAAATAAACTTTCGTTTTAGTGATGAAACAACATACTTCATGTAAATAAGTTCTTCCTTCTTTGCATTTCTTTTTTTATTTATTTTTCTTTTATTTTATTGTACCTGCCACTTAGAACTTAAATCGCTCAGGGAAAAAATAAATAAACCTACTGGTTTATTTAGCTTTCTAACTTGCCAATTGTTTTTATTAAGTTTAGATTAATCATATTTTGTAAATTTTCTAGATTGTAATAAAAAAATGTGTACATTGACAAAAGCATAATAAAGATTATTACTATTACTATTATTATTATTATTATTATTATTATTAGGATAATAATTATGATTAGATTAATTATTAATCTAAATTTATGTAAATAATTTATGTAAAATGCAATACATCCAGAAACCAAAACATGATTGTTTTTTTAAAGCTTCCATAAGCCACCTCTCGAAACCTTGGTTAAAAGCTGCTTATCAGGAAAATTCGAACCATTCTTTAAACAGATGGTCTGGTTATTTCTTTATCAGCACTTTTACAAGCGCTTTTAAGCTACATCAGAATCGTGAACGAAGTTCTGCACGTTGAACAACTTACAAGAAACGCTAGCTAAACTCTGTTGAGAAAAAGCACCAATTACCTCTTAAACTGATTAAACAGTGAAACAAAGCTTTTCCTTACCCTTCCACCGAGGGATATCTTTCATCCGACAGCCTGCACGACACAATCTGCAAAATTCGAAGAAGGAATTTTATGAGCTTGGGGAACAAATGAAACACGCTAAGTGTCAATCAGTCAATTAAAAGCTTACCTCCCAGCTGCCAAGTAGGTCATCTTCGGAAGGTTTTCTTTTAGAAGACCAGTCCATATTCTCGGTTTGAACATAAATTTATTCGCTTAGGAAAATTTTACATGATTGCCGCAGAGATATTTATAGCTGTACAGAACTGTTTTCATTCCTGTTCGATCAACGCGGCAGGGAATCTGGGTCGAGCAAGATCAACATATACGCAGCCTTACGCGCATACGCAGCCTACCCCGCACAGTTACAATAATGGCGTTCAGGATTCAAGTTTTGCAATATTGTAACGAAAGGATTCTTCTTTTCTTTACCAGCAAAATAATTCGAACTGCCCCACCCCCACCACCTTGGATTTCAAATACTGTTTATTTATTTATTTATTTATTTATTTATTTATTTATTTATTTATTTATTTATTTATTTATTTATTTATTTATTTATTTATTTATTCCTTTCTTTCTTTCTTTCTTTCTTTCTTTAGAGAATTGAGGGCTGGTGTAGGCTATTTTTTGAGAAGTGTTTGGCGGAAAACTTTTTTTTAAAATCTGGAACACAGTATGGAATTCAAAATAATTATTTCACAGTATTGATATCGTGAACGGGTCATTGTACAATTTAAATGCGCTGACATTATAGTTGGCGTCATTTAAATTCACTACGCCATGCCGACGAGTCCCAACAAGGACGAAACAACTGTCCATTCCTGTCACCCTACTTTAGCGAGTTTCGGTCATATTGGTGTCTCGCAAAGTCAACTTTTCACGTAGTATCAGCCTTGCATTTATTCTATTTTATTTTTTCTCTTTGGATGCATTGTCTTTCTTCTTTTATTTAGAGAATTGAGGGCTGGTGCAGGCTATTTTTTGACAAGAATTTGGGGGAAACTTTTTTTTTAATCTGGAACACAGTATGGAATTTAAAATATTTATTTCACAGTATTGCACTAGATGCATCGTCTTTCTGATTGTTTTTTATAAACAATATTTATTATACAACATTTGCTCTATAAGAGCGCAAAGGCTGATCTAGAGAGCTTACGTTGATTACAATGTATAAAAAAAATACGATTACACGTCGCGATCGGACAAGACACACACAAAGTACTGGAAGTTAACAGGAACGGTTGGACAAAGAAATGAACGATTGGACATATTGAAACAGCACCACGTTAGTTTGAAAATCAGCATTTGAAATACCATTTAGAAACCAATCAACTCTTTTCTTGTCGGAGGCACAATGCCAACTGTTTCCAAGTAATCGTGCAGCGGGGGCAAACCGCAACTTTACACGCAGAGCAGCAAAACATGGGCAGTACAGGAAATAATGTTTTGCGTCTTCAACAGGTGCATCACAAAGAACACAGGGTGGTGAAGGACAGCAATTAAAAAAAAAGGTGATAACTTAAGGCACTAAAATTTAGTCTCAAACGAGTGTGAGATATAGACGCTGAACGGTCCCTAATATAAAAAAAGGTGGTTACGGGATGAAAAATTCAAGTAGTTCAAAAAGTTGCGCTTGAACATGCTTAAAGAAGACGATAAGCGTATCTCTAATGGAAGACTGTTCCACAATTTTATAGAAGAAAAAAAAACGATTTTTATGCCTATCAGTACGAACATAGGGTAAGAAAACGTTATTACAAAGTAGAGGAACGGAGACTATGACGAGATCTCTCAAGATGAAAACGAAATCAGGACACAGATCACATAAATAAGGCGGGGCTAGCTTAAATACCATTTTGTACATCAATAAGTTTATGAAATTTTCTTCTAATACTAATACTAAGTTCGACCCACGAAAGCTCATTTAAGAGAGATACCCTGTTTGTCCCTTTCAAAGCACCGGTCACAACCCTTGCGCCCTCTATTTGTAAGCTTTCCAACAAGTTAGTATCAGATTCAGAGCATCCATCCCAAACCACATCAGCAAATTATAAGGATGAACGCACCAAGGATTTGTATAATACCTCAAGTGTATAACGGCTCAAGTTATATTTCAACGGCTTAAGGAGGTTCAATTTTTTGGACGCTTTTTGATGAATTTTCAAAATATGTGCTCGCCAAGATAAGTTGGAAGACAAGTTCAAGCCAAGATGTTCATGAACGGTCACAGGGCTAACAAGGCTGTATTACAAAATACAGGTGCATGTTTCTGGTGCAAGTGGGTATTTGAACAAAAGTTATAGAAACACAGGATACTGGTCAAGAGGAGAGTACAGCCAGGGATTTGGAGCATCAGCAGCCTGCGTAGCAAGCATTTCCGTGGAAGAAAGACCGAGCAAAGGAATTTTTCGATGTTTTGGCCGCGTGAAAAATGGGACGAGGCGTAAATCTTGTTGCTCGGTCTTTCTTTTGCTCAGAAATCCCACGGAAATGCTTACTACGCGGGCTAGAGCATCAGATTTTGGACACAATGATTTAGGGGAGTTAATGCTCTGGTTCAAATCTTTTTCTAGTTTAAGATTTTCAAAACAGTCTCATTTTCATTCTCCTTTGACTCGTATAAATTATAAAAATTTGTCAAGCAAATTCAAAATGAAGCTTGTTTGAAAAGTCCCAAATAAAAAACAAATATAAACCACAACAAATAAATATGTTTCTGGTGGTGATCATTTTATTTCTTGAAACAGTTGTGCTCCTCTTGGTTTTTTCATTCACGTTGGATCACCTCAAAAAAATTTACACCCAAAATGCCAGGGAATGTTTGCTCCTGACAAAAAGTATCTACGGTTTGGATGAGGAAAGCTCAGTCCTTCCATATTTTTGAGAAAACAATAATTCAAGTTTAATCTCTTGCCCAGTTCACTCTGTCTTCCTTATTCTGACATGTTTTAAAGACACTTTCCTATTTTATCAGTTGCTTACATGCAATACATGCAGGGGTTTCATTAGAAGCTGGCAACCAGCGAAAATTTACGTCTTACCGCCGCCTACTTTGTCCGTATTTTCAATCAAATTATTAAAAAAATTCATTAGGTTGCCACCCACTTTAGTTAGCTCAGACGGCTATTTCAAAACTTATTAGGTGGGTTCACATTAGCTAAGTAAGTAGACCTTACGCATGCCAAGAGCTCAAGTGTACTTGAAATAACGTACGTTAACTTACGCTGACAAGCGTTCGTACACTTCAAGTCACACATTTGCCAGTCAAAGAAGCCACGCACTGGCTTGTTTTCGTCGAAATATGCGACCTCGAAACGTCAAAATTGCCTCTCGAGCTTGGCCGATCCTTTATTCTACCTAAACGACAGCAGGCTTTCACGTTTTCGTTGTCGAGAAGAAGTTTAGGATAAGACGAAGACACTGCAACAACTGATGATCTTGTTGATTTTGAGCCAAGTCGGTCAACATAACGCTCCACGAAGAACCCTGGCCTCGTCTTCAAAACTGGTTCAGTAATTTAGTAGCAAATCCAACGCTAAATTTTCTTTCTTAGCGAGGAGTGCGAACTGTCAGGAGTGCTCGATGGAGCCGATCTGCAAAATAACCGCTCTGCAGGCCGATTTTGGGCTGGCTGGCAAAATGTTTGCTGAAATAAAAATCTTGCTGGCAGTGTTATTTTAACGAAATCTTGCTAGAATTTGTGTCCGTAATGAGTCTTACTGGCTGACAGGAATCAAAACACGTTATTTCTGGCAGCTGTCTTATTTCAGTTTTCATGCTGGCTGAGAGTACTGAGGGCGCACTTTTATCTGCGTGAGATTGAAAATAAAGTTAAAGAAAAACAAACTGTCCTTGGGCTCGTAAAGCAATTTTCAAGAGTCTCAACGTATTGAATAGCATGTGCTGTCAGTTGGCTTCGTATTTTGGTGGATTTTTATCTGCGAGAAGATAGGACTTCGGGGAAAAAAACTAAAAGTAAACAACACGGGATACAGATAGAAGCCTACTGCCCGTCTTGGGAACGATCTGACATCCGAAATAAACCATTCGACATATTTTGCCCAAAAATCAAGTTAAAATCAATACTTAGCTGGCTGGGTATTTTTCTTCCTTACGCGACTGCTGGCTGGCAAACTGGAAAGATTCCACCCGTGCTGGCTGGCATTTCGTCATTTGTGGCATTTTCAACTTTGCTGGCTCGTTGAGAAACGACACGCTTGTAGCTGGCTGGTATTTTTATTTCTCAAACGTTTTGCTCGCTGGCATTGAAGAGCGGTTATTTTTTTGCCAGGAAAGTTAAATATTAACGAAGATTGACAGGGGGACACTCAGCTAGTGTTTAGTACATCGTACGATAAAAATTCTCAGAAAAGGTCGTTGGGTACTCCTGAACTGTAAACGATGAGAATGGAATCGCGTGTCATCAAAATTTCCGCCAAACACGAAAATGATTGACGTTCAATATCCTGAATTTGTTTTGATAGTGCGTAAGTAAGCTGGTAAGCCTGGTTGAACGTGACTCGAAAGTGTACTTCGGCGGCTTCGAAGAACACGCGTTTCCAAGGCTACAAAGTAGCCTACTTACGCTGATATTAGACCCGTTCACATCTGAAGTACGCCTCAAGTATCCTTGAGGTATACTTACTAAGCTTAGTATGAACCCACCTATTGAAAACCCTGACCAGGGCCCGCACAGGAAGTTTGCAAGTGGGGGGAAGGGGGGGGGCTCACTTCAAACTCGTCAGCGTGAGTTAACTAGGGGGGACCAGGGTCAAGCTCCCCCAGAAAATTTTTAAATTTAAGTCCTCTGAAATGGCTGGAAATGCATTTAAAACTAACATGGTGTGGTGAAACTTATCTACTTTCAGCAACAAAAAAACCGGTGTTTCAAAACAAGAATAATTAGTTTTCGGTAAGATGTTAAATAGAAAAGTAACTTCATTTTCTTTAGTATTACTTGCTCTTTACTGTTGACAAATGGGGGGGCTAAAGCTCCCCCCAGCCCCTCCCCCTGTGCGATCCCTGCTGACATGTAAATATCTTATGGCAGTACAAGAAATTATGTCAACCACAAGTTGAAATGCAGGACTACCTCTGATGGTGCCATGTAAGTGAGAGAAGAAACAATACAACAATGCAAACCCAGGAATGTAAAAAGACCACTTTTTTAATCTAATGCTTCAAATAAATAGATATTACCATATGTCAAAAGAGGTTTTTTATCAGTCTCGTAACACAATATACCCAAAATGGAATTTTACGCTCTGGCAACATGAATGTGTCACTGCTTACATCCAGCGCATTATGATACAGGCGGGATTGCTCCTTGTGAAGGGATTCACGGAGGCCCTGATTATTTGTGACTATAGCAACCTGTGCTTCTAAATCATGGTACACAGAGCGATGACCAAAATTAGGAGAACCTATGAGGGTTAAATTAGGCAAGGTCTTATTTGCAAGGTAGTACCAAAGCCCTTTGACATGAAATGTCCAGCAATTACGCACATATTCATGCACAGAGATGTGATTTGTCTGCTTGTGTTCAAGGATAAGTTGGTAGAAATCACGAGCTAGCAGGGTGTAAGCATGAGGTATGCCTCCTGGAGAGAAAAAGAAGCGCGAGTCAGTTACAAGAAATGAAACAAAACAAGTCAGTTAATACTCCAAACTGAAAATAATCTCTTAGTCACAATGTACAATAGCAGTGCACACAGATCTGGTGAGGGTTCATTAAGAAGACATATTAATCCTCATTCCTTTAATAGAACAGAATCAATATGAAGAACAGATTAACTTAACTTACGAAAAAGGAGATAAGCATAATGTTGGAGCATTTCAATGTCTTTTGATCAATTCTTGCCGATGTGGCAGTACTTGGCCAATCAAGAAGGCCCACCCTCCCCCACCACTCACCAAAACCCACAAAAAAACCTCTCCCAAGCAAGATACAGTGTAAAGGAAAATATTTCCAAGTAGTGAGGGGACATTTTACGTGATTATAAACTAAAAAGACTAAGCCTCACCAGCGACACCTTTTGCTTCATAGAAACCATTCACGGTTGGGTGTGCTGTCAGTATTTCACATTTTGCAGATGACTTCAACAAAATGTCAACATATTTTCTTGTTAAATTAAAATATCCAGAGGCCAAGAAAAGAATGCTTCCTTGGATTGCACTTCTAAGTAACTCTGATGTGATAAACTCATCCTGGCGAATTCCAAATGGAAACATTTGTACTAACGGTACAACCCACGTGTCAAATTGTTGGTCTGGTCTTGATGAATCACTGAATGGGTTTTCTTCTTTTTGCTTTATTAAATACTGCGACACTCTCTTCCCAGCTTCAGCCTTGAATTTCCTTCCACCATCAAATCCTTTAGTGGGATGCACAGGAAAGGTTTTGTTCATTATTGTTGAGTTG
>JAEMWC010000418.1:485000-497500 GCA_016490735.1 Pachyseris speciosa | reverse complement strand
TCCCAGGCCCTTACTCGTTTAGAACATGGCCAATACCCACCCACTCATGATCAAGGTGTTGTCTGTAAGGTAAACTTTCAAGTGTGTGAGCGCCACTGTTTCATTGAATCTCTCAGGGAGAAGAAGCTTGAGCAGTCCTCTTAGACTTGGCGAATGATACAGTGAAACCTTTACAGTATCCGTGAAGCTCTGGACGAGTGGGAGCAGCATGGTGCGTGAGTTGTGATCTCCTCTTGATCCCCTGGTATGCTCCAGAAGAATTTCAACATTGAGAGGGTGATCTGATGCAGCTGATCTTTTTAAAGCCTCTTGAATGCATTCAACCTACATTGCAAAGTAAAGCAAATGAAGAAGGGTAAAAACAAGAAAGGTGGTTCCAGCGTGTCTTTTGAACTATAAAACAGTTGTTTTTTTTAGTACGAAATTCATGAAGGGAGATGTACATTGTGTGTAAACCTTGCACACAAAAGTCCAAACTTGTGAAAGCATGGGTTTTAGTACAAGCCTCATACAAACTCCCTCTTCATCTCATCAGTCACTTCAGACAATGCAGCAAATCGGTTAATTTTTTTTCTAACTAGGTTTTCTATCAACTTTCTAAAAAGGGATTTTATTTTTGGGGGTGTGGTTAAAAAAACAGGGTCTTAGCCTTGGGGGGGGGGGGGGGTGTATATTTAAAAAGAATAGCTCAGATTTGCACAAACATCCCCTCTCCCTTTCAAAAATAAAATCATCTAGTTAGAAAAAAAACTTACTAATGAAAAAAAAATTAACTGAAAGCAAAAATAACATACAATAACATTTGTATAACAGACCAACACAGATACATTAAGACTGTTTTGATAGATTTGAAGGGCTGAGAGCATAACCAAGCCAAATGACTTTTAGGGCTTTTTTCTTTTTTTGGTCCAAATCAGCTGAATGTTTGCATGTGGCCTTTGATTTAATAGAACAAAATTGCCCCAAGATTTTTTTTTTACCATTTTCCATTCTTTTTCAAGAAACAGCGTATACAAAAAAAGGCCCTAAAAGTCATTTGGGTCGGTTATGCTCTCAGCCCTTCAATTATTGATGTGTTTGAGATTAAAAAGTTAAATAGATATATTTATAGTTGGTCAAATGACTAACTGACCGAAATGAATTAGACTGATTTACTGGTGGATAGATGGATGGAAGAATGATTGATTGATTGGTTGACTGACTTGTTATAATAAGTGGGCTGGATTAAAGGACTAAAATAAAGGTAGCAAATTACATCGTATTATTCACAGCAGGGAGGGGCACTTCCTGGTAATAGGCTAATGGGGATGTATCGCTGGATGGGCTCGCATTTTCATCACTGGATTGACTATGATGGGGTTGCATTTTCAATAGAGTTACTCGAATGGGGTCGTACATTTTCGAGATTTGGGGGATAAATATACCAGAATGTTTGTACTATAGGTGAAAAGAAAAGTGTTCTACATTCCGTTTAACAAATGTGTCAATTCATTTTAGGATGACCTACTTAAAAGGCTTTACAAGGTAGATGAATAAACAGAAATTGACTAAGTTGGGATCACGAAAATGACATTTGGGGTCTATATTTGGCCACAGAATAGACTATAATGGGGTAGGGGTTCTGAGAGGCCAGTGGCACATACCCAGCAAACTAACTGACCCAAGTACCCCCTCCCCACCGGATTCACAGCTTACTCACAAGTTGTTGCTCTTTGGTCCCAGTGCCCAGGTACAGTGAAGCAAGAATTATTCTTTCTTTGGCCTTGCTGACATTATCCTGAGACACAAAAAGTGAAAAATATTCAAATATTGAAAAAAAAAGTTAAATAATTAACAATTGTACCTTCAGCGTGGTAAAAAATTGATTTGGTTCGTGTAAAACTGTGATGTCTTTGCCATTTACTGCAAACACCGGGGCATGTTCTCCCATCCATTTTACTATATCATCTGAGGTTTGTCCCGTACAAGAACTACTTGAGTAACAACTAGAAGTCGGAAAAATCTTTGTACCAATCCACCAACAATATTTGGAGGATCTAGCGAATAAAACTGGACCAAAATCAAGTACAGCTTGCATTTGAAATCGTGAATCACAATATTTTTAAATTTTTACCGAAAATGGCTTTGTAACCAGGTCAACTGTAACCAAGCCTTCCAAGGTTGCCAGGCAAATGAGACGACAACAAGGTCGGCCATCTTGAAGTGTGCATCTCTTTCCGACTTATTTATGTTCTTTGCACGTTGCCCTGAAGGTATGTCTTTTAGTTCAGTTTTTGTTAAACATTTTATCCTTCTTTAATTGGAAGATAGCTGTGTTATTCTCACAACTGTGAGCATAAAACTGCTTTTGAAACATCTGACAGTTGGACAAGAATGTTTTGTTACAGTCTGTACTTAGTGCTTTAAGCTTATTATTTTAATAAATGAGGTTACAAGCTTATGGGAAGTTCCAAGTGAACAATGGAAGAGATGACTAACGTTTATTCCACATGCGTTTTATTAATCTATGTACACTTCCGTGCCATTCCTGGTTGTGTTCTTGTTAATTTTTTTATGATGTTAGCACTGATAATTATTACAATTAATTTGATGAGCAGGGGACATCAGCTTACTAAATCAAACGCACTTGGGCTTTGTTTTTTTCAGGCCTTGTCTATTCATAAATAACTAAAATGGAGATCGTGTATGTGTACACAAAGAAGAGAAGTGAATTCGGCCGTCAGTGTAATTTCTCTGACCGGCAAGCTGAGCTCCATGTCGACATAGCTCCAGATGAAAAACTTCTTCAAGATTACATTGAGAAAAATCCTTGTGACACTGGAATTCAGTGTGTACAAGAAATGTCTGAACATGAGGTGAGAATCAAGAAATAAGAATCCTTTGTGATTTTGTTGTTTGCAGTTCAATTTTATCCTTGGTTGAACTACAACATAATTTATATATTAATTGAATGTTCATGCAGTACTCTCATGTTATTTCTCATAAACCAATGGCAAAATAAATATGAGCAACTAATAAAGTTTGATTCTGAAAGTACCACAGAAAACATTTTCTGGGCTGGATGAGACAGGTGCTGTCTTCAATGCTTCAATGGCTTCAATGCATTATAAAGGACTTTTTCAGTTCTTTCTTTAATATTCTAGTTAGTGGATTTCACATGTGCCGCTTTAATACTTTACTGGAAGTGAAAATAAGTCATTGTGCACTAGCTCAATCTTTCAGTTCTGGCACATAATACATAAAATAATCATTGTACTCTAGGTGAATACAGAGAGGTTTGAAACAGAGAGTCGAGGAATAAACCATGTTGAGGGGGGCTGGCCAAAGGATGTCAATCCTGCTGAAGTTGAACAAACCATCAGATACAGAAAGAAAGTGGAAAAGGATGAAATATACATGAATACTATACAACAACTTGGAAATGTAAGTACCGGTACAAACTCCTTTCAGTAACTTCAAACTGTAATAGTTGATCAGCTCAAGAGATTTTACATCATATGATATACCGTAAGTTGAAGTGGTCACCCAAACTGGTCCTAGTGGCTTAGTTATTTTGTCACATTATTAGATTATGGAACATTGCATCAAACAAAACAATGCAATTGACATCTACGAGGAATACTTTGCTGAGATTGATGTCGACACATCAGGAGACCCACCTTCTGCTAAAACCATCAATGTATTCAGGTGAGTTTTTATTCTCAGCAGTAATTAACAGGGGTAGAGATTCTTCACTGAGATCAAAATATGAAATTAACAACAGAGACACACACTGAAAATTTCAGAATGAAGTGTAAATGAGTTTTACTGGTAAATTGTGATAGAGCATCTTCAGTTATCCTGTCATCAAGGGTAGGCAAGGGGAGTGAGTTTTCAAGACTCCTTCTTGCCTCATTATAATTACACAGAAGCCTTGTTAAGCTCTAGCAGTGCAGGTCACTTGCAAGTGTCTCATGGACTCTCTCTGTGAATCGTTCCTTTCCCACTTCACATTCCCTTAATTTTATCCTTTCTTCTACCCTCCTGGCCCTCATTTCAGCTCTTTTAAGGAGACTTGGGTAATATGAGCAAAATCACATCCTCAAACAATGACTAATTGCCTTCAGTCATAATTCTTCTCATTGTGACTTGCATATATAATGGGTTAAGAAATACAAGTTAACCTAGTTAACGACTAGGTGCAAGTTTTGCTCAGTTACTGGGGTGGCGTGGCGAGGTGTTAGTGGTTGCCAGGAACCTTATAGTCTTCTGGCTTATGTCTGATGTCTTCAGGCCGTCCAGTAGTCAGCGGTGGTTCCAGATTGTATTTTTTGTGTGCACCTTTTACATGTGCTTGTAGTTGTACTTTGCTGTGCATTTGGGGCATGGTAGCTCGTGTGTTTTCCGTGTATAATACTAATAATAAAGATGTGCATTATACACGGGTAAATACGTATTTCCCCTCCCTTTAGTTATTATTATTTATTTATTTATTTATTTTTCTTCCACTGAACTCCTAGTTCTGTGTGATGGGTGCTTGGTTTGGGGCTGGGTGTGGCGGGCAGGGCTCATGGCTGGGTTGCAGGTAGGGCAGGCTTATGGGGTGTTCCACCGACCTGGTATGGGTTTGCGGTACCAGTCCCCAGGTCCCTGAGGACCCAACCTCCACTTGCGACGCTGGCATTAACCTTATGAAAGAGTACCACTTGTTTTTACCATTCTAATTGCAAGCGTGTTGCCAATATTTTAGAGATCCTTGTGAGATGAAGCGTACAGCCACCAGTCTGTCATGGTATCCCGAGAGCACCAGAAAGCTAGCTGTAGCTTACTCCATTTTGGAGTTTCAGCAGTTTGCTGGAGAAACTTCTATGGATTCCTACATCTGGGATATTGGTAAGGACTGTTTTATCAAAACCAACTGCTGGGGCATTTAGGTCATTACCTCAGAAATATTGCCTTGTTGTACTTATTTCATGTACTTCCAAAATAGCCAGTTTGTGAAAAGACAAGTTCAAGATCTAGTGAACTTGAGGCAAGTGTACATGTATCTGTCCAATGCATAAAATCAAGAAAATAAGTAGGGTTTATGGTGTCTCCTTAATTCCATTTTACTTTTGACTTAAAAAAAGAAGTAAAAACACAACAAAACAAACAAAGTCACAGGTGTCAGAAATAACAGTGCAATGCAAAAACTCTTTGAAAACAACTTGTCAATGAATGCAAAGCAGTTTGTGACGTAAAATCAAGAATAGGCCCATGCCTCTCACAGCACGGTCGTGGGGCCATATGACTGCTTGTTTTGATGACTTTACAAAGCTTGTGTGACACATGAAAAGCAAAATTTTGAAGTAAAAATAGTAAAATATGTTTGCTATAAGTGGAAAGAATTATCTTATCAAAAAAAATTTTTTCTGGTTTTAGGTGCACTTTAAAATGTACATGTAAGAAGTGTTGTTTTTCCTTTATATTTTTGTCGCAGAGAATCCCAATAAACCTGAACTTGCCCTTAAGCCCGTGTCTCCACTGGTTTGCTTGGAATACAATCCAAAGGATCCTCACATTCTTGTGGGAGGATGCTACAATGGACAGCTAGGTATAAACAACTTACAAGGATTGCTTTGAAACCATATGGGAATCAAGTATATTTAGGCCAGAATGGAAACTGCTCATAGTTACCTATGGTTACCGTACTGCAGTATGCAGTGCAAGGGTTAAAGAGGTTATGCATTATTCTCAGTAATGTTTTGTTCAGTCTATAAAATGCATCTTTGGTTTTTAGTATTTTTTTGTCTCTTATTGCACACACAGGTTTTTGGGATACTCGGAAGGGATCACATCCTGTGGAAATGACAGCTATTGAGTACAGCCACAGGGATCCCATCTACAAAACAATATTCCTTCAGTCCAAGACAGGTTGGTGCAGAGTGTTGTCATCATCCTCATTATCATCATTATCACTATTTACAGGCAGTATCATCACCATGTGTTGTCATCGTCAGCATTATCATCATTTTTATTGTCATTGTCATTGTCACTGTTATTATCATTGTCATTATCATCGTCATCATCCTTGTCATTACAATCATCATGTTTATGATGAGCATCATGGTGATGATGATGATTGTTATGGCCATTCATTAATATAATTATCAATATTTATACAATCTTTTGTGAACATTAACATTAAAATTAAATTGTTTCCCCAGATATCATGTTTCTGAAATGCCAAAACTGTCTCCGTAGGTACTGAGTGCTTCTCCACCAGCACTGATGGACAGGTTTTGTGGTGGGATATTCGGAAGTTGGGTGAGCCTACAGAATCCCTCTTGTTGTGTCCAAATGTAAAGAAAGATCCTCGCCCACAGGGAGGGGTGTCACTGGAATTCGAACCCACCATGCCGACCAAGTTCATGGTAGGAACAGAGCAAGGTTCAGTGCTGTCCTGCAATCGAAAGGCTAAGTCTCCTTCTGAAAAGATAGTCTGCTCATTTTCTCAGCATTATGGTCCTGTGTACGCTGTTCAGGTTTGGGCATCTGGTTTTTGTTCTTTGAAATTCATTCAAATGGAAATTAAATTCCAAAGTCATTTGGTAACTGACCAGTTTTGTTTTTCACATTGCAGCGTAATCCATTCTTCCCCAAGAACTTCTTGACGATTGGTGACTGGACTGCCAGGGTAAGGGCAAATTAAAGATTTTATGAACCTTTGCACAGCTCGGTCCTTACAGTAGAAACTGACAACATTCAAAGTTATCGCATTTTTGTAAAGAACTACGTATTGTACAGTTAAGTTCACACTAACAATTTTCTTTACCACACTCTTACACGTGCTATCCTGAAACATTGACACTCATTTAGTTTTACTTGCATGTATAAGATGAAAACTGCCCTAAAGTTTCATAAAGACAAGGTGTTTGCTACAAGTGTTTAAATGGTCTTGTTCCTGAATATTTATCCTCTAAATTTGTGAAACGAAATGAAGCATTTTACTCCCTGAGGGACTCTGTTAACAAACTATTTGTCCCGTTTCCGCAAACTAATTTCATGAAAAACAGCTTTAGTTATAGCGGAGCAGTTCTCTGGAACAGCCTACCCTAAATGATTAGTTAATCTTCATTTTTAATGTTAGAGTATCCAGGGCATTCATGAAAAACAGATTTTAGATAGATTAGACGTAGTTAGTTTTTGCATTTTGTTTAGGATAGTTAGGTTATTTCTAATTTTTATACTTCTGATGGATTTTACCATGTTTAAATAAAGAACTATTCTATTCTTCTTAATGACCCAGTGATGTAATCTCACAACATACATGTATGACAATTACATGAACACAAGGAGATGCTCTGAGGGTTGAACCTTAGTGAAAAGCATAATCAAGAATTTGAGATTAATGTTAATTTGTTGCAGTGGCAGTTGCATAAATTTTGATCTGCTTATTTCTGTAGATCTGGTCTGAAGATCTCAGGGAGTCATCCATCATGTGGACCAAGTATGTCATCTTCCCTTCTAGTCGACCTATCCACACAAAATAATATTTAATAAATGTTTCCAAGGATCACTTAAATTTGCCACTTTAGTTGTGTTGACTGTCTGCACAAAAACTGTATTTCTTTAAATTTTGTTTACTGCTGTGTTTCCAGGGTACTGGTAACTTTAATTTGCCACTTAAGGTATGCATTGAGTGTCTGTGCAAAAAACTGGTTTTTTTTATTATTATTGTTGTTAACTGCACTGTACCTACACACTAAATGAGTTAACAGGAATTTATCCTAATTACCTGTACAGTAGTATTTCATACAGGGGTCACACAGGGAGCAGAGGAGTCCTATTTGACCATATTTCCAGTTAAATTCAAAGTACAATCACAGCACTAATCGATCTTGATGATTTGAATCACTGACTAGCTACAGCAGCGTAACATGCACACACACATACATACATTCTTAATTATCCTCTCCCCATTGGGGCTTTTCAGGGATAGTTTACAACACTGGCCGGGGGACTTTGCCAGACTGCTTGTGCGATTACAATTATTAATGAGGTAACTAATGAGTGCCCCCATAATGTGAATATTGAATTAGGACAGACACTATGCGTGGTCACAGCCAGAGTTTTGTTTAAGTCCCTAGTGGTTCTTTTACGTCCCACAGAATGAGATTTTAAGTGAAAGTATTATCATTTGTATGTAGTTTGAACATGTACGGTGATTCAAATCAGCAAGATCAATTTGCACTCTAAATATGTACAGTGAATTTAACTGGAAATACAATCAAATATGACTCCTCTGCTTCCTGTGGGGATCTTGGCTGAGTTGTTCAAAGCGGGATAAAGCACTAGTCCTGGATTAACTGAAGTTAACCTGGATTAGTGCTAATCATTCATCAACGCTCACTCAGCCAAGTTAGGTTTTGATGGTAAGTATGTTACATGGCAACCTGGGTGCAATGTTTCCTTAGACTTGAATTAGACAATCAAAGCAGTTAGGTGGCTAGTATGTCAAATAAACAACAGACTCTACAACTTTCCTGCCTTAGAACAAAACTGCTGTATTTAATTACCCATAGCCGTGACAGGAAGAGGAAGTGAGAACTTCCTGTCCCCCTTTTGCTACCCCTCTCACCAGACCCCCTGGCTCCTACCTTTTAATTCAATAATTCCTTGGTCTTGTTTCCAGGCAACACATGTCATACATGACAGATGGATGCTGGAGCCCTGTTCGACCTGCAGTGTTCTTTACTACCAAGATGGATGGTACTTTAGATGTGTGGGATTACCTCTTCAAACAGAATGACCCTACACTCAGCATTCAGGTGAGTGGACACATGCTCCACGTGATATAATACTGAGGCCTTCCAAGGGGTAGAAGCAACTTTTAAGTGACCTGGCTCTGAAAGCAGGTGGCAATCTTCTCCCAAACACAGACAACCAACAGAAAATGGCAGTAAAAGCACAACAGTTTGCGACAGACAATTCACTTTCCAGTCCTCTTTGTCTTCTTTGTAACAGTGACACAGTCACATTTGTCCCTAAAAAAACAAGTGAGAAACAGACTTGTAAATGAGCAACAAAGCAACACCAGACCACCCGTCGGAAGGCCTCATTACTGTGATCCTTTGCAGAAGGCTGTCCAGTCTGTAAGAATCCATGTCAGGATACAATATTGAAGGGCTGGGGGCATAACCAACCCCCTTAATAACTTTTTGGGCCTTTTTTTGCAAAAATTCAGCTAATTTGGACCAAAAAAAGAAAAAAACCCTAAAAGTCATTTGGGTTGGTGATGCCCCCTGCAGCCCTTCAATTATAACACCCATCAGAGGTTAACTACTTTTTGGTGCATAATATAATGCTTGTCTTCAAGTAAGCCACGGCAGTGTGCAGAGAATACAATTTACTAACTAATAAGAGGAAGGAGATACCATGGTAGTTGCTAATACCTCTCTGTTATGTTTCTGAAAAAGGTGGCAAAAGTCATTCCACTACTACTGGTAATTCTTGAAAAAGCATCTCACATTCTAGGAAAACGTATTTAGTCCTTGTCGTCGTGCAAAACAAACATTATTTATTTCCCATTTGGTCCATCCCAACCACTCAAATAGTAGCAGCTGTAGTATGGTAATGTTTGCTTTGCACAGGTCTGTGACGAGTCTCTAAATTCGCTGCGTGTTCAAGAGCAGGGAAGGTTGGTAGCCTGTGGCTCGCACTCTGGTACTGTCACCTTGTTGGAGTTGTCTGACGGACTGTGTAACATACAGAGGAATGAAAAGGCATCAGTTACTGCGGTAAGAACACAGTGATCGGATGATAAAACTATTATTGAACTAGTTTATCGCAAAATATGATTCATCTGCTCGTCACTGACAAATCACGATATTTCGCTCAACCTCGTCCCATAATTGTTAATTTTGTTAATTCCGTTCATTCTGGAATAGTCCGGAATAGTCCCCAAAAATGCTCCCTTGATATCCTTCTGTTTGATTGACCCCACTTATCTGAGAACGTGCAGTATATGGAAGCATTGTAGATTGGTGTGTCGCCATCTTAGATACCTGGAAGTAGTAATTGAGGATTGCAGCATTTTATATAATTATCCTGTCCTATTTCAATTCTTCCAGATGTTTGAAAGAGAGACGAAAAGGGAAAAGATTTTGGAAACAAGACATCGTGAGATGCGGCTGAAAGAGAGGTCAAAGAGTTCACAAGACAAGTAAGGACATATAACTAGATGCTTTCAAAATATTACTGACACTGTTTCCCAACTTAAGCTGCCTCATCATCATGGCCAGTTTTATGGCCTCAGAAAATGCTCTTACAACCCTCTTTTATTTGGGAACTACCGTTTGCGGCTTAACGGCAAAGTATCGGGACAATTTTATTGTGAATGGTGAGATCTTGTATGTTGAAGTAACCCCAGTCGTTACAAGAGTAGATAGCTTGACCCAACGGATAGAGCAGTTTTCAAACCAAACCCAAAGCAATTACTGTGACCAATCACAACAGACGCAAACAGAGCAACTAGCCAATCAGAATACGAGGCAATTACACTTAACCGGCGCAAAGCGCGGGAAATGTCCGCGTGCAAGTCGCGATCGACCAATCACAACAAGTGTAAGTAGTGTAATTAGCCAATCAAATTACGAAGCAATTACACGTAACCGGCGCAAAGCGCGGGAAATGCCCGCGTGCAAGTCATGATTGGTTTTGGTTTTGCTTCTCACTGGTTGAGAAAGTGGCGCGAGTTTTGCTGGCCAATCATAGAGCGAAGCAATGCAAAACCAAAGCAAAACGAGAATTACTTTCGACACTCAATTGAAAACTAAGTCGCTATCCAGTGAATAAAATCTACTGCAAGTAATAAATGTTTAACCGTTGGATAGAGAGGCTTTCAGTCGAGTGTCCAAAGTAATCCTTGTTTGTTTTGGTTTTGCATTGCTTCGATCTGTGATTGGTTGACAAAACTCGCGCCACTTTCTCAACCAATGAGAAGCCACTGTCTACATTTGTAATTCTACCCAGTTAATGGAGAGAGTCTACATTTGTAATTCTACCCAGTTGATGTAGAGAAAGTCTGAAAAGAATTCTGGAAAGTCAGCATTTTTGTTGTAAAAGGACAATTGTCAGTGTTCGGACAGGACTCGAGCCTACGGCTCTTCGCTTACTAATCCTCTCTTCTAACCACTAGACCACCACGTTGATCGCTGGTTGAACAAAACTCAATTTTTAAACATAAAATAATTCATGGGCTGATTTTACACCCTGTAGTAAGCCTATATAAAAGAAGTAATAATCGCAAAAAAATAATTATAGAAAGTAAATGGAAAAGGTCGATCATCAAACCTCAACAAAAAGCTAACCGTTTAAAATCAGCGCTTAGGCCTAATCACTGTAGATCAGTGATATTCTATGCAAGGCTATAATAAATATCTAGTTATACAACTTCCCGTCGTCTTGTTCTTCAGTGGTCTAGTGGTAAGAAATCGTTCCTACTACCGTTCCTGCTAGCGCCGTATCCAGTCCAAATATCGTGATTTTTTTATTCGTTCTTTGTTCTTGTTCTCAAAGTGGTACTACGATCAGAAAATCACTTGTCTTTTTTCTTCAAATTTCGAAAGTGTGCTTGCTTAACACCCGACTCGCGAAATTTCAAGCTTTAATTTCAAGCAGAAGACTGTTTACTTTGAGTGCAACTTTTTAATTTAACGGTCCGCCATTACTCACGTTCGTAACTGACCGATTAGGCCTCGGAGAGCTGGATCCAAGATAAAATGACGTCATATGCTCACTTGTTTAAAATTGCAGTGTGTGAATGCAGCTTATTAGGTATGCAAAACACGAGTTTGAGAGTCTGAAAGCTCAAAATTCCCGTGCTGCATACTAAATCAGCCGTGTTTACACACACTGCATTCTTACTCTTGTGAGCTTTTTACGTCATTTTGTCCTCGATCCAGTTCTCTCAAGATGTTGAAGTTAGTAATGGCGGATCACTCAATAGAAACATTTCAGTCCAAATTAAAGCTTGAAATTTCGCGAGTCGGTTGTTAATTTCAAGCGGTCTTTTGCGGTGGCTTCATCAGTACTTTGCAATTGGAATGATCTTCCACAGTCAATAAATTAAACAGTTTATATGACTTAGACATTTTTAGCCTAAACTCTAATCTGGATGCCTGTTTGAATACCGAGTCTAACCTCCCTAATCAGCGCATTCAAAGCCGGTATTTTTCCCCACATAGCTTCAAAATGTTTAACGAAAACCTTTCTGAAAACACGGTTAAGTCTAGTTTTTCCATCTTTCATAACAATATTGTGAGCATCAATCGCAATTTAGAAAATGTAGAATTGTTATTAGATGAACTCGATTTTTACTTTGATGTTATTGGTATCTCGGAAACAAGAATTACAAATTCTAATGAGAGCAACGCCCAACCGAGCATTTCTGGTTATGTTTTTGAATATGTGCCAACACCATTGTCCTCTGGAGGCATTGGCCTCTTTGTTGATCAATCACTAAATTACAATGTTCTTGA
>JAEMWC010000418.1:450000-480000 GCA_016490735.1 Pachyseris speciosa | reverse complement strand
TTTTTTTTTTAATAAACTCCCTTAAATTTCTGTTTATGTCTGTACACTAATAGGAGACGTCTGCACGCAGGGTACGTTTTCCGAAAAAAAGGCCGGGAGATCACTTGCGCTGGAATATTTCCCTAATTATGACAATGCTGTGAATAATCACAACTTGTTCTGAGCTGTGTAAGGGTGCTACAATGTTCAAAACGTGCCCCTAATTGTGCCATGACGCCGAATTATTGGTTTTATTTTATTTATTTTCACTTTTTTCTCTTGTTAGGTACCACCTACAGACGACAATTTAGTGAAAACGGATGGTTCTGAGGAGGGGGTCAAATCATAGACCACCATAATTCTCTCATACAACTATGACTAATCGATCTGCCAAACCAGGCATTGTAAATAGTATTTTAGAACGTCTTATTGAAGAGGCATCCATTCACCAGACGTCATAGTCATTCAGTATTCCGTCAGAATGCAGTTTTATTGGAGTGTGACCGGACACGTTATAATCATTTGTTCGTATTCTGGTCAAATTGTGAGGTGCGATTTTGTACAAAAAAGGTTTGTATAAATTAAAGAAAATCTACACTCTTGTTGTTGTTGTTTGTTTGTTTTTTCGTTGATCTTTCTCGGCTTATTTTTTGCTTTCAAGTTTCGTTTCCTAGAGCGCACTTTTACATAATGATGAAGACATTGATCAAACTCTGAAAAGCTAAAAAATTATCAATATGGTTACCGTATATTTCCCTTAGGCCCTGGCAAACGAGGACACATTGTTGCAGACACATTGTTGCGCATGATGTTTCCTGGGTGCGCAAACGAGCGGGACAAAACAAAACGTTGTGTTTCTATGCTGTGCAAACTGGGAAACATTTGCTGCGGACACAAAATGTTTCTGGTAAAAATCAGGGACATTTTTTGTGTCTCGGACACAAATTCTGTGTCCGCAACAAATGTTGCGCGCGCGGGCAAATAGGGACACATTTCAGTGTGTCCTCGTTTGCCAGGACCTTTAAGCTCTGTCTAAACGAGGCCACAATGTTGCGGCAACAATTTGAGCTTGCGCGTGTTTCCTCGATGTTCCCCGTTTAGCCACTCGAGGAAACATTGCCGGTTGCGGCAACAAAAAATGTTTCTGAGGAAGTTAAAAAATAAATAAATAGCGCTTTACGTTGTAATTGCCTTCTGTTCTGTACCTTTCGTAAGGTCTAAAATTTCGCTGCGGTAAATCCTCACGATCAATTTTGCGGCCATCCTTAATTAATGGAGAATTTGCTAAGACTATCTTCTCATTTCTTTTCATTTCTGACAAGCGTTAGTGGCAGTTTTCTCCAGTTAATCGTGAGAAAGATGACTTTGTTTGTCCCTACGAAAGTTTTGCCGGAGTCCCTTTTTCCTATTGCTCGACCTCACCGCTCCCCCTCCCCCCTCCCCCAAAACGTCCTCATCAGATCCGTACCCAGTGGACACCATGTTAGCGGTTTTCCGGGGGGGCTTATTGGAGAGGGGGGCCTTGTTTTCACCAAGTATTCCACGTACACTGCAGTATTCTTCAAGAAGAGCTCTGCCAAGCATAATAACCGAGTCCCTTTCAAGGTCAAGTAGTTCCTGGTTAATTTCTAGCAAAGGCTTCATTGTAGAACCACTCTGTTCTTCTTTTACTGCATTCCTTAATCCAGAGGTTACAAGTTAACAAGGTTACATGTAATCAGTGATTACATGAGTAGAAGAAAACTGGTGGAAGATCTTGCTCAGTCCTGGGAGCTTGAAAAGGACTTTAAATGACGTTGGACTCCTTGGTGTAAACTCTTTTGGACGCTTGGCCTTCTTTTTGTTTCGCCTTTTCTGTACAACAGCGCCACTACAATCAGAAGTATTATCAAAACTAGAGCAACCGTGGTGCCAATGAACCATGGCTGACGCATGAACAACTTCATCTTGTACAAAGTGCCTCCGCTAGCAGCCTGTGCGTCTACCACACTGACCTCTCCATTGGAGTGTGCAGTGTGAAGTGTTGGATTAACGTCTCCACCTAACACAGCAACAGATTTACCATGCGTTGAAACCATCACTTCATCACTGATAGGTATTGAGTAGCCTTCACTCATTACATGAACTTTTATCACATTAAGTCGTGTTTGCTTTGAGTCCAGTTAACAAACAGGACGACCCATGATCTGACTCGTGATTTGTGTAAAAAAATTGAGGCCATAAAATGGCTGATATCTTGACTGGTCTTGAAAGCGCCCATGAGATATTTATTCTGTCATGCCCACTAGCAGCTGGATGGAAGTCATTTCCCATACTGTCAGTGGGATGCAGTGATGGAGAGGGTTTCTTTGCAGTCAAAAGGGCCTTGCCAGTCCTGCGAGACACTTGCTTAAAACCTTGGGTCAGAATAATTGCATTTTCACCAACTGCTTTCACTTTGAACACATACAAAGTTTCAGGATCCAGGTTGTGAACAACATATTTGTCCTTTAGTGAACTTACAGCCACCATCCACTGCTTGTTGCTGTCACTTTTACGATATTCCACGACATAGACAACATTTGATGAGTCAGGGAGCGAGATGGAGCTCCACGCTAGTGACACGGAGTTGTGTGAGGCTTACACCTGATTGCCGTACTTTACACATATTCAAACAGCTGGCAAAAATCAAGAATTCCAGCAAAAACTACTTTTGCATATGGCGTAGTTTCTTTCTGATAAAGTCCGTTTACACCCATCGAACTATAACTTTAGCTTGCTGCTTATTTTTTTATCACAATCCGTGCAAAATAAATACAAGGTGTGATTCTGTACTGTCTTACAATTTCACTTATCTCCTCTGGATAAATTTCTTTGGTGAAGTCAGTAGCTTGCAATGCGATCTGCAGCCCAAATTCACTTTTATACCTGCGACCCAACACTATACTGGAACTCGGGGATACTAAAAAAAATTTTAACACGGGGAGGCTTTGCCCCAAGGTCCAACTCCCTACCCTTTTATATACCATTTTTGACGGAAAAGGTACCCTTTCGTATACCTTCCATTGACAAATAGTACACCTTTCGTATAGCAAAAACAGGAAGTCCTCTTGTTATTTCATGTAGAGTTCAATAAATTAAAACAGTACAATCATAAGGTATGTGTGTTCGAAATATTTTAATGAAAGGCACCCTTTCAAATACTTCGACTAGTGAAATTCCTACCCTTTCATATACCTGAAGCGTGAAAAACATATCCCTTTCGGGGGACATTTTCCTGTACTTAGTGTGCGCGAAAAGAAATACTCCTTCTTCTCGGGTTATCTTTGCAGACCAGGGCAACTGTCCTCACTGGCCAGAGGTCACTTTCTGTAAGCGAGATAGCGACTTGGCTTGTTTTGTAATGGTACAGGAATGCATTCCAGCTGTGTAGTTTTGCAATGTGAGAAGTTGACTGTGTTGAACTTATGCTCGTAGCGGAGCTTTGTTGTGACCTAAATCTGACGGATCCAAATCTGACATTTGACAAAAAGATGTCTGTATAGGGAAGCAGGGATTTCACGTGGTGGTGTGCCTCCCACCAATTTGGCCTGGCTGCTCAAAAACCAACATTTCCAAATTCCAATAGACCTCAGCACCGGATAGTGTACCCAATTAGCACCGTGTGTGCTAAATACATTGGCACTCAAAATAAAGTGATTTTATATTAATTGCTCTCTTGCAGTACCTTGTGACCTTCATCTCCCCCTTCGCAAAAACATGTACATGTACTCACAATGTTTATCCCTTAATTTTATTGTGCCAACAATTGATATGAATTATAAATAGAACCCATAGCAGGGTTGATTTGTTATAAAAGTAGCTGACTAGAAAGTTTACAGAAAGCTAGTTTATGCAAAGAGGAAGCTACAAATTCAATTGCATACTATTTGGCAACTTTAGCAAATCGAGTAAATTGGAAACGACCAGCATACATGTGCATCAGCAGTTAAAACACCAAACACGTAAAAGAATGCTTCACTCTTCCACTCTCAATAGATTCAGTTCTTCAATTGCAAAATATGTTCCAAAACATATATGTAAAAACTATATAAATTGAACAATGAAATATCCTCAGTGCCTTCGTTTCAACAGTGACATTTTAGGACTTCATATACAGCAGCAAAAAGTTTGAACAACTCTATGCTGTTTTTTTGCCATAATATAATGCCACAAGAGCCACACCCATGATGACAATGATGATGAGAACAAAACCATATAGCCCGATCCATTAAAGTTGAACACTCATCTGGTTTTTTTTTTTTTAATTTAGTTTAATAATAATATTGTAATGCGCTTTTGAGTATTTTTATAGAAAAAGCGCAATATAAGTATTTAAATATTATTATTATTATAATGAAAGCAGCAAGCTATTAATTAGTATTGCCGTAAATATTAAATGCTGCACCAAAAAATTTGAGTACACTCAGTTACTTTGCACTAAAGTAACAACAACTTCAGAGCTAAGCATAAGTTCCCTTCTCTCCTATCTTACAAATCAAGACCAGGGCAAATATCATGCCAAGAACCTGCAGAGAAAAGAACAAAGGGTTCAAATATTTTAGCACGTATATTGAACTACACACTTTTAAAGCCAGAAGCAGTCAAGAGATGTCTTGTTCTGTAACAGTCAATCAGAC
Source organism: Pachyseris speciosa (assembly GCA_016490735.1). Taxonomy (NCBI): domain Eukaryota; kingdom Metazoa; phylum Cnidaria; class Anthozoa; order Scleractinia; family Pachyseridae; genus Pachyseris; species Pachyseris speciosa. The sequence goes on along the minus strand of JAEMWC010000418.1, from coordinate 475,363 downwards.
AGTTGATCAGTCAGTCATTGACCATGCTGAAAGGCAAGTAGGTTTCCAGTGGGTCAGTTGGTTGACACACACACACACACACACACACACACACACACACACACACACACACACACACACACACACACACACACACACACACACATACTTTATTCGTCCCAAAAGGGCTTTTCAGAATAAAGGTACAATTACAATTAAAAAGTTTAACACAAACAGAAACTATGTACAAGTGATATAAAAACAAGTCAAAATAACAATAAATTAAGCTAGTTTAAAGTGTGCAATTAAGACTCTAATTTTAAAAGTAAATCTTCCTTTATACAGTGTTTGAAGTCTGTTAGTGTGGCTTTTAAATTATAGGCATTGTCTAATGAGTTCCAAAGTTTGACGGTTCTGAAATAAAAGGTTCTTTGTCTGTGGTTGATCAGCCATGCTGAGAGACAGGTAGGTTGCCAGTCAGCCTGTCAGTCAGACAGTTTAGGCTGAGGGTTAAGCACCCAGCCCACATTGAGAGGTAGGTGGGTGGCCAGTCAGTCAGCCAGCCAGCTAGTCAGTCAGTCAGTCAATCCGTCAGCCAGCCAGCCAGCCAGCCAGCCTGTTGGCCAGCCAGCCAGTTGGGCAGTCAGTCAGCCATTTGTTTTCTCATTCATGTAGTCAGCCAGGAGAAGAGAAATTAAGAACTCAAGATAGTCAATCTGTATATAGCAGTAAGCCCCTCAAGTCAGACAGTCTTGTCACAAGTCAGATCAGTCCATCAGTGCTGTTTGGCAATCAGTTGGTCAAGTCTTAATTTGCAAGTCAGTCACAGACATTCACTATGCCAAGCTCAGTTGGTACAACAAGGAGAAACTTGATACTGATCACCACTGGGAATCAACAGAGAGCTTTATGAAGAAAATTATGCCCAGGAAGGGGGCGGGGTACTTGGGTTAATTTCTGCTGGGTATGTGCCACTGGCCACTCACAACCCATACCCCATTATAGTCTATTCTGTGGCTGATTATAGACCCCATCTTAGTCTCTTTTGGACAAATGTAATTTTCATGTTCCCAACTTGGTCACTTTCTGATTATGGATCTACCTTACAAAGCCTTTTAAGTAGGTCGTCCAAAAATGAATTGACCCATTCACCTACAGTGCAAATATTCTGGTACATTTACCCCCAAAATCCCGAAAATGTGTGAGCCCATTCTAGTAACTCTATTGACAGGGTTCGTACACTTTTGAGCTGTGAAAATTCCATGACTTTTTGAAAAAATTCTATGACCTAAGTTAAGCAACTGTTCTGAGACAGTAATGTCAAAACAATGACAAAAATGTTCGCAAGCGTAATCTTACAACACGCGCTATGTTTATTTCTACTGAAATAAATCATAGATTTGGGCTAGTCAGTTAATTTTTGTAGCTTTGGATCTACATTGCTTTCCACCTCTAGAAAGCCCGCTGATTTTCATGACTTTCCATTTTCAGGACCCAAACCTAAATTCCAGGACTTTCCAGGCCTGGAAAATTAAATTATAAAATTCAATGACTTTTCAGGTTTTCCTGGACCCGTACGAATCCTAACTGAAAATGCAACCCCATTATAGTCAATCCAGTCATGAAAATGCGACACCATCCAGCGGCACATCCCCATTAGCCTATTACTAGGAAGTACCCCCCCCCCCCCCCCTAGGAAATTATGCGCAAAAAGGTCTTTCACCTGAATGACAGTGACACCCACGCTGCAATTAAGTCACCATCACTGTCATTCACCAACAACAATCAACAGCAACAATCTTTATTATTTACACCTTTTCTTACAATTAGCATTACATTTTTAAAGGAATTTAGATCTGTAAAAAGGGGAAAAGAAAAGCTAAATTATTACAATTTAAAGGTGTCTAGGAGCTAAATAAACCTAAGTTTTCTAGTTAGCCCCCAGCTAAGGAAAGGTAACAGCTACGACAGAAACAACAACAGATACACACATTTAAAAACTAAGAGAAAAAATAAGCACATATATAGGCAGTCATTGGCATGATTTTACTTACTGGATTGAGTTTTAAGAAGAAATTCTTTTAATTTGCCAGGAAAGGTAAAAGTGTTAAGATTTTTCAAGCTAGTTGGAAGATCTTGCCAAAGGTCAACTACAATATTATTGGAGATACAGATTGTTTTCCAATGTTGGTTCTTGTGCACGGCTTATAAAAAATTTTAGTAGCGGCATATCTGGTATTATAACTATGAATTTCAGTAGCATACTGAAAATAGTTTTCAAAGATGTTTGGTAGTGCTTTGCTATGCCAACAATGTGCAAATTTAAGTGCTTGCAATTTAAAGATAGAAGTAACTGATAGGATATCTAACAGGTTCATAAGGGGAAAGGCACTTTCAGTGTTCTTTCAATGAGTAGTGGCAAAAAATATTGTTCTTATTACTGTGTTTTGTTTTGTTTCACCATGTCAAGTTCAGTTGATACAAGGAGAAACTTGATACTGATTGCCACTGGAAACTAACAGATAGCTTTCTGAAGAAATTAATTATGAGAAAAAAGCCTTTTACCTGTATCACAACGACAGTTACACCCACGGCCCCAATAACATACAGCTTATCCTGGATCAGTTTGATGAACTTGTCTTTGCAGGTCTGCAAAATATAACTTGCTATTACCATCCATAGATACCAAACTTTTTAATCACCAAGCTTCAGCTTAACAAAGATGAAAATAATTATTTTTGGTGGTTCCAGAAAATATCTATACCCCCAACACAGAGGGGATTTCACTTAGGACCCCCCTTGCCCCCAACATCCTTGGATTTTCCATTTTTACAAGAAATCAACAACCCCTACTCAAGGTTCTTGTTAAGAGCTGGTAACCAGTTATTTTTAGCGGCTTTTTATTCTGTTATTATAAAAGAACCTGTGAACATAACTTGAAGTATATTAGGTAAGAAGTATTTAAAATGAAAGATTTCTACTTTTATCAGACTCAAATGGAGCAGATCTACATTTTCAAGGAAATGACCCCCAAAGAGGATTTTTTCAGCTTCAACCCCTCTCCTGCTTTGATTTCCATAGCCTTTGACTCCCCCCCCCCCCCCCCCCCCCCCTTCCCATGAGAATTTCCAGAAACCCATCTGTTGTGCGGGGTGTTGATTTTTTCTGAAATAACCCATTATCAACCAATACATAGCTACAGCTGTTACTGTAAATACATACATGTGGGTAAATGTTATTCACGTTGAGAGGAGCCTTCCCACAATTGTCTTCCTTTTTATTTTTTTTGCAGCAGCTCTCCGGAACGCTGTGGCTACCATTAAAATGCTTTGACCCAAACCATTCAGTGTGGTTGTTCCAGCCACAGCACATTTCCTGAAATATCCAAATAAAATAATTTTCCATTATAAATCCACTATGATTTATATTACTTTCAGTCCACTCCATCATTTTGCTGTACTTCCCAAGAATCCAAAGGAGAATCACCAAGTCAAGAATTATCAACTACACTCAGGGTTTTCATCAAGAATTGTAGTAACAGGAGAATAGTGTAAAGTAACAGGAGAATTATTATGAAAGACTATTATGAAAGGGCAAAGGTCTTTTGGGGAGGAAGGAGCAAGCAAAATTCAGCTGGAGAATTCTGCATAGTAGCCAGAGAATTCTCCAATCTCTGATGCATAATGAGCACCACATAAACTACACCATAAGATTGGTTTGGTGTTGAGAAAGCCAAGTGTCCAGGATTTGTTGTGTTAGCTGAGTGACGGCAGGTTGTCTGAGGTGAACTGACAGGCCTAACCATGAAAAAGAAGGGGGAAAACAGAGCCATGCTCACCTAAGTGGATGAACAATATTAAACACATTACAATTGAAGGGCTCAGTGGAAGAAGGGCATAAGTGACGATTTTGGTTATTTTGCTGACGTCCTCCAAATGAGCTGAAGTTTTGCATGTGGCCTTTGATACATTAGAAAAACATTGCCCTATATTTCTTTCGCTTTTTTTACGCTCAGTTTTCGAGAAAACGCGGACCAAAATACGCATTCTACGCGTCACTTAGCACAGTCTTCCACCAAGCCCTTCTTATGAAAACTAAGCGCCAAATGTTCGTAATTGGCTTAAGACAACACGGAACGTCTCTGCTCAATAAGCCATAATGTGCTATATGACTTTTTGACTCATAAACAGCACACAAGGTGCCCAGCTGACTTGGAAATATGCCGGGTCTACTTGTTTTCTTGAATGCAGCACTTACTACAGGTGTTACTACCCGTGTTTTGCTTAATCGTAGCGCTCAGCAAGCTTGCTTGGCTCAGAAACAGTCCACAACATTCTTGATTGACTTAAAACAGCACACAGAAGCCTTGGTTAACCTTAAGTCAGCGCGCAACGAGTTTGTCTGACTTGAAAACAGCATTCAAGGGCTTAGCGCTAAAGTTAATTAAGTTAGACTTAACGGCGTTATTTGCATGTTCTGAAATTGAATCGTTAATGTCCTGTCATGCGTCACACAACTTGAAATACATTTTGCTGTTTATCTCGCGTGAAAATACTTCTTGCTGACGTTTAGCTCGCATGAAAATGCTCTTTGGTGATGTTTACAAGCCTCCACGGAAGCGAAATAACCGAGGTCATCGCGGCAAAGTGATTTATGTGTGGATATTCGCCAGCATGTTTTAACCGGTTTACAAAACACCACATGATAACGAATGCATTTTCGCTTTTGGTATTTGCCACACGCGTCAACTTTTCCTTGCATTAATTTCAGGATACTCGTCGTAAACGGACGGACTTTTCATCTTGCCGGTTTCCCTGTCTTCAATGATTTCTCCGTAATGTTTCCGAAGTGAAAATAATCTATAGTACGCGTAGTCTGAGCGGATTTAATCCCGTTACGTCACCCGCGGGAACTTTTCACTGTGACAGCGCCCTCTGTGGCCGCAATGAATTGTGGGAGAAAACTATGGCATCCAAGCGCGGACAACTCTCATCAAACATCGGAGATTTTCAGCCTAAAGTCCAAAAACACCTCTCGTTTTCCAAACTTTTAGCACGGTAACCTTTGACAGACGGTCCGAGACTAGCAACGGAGGGCCGCTTTTATGACGAGAGTTGCTTTCAGACTTTTTATCGCCTGGCCCCTTAATCTGTACTCCAAAACAGAGGGATTTCATGATTTGGAAAGCACAGAGAAAACTTCTTTGGATTCTTTCAGAGAAGCTAGTGGCTTGCGGGTAATTCAAGACTTCATGATGTCTTTTTTACCACCAGGCGAGCAGGCAAACACTCGGGCGTAATTCGATTAAATGGAACTCAGTACCGATCGAGCTGACTTCAACCGCGTAAGTTTCGTATCAGTGAATCGATGTTTTAACCGCTAAACTTATAGTCTACGTCACACTATCAAACAATAAGTCCCTGCCAATCATTTCATGTCCAGTTTCAGTAATCCAAGCAGGAAAAACTGTGCTAAGTGACGCGTAGAATGTGTATTTTGGTCCGCGTTTTGTCGAAAACTGAGCGTAAAACAAGCGAAAAGAATATAGGGCAATGTTTTTCTAATGTATCAAAGGCCACATGCAAAACTTCAGCTCATTTGGAGGACGTCAGCAAAATAACCAAAATCGTCACTTATGCCCTTCTTCCACTGAGCCCTTCAATTATAGTACTTTTGACAATGTCCACTTTAGGACATTTGTGGAAAAAAAAACTTCCAACAATAGTAACTTTGTCAAATTTCTGCTGCAGTCAGATAATGAGTTACTTATGTTAAAAATGCAAAAAAAACTCTGGGGTCACCACATTTGTTTTGGAAGTAGAGTGCAAGCTTGAACACCCTTAAATACAAGCACAGGCCCTTGTTAGATGAAACAGCTTCAATGGTTGTTATGGTGAAAATATGGAAAATGAATTCCTGCAGATGAAGTATCTTACTAATTTAACTGAATATGTAAACATATCAAACTAATATATATAGTACTTCCAACTGACAACATCACTCCATCCTCCTTAAATCAAAGTACTGTGCCTCAAAAGGAGATGTTGGTCTAAGCATTTGTGCTCAACCTATGACATGGCTTGACATTACTGTGTGAATTATATGCACTGCATGTGAAACAGCAGTTAGTGTGAACAATCTTATCGAAGGTGATTGCTAAATATAAGATTGACTATAAGTCACTTGAACCACTGCAGGGAAGTGCACAATACTTTGCAATGTTGGCCTACCGTTTCCTGCAGTTTATCCCATCCATCGGTGGTCCCTTCACTTCCTTCTTCTCCATAATGCTCGTGGAGCTCCTTTACGACGTTTTCGTCAACGGTTTTATCCAGCTAAAAATGAAAACCATAAATTATCAGTCAGACAAGTACTTACAATATTAATAATTTATTATTACATTGTAAAATGCATCTGTATGTTTCTTTCAACTGACCATTACCCAGAATTGAAAGGGTAATAAATGTTACAAAGTTAACAAAAACCTCTTTTCGATGCTGATATCCCAAAACAGCTGCAGCAATTTCCAGTCCGAGAATTACAGAAAGGCAGATGAAGAACTATAAGGAGAAAATAACAGAGATCAACGAATATGAAACCAAAGGAAGCCACAGTGCTTTGCCAAAAAAAATGCATAAATAATAGACTGATCAGAAATATATTTTAGACTCACAATAATGAGCATGCATCTGTTTTCTTTCCAGGCGCCACAGCATCCCATGAATGCAATCAATGCAATAAGAACTCCAGCAGCAATCATGACTTTGGGTCCTGTTGCAAATGGTACGGCATCTGTAAGGGTGACGTAGTCACCAAACTTGATGAGAACCCAGGCTCCAATTCCAATCAGAATGCCACCAAAAACCTGACAAACAACACACATGTTAAATAAAATAATGCAAAGATCTTACATTGTTGCTGCTATTTATAAACTCTACTTCATGGCATGTTTTTCAATTACTACTAGAATAAACATAACCATTCACAATAACAAAAACTCCTTCAAAATGCTATCTTGATACTTCTGGAAGTATTTTCATAGCAATCAAAAGGAAAAATACCGATTCTATATGAAATCACCTTGAATGCTTAAATAGGTTTATTGTTCTTTTGGTGAAGATAGCAAAAGCCAGTGTATACTCACAAAGAAAATAAAGTTGAAGAAAACCACCAAGAACTTGATCACTTTTGCTGCTCCTTCCATTTTGGATATTTTTTTCTGATCTTGAAAAAAAAACATATGTTAAAATAGCTTTAAAGATGCCTATCTACAGATACACTAAATGTCCAATTATATTTGTATTACTAAGATCTGTTATCACTGAGATATTCTGACCATCTTGTTTTGAATTCAAGATAGTCAATATTTTTGCTCACACCCAAACAGGAAAGTTCTTTTGTACGATGTTCAGTAAATAGCAATATATGAAATGACTTTCATACTATTTTACACCAGTCATGGAAGATAAGACAAGCTTCAAAATATCAGTCCTGAGATACCAAAAGTAAAAAACTAAAACTGGATGTTAAGTCTCAAAATGCAAATGTCTTGAATCATTGAAATAATATTACTGCACTGAAATGTTTTTAACTTTATTGCAATAGCAACTTAGGAGAAGTTATAACTACCCAAATCTTTGTAAACCAATTCAGCTTCATAAAAAAAATACTATATAGTGCAATGTTTTTGTTCACTTTTTAAATTTTCTCAATACTTGGGCTGTATTCTCATCATTATTAATATTTACTCCAGCTTATAAATTATGCATTGAAAAGTTTTATCACCATATCAGGCCACAAAATAAACCCTGCACTTTAAATCCTGATATGTTATGCTGAAGGGATATGGTTTGATGTTATAAGTAATCAAGACTTCTAGAGTTTGCCTCACAGCATTGACATACAGCTGTCCATATTAAGTGGTTTTAAGTCTCCTGCTGAATGCAAACAATGTAAACAATTAACGTCAGATCAGAGTAATTTAACATAATTGTTATGTAAATATTAAAATAAGTCAGGGCATGAAACTTTGGAGAAGCTGGCCCCATGAGAAAAGGCCTGAAGTCTGCCATACTTGCTTTCAAACTATCACTAGTCAGTTATCTTTATGTGTAGTTTTAAGCCAAACTACAGTACTACTGTAGAAAAATAATAAACTTAAATTCATTTGTACTAAAAAAACCTGGCCTTCACCTTTGAACAACACAACTTTACACAGCTTTCAAGATTTCATCTTTAGTATTTTTTTTTTGCTCTCTGTGACCTTTCAAGTTTTATAGAAATACTGCTATAACCATGCAGAAAGAAAACCAACCTTATATTAACTAATATTGTCATGTGTCAAAGAACGTGTGAAGTCAATTCAATTAACAAATTATTCAGAGCAAACGTCAGACACATATGTGAATAAAATATGAAACAAAAACCTAGACCTATGATCATCACATGAGGCCAAGAATATCTGACAAATGACACTTTCAACCCTGGGTTCTCTTGTATTTCATTAAGAGCAAAATTAAAATGATCTGAGCAACGCAGCATTAGAATGTGTAACTTAGGATAAATAACATGTTCGCAATTCAGTAAACAAACTGCCTGTCTTTATACTCAAAAGTAACGTTAAAACTACTCAAGAGACAGCTTTCAAAAACAATAAATTGAAGAGAGTTTGCGACATCTTTGGGGATTAAGATTCTTTGCGTTTGATCATCGACAAAAATAAACCTTATGACAACAGTATTAGACTTATAAGTTTACACAGTTCACAAAAAAGCATACTGGAGACACTATGACTACACTCCAACGATTCTCGGATATTTGGAGAAAAAGTAACCTAAAGCTTAGGGAAATAAATGACTAAGACCCCCTTGACGTAACTAAGTAACTAAACGTGACTTACGACTTCAATTTGAAAGTAAAATAAGCTTACTCGCGCTGGTAAACAAATTCAACCCAGCTACAGCCAAGCCCTTATATTAATGGAAAGTACCAGAAGCATTCCTTGGAAAGGATCAGTGCATTACTGTGGTAAAATAAAACTATTCGTTGCTCACATCAAATGAAACAGGTCCCTTTAGTTTATACCACATGTCAAAATAAGAATACAGTCTCGTGCAAAATCTTTTATCCACCATGATCAGGACTTAAACGTTGGATATTCTCGAATTCGAAGGTACGAATTACAGACTTGTAAGCCCACTTTCTAGGAGGATAATACCTAAAAATGCAAGGTTACAGCATTTTTTGAGACGTTCTAAATAATAAATCAACACTGCGTCAATGAATTAATCTCGCTCGATCACGTTAATGTTGCTCTGCATATTTTGCAGCGCAGCGTCTCTCCAGTTTAGACCGCGCGATTTGGTCTGCAACAAAATCGACCAAATTCGGACCGAAAATCGTACAAAGTATTGACAAAATTACAGTACATTCGATCATGCTTTGAGTAGGAGATGACATACCTCTTACGCTGCACACCGACAGTCTACACAGATCGACAGCCACCAGCAATAAGCGACCACGAACAAGAAACAAAATATAACGCCTCGCAAATCGTTCACAGTCAGCCCTGGAGCGACGCTTCCCATTGGCTGGGTTTACCCGCGAGAACTTCACGAGACCACACGAGAATTAGCGAGGGAGGAGAGCGGCGGGAACGTTTTCATATGACAACCTGAGGTCACGCCACCTTAATTGAGATGACATAAGCTGGTAAATATGTGCGCGGGGGTGTATTTTTTGTGCATAAAGTGAAAAGAAAATACGCGAATCCATGCCATGGAGCATGTACATTGGGTTCCTGGAACTGCACAATACAAGAACAAACAGCCACTCGCACCTCAGTCTTGACTTGTTTAGGAACTGTTTGCATCAGAGAAAACTCGTCCCTGGACGAGTTTCATCTCGATGACTTATCTGATTTGCCTCGTCGCTTGATTTTCGAGGGTAAATATGAAAATCCTGGGATAAGCCTGTCCTCAACAACAGGATGAAACGAGACGAGCATTCCAAGTAAACAGTCTTCCCGCCGCCGGGAAGAAAACTAAAGACATTTTACATGTAAAATATGAGCGAAAATTTAGTTCCGGGACATACGTAAAAAAAGAAAAACATTATCTCAGGAGGAAACCATTCCGGGATTACACCCGGGGTGGGTACTAAAAAAATTTTAGTACGGGGAGGCTCCACCCCGAGGTCCGACTCCTTACCCTTTTATATACCATTTTTGACAGAAAAGGTACCCCTTTCGTATACCAAAAACAGGAAGTCTTCTTTCATGTAGCGTTCAATAAATTAAAACAGTAGTTGTGAGGTACGTGTGTTTGAAATATTTTAATGAAAGGTCCTTTTAAATACCTAAATGACAGATTTCCCTACCCTTCCATATACTTCGACTCGTGAAATCCCTACGCTTTCATATACCTGAAGCGTGAAAAAGGTACCCCTTTCGGGCGGAGCCTCCCCGTATAGGCCATTATAGGGAGTACCCCCCCCCCCCCCCCCGAGGGATTACAATGTAACACTTCTCTGCCTTGATGTAAACTACGGAATCCGAAGTGGCTCAGCCTACGGAATCCGAGGTGGCTCAGCCACTTTTGTTTTCATTTTCATTTTGGTTTGCTTTTATTTCTCTTCGGCGTTTTCATTTTCGTTTGCATTTTTTGTTTTATTTGCATGGTGTTTGAAGTCTCTTTAAAGCGATGTTTTCATAAGAAGTTCATCTGTTCGGATTCCCTAGCTGAAATTTTAATTGTCCGAAAATGTTAGGGAACAAAATCTTCCTTTGAGGAAAAGCGAGCTGAAATGAAGCTTAATGAACTTTCCACGAACTTTCTAAGGAACTATTTTCTTTCCGAACATGCTAGCTGACGTTTTTGACCGCCAAAACAACAATTTCGACCTTTCCGAAAACCTCAGGGGCTATGATTTCCCATTTGCGAATCTTTTAGTCCACGTTTTAGTTTCGAAAATCCGAGTGAACTCTTTCACGACGCCGAAAGCGCAAGGCGAATTACCCTCCACCGAACAGATATCTACCGAAACTTGTGGTTGGGTGCCCCTACCTCTATAGAATCGAGTGAGATGTCTACTTTGCAGTGTTCAGTAAACTACAAGCCCCCAAAGAAGAGAGGCATTTGAAAGCTATTTATCATGCTTGTGAACAGTCATAGGCATTTGTTTGGCTTCGTTTTAGGACCTTTTAATCAATTAGCCAGTAAGCGGGACAAAACTGGGTCTGACGGGACTGCCCGCGGGATTTGCTTTGTCATTTCTCGTGCCAGTCTTTTTCTTAATGCTGACCGAAAAGTATTACATTATCGCTGGCGCGGGAGATTTCTTCACCTCGTGGCTGCAAGGCTTCGTCTGAAAACCGGACGAAATTTCTTCTCTTCTTCTCATCTATTTGATAGGTAAGAGTTCGTGATAGCCTAGTTATTTAAATAAAATATTTGTCAGTTATAGCGACGAAGGGAGATGGTTGGCTACTGAAGTCCAGTTCTGTTTGAAATATATTACGTTCAGTCTGCACTATCAATCTTCACAGATTAAAGTTCTCCACATTTGATGTCTAAATTATAGGGCTTGTTAATTATTTTATTTAGAAGAAGGAAGTATGATCTTTTTCAGGCAAGATTGTCTTAAATCTAATGCCAATTTTTCCAAATGCTCTCATCTCTTTCAATAAAACGAACTTGATATGTACATGCCAGCATTGAAATGCACTTAGAGGTCTCTGCGGTTACGTTGGGATGGTTCGTTAAAAGCTCGGCGTTCAGACAGTTGGTTTGGTTTGTGTAGTGTGGCTGATGAGTTATAGCAACAGTCGATTAATGGCAGCCTTTAGCAAAAACAAAGCAAAAAATACTTGCTGTGTAAAGTTCACGCCTCAGACACAAACTCATTTCAAGTAGTTCAAAACAAATTAAGCGTATAAACTAAGATATGCAGACAATACCAGTCAGCCCTGAATGCACTGTTCTTCACGTTGTAAACAAGAAAAATAAATTTTACGTAATTCTGTTACAGTTTTGGTCAAAAATGTAATTTCAAGTAATCTGCGACATGCCTTATGAAGTGTGAAACCCTTTGAAACTTTTTGAACTAGAACTGTTAAGAAGGGAGATTAGGATACTTGACGTCAAACAAAAATCTTTGACCTTGGTGTAATTAGAAGTTGCTGCCTCTGCAGGTTTTATCCTTCAGTGCTCTGACAATTCAACTGAGCTGACCTTCAGTTAGATCACTGGAAGTAGTTTGAGAGTTTGGATCTCAATGAGGATAAAAATTTTTCCTCTAATACCTGGTACTCAACGTTCTCTCCGAGTGTTTTGCTTCACAAAGTATTTGTTAGGGATTATTACAACAGTTTTACTATCCACAGCACTCACAGCAATGCAATGTAAGGTTTTGGTTTACTTTCTGTAGGCATTACAGGGCTGTGCTCTAGCAGTGCCCAGCAGGGCTCAAAATAATTTTCAGACAGTTGCCAGTCATGATGACCGGCCAAATAAATTTTAGCTCGGTCAAGTCTCGTTTCTGACTGGTCAAAATATTGAAAATTGTAATTTTAAACTAATAGCCTAACAAGCAAAAGAGGTGTTTCTAAAGCTCTCAAAGGTGTAAAAGTTGTTATTGCTAAACCTAACACCTGACTACTTCAGATCTATTTCAATGTAAAACTTAATACGCAGGGCAGTCAGTCTGTAAAACAATCAAAACTCAAAAAAGAGTAATCATAAATTGCTCATAGAATGTGTGGAGGTGATTTACGTTGTAAGTATTGCTCAAAAAGATCATTGCATGCACCGAAAACTTGCGGAGCAACGACTACAAGAATAACCCTTGTAACTAAAGTGACAAAATTTTTGTCTGGTCAAAATGACTGGCAATCCCAAGGTTTGTCCGGACAAATCCTCTTCTTGACCGGACATTGTCCGTTGACCAGCCGTTATTTTGAGCCCTGGCCCTGGGGCCCCTGGCAACTTATTTTTGCCTTTGGGCGACAAGGAAATCTTAGTTTTTACACACAATAACTATGCTGGGCACCCTGAATTTCAAAGGTTCAGAGTTTTGGGCTCCCAAAAATTTTTCTTAGAGCACAGCCTTGTACTAAGTAGCCCGTAATCAACATATTTTATTTGATGACTATCACTGCTGTTTTTGACAGCACTAACATGTCTGACTCTGAAAGTGAAGGAGACCAAATAGCCAGCTCACCCTCAAGTAAGTGTAAAGAAGTACATGTACCGTGCCAATGTAAAGATAATTATGCTCAGTTCGAACTTTCATTTCAATAGCCACACTTAGCAATTTTACCAATAGATAAAAGCTAGAACGTCAATGTAATTCAACAACAGTGAAAAAAAAAATACAAAATGGCATCTTTAATTTCAGGCACATTTTAGGATTTCATTTGAACACTTAAAAAAGGTTGTATCTTTTTCAAGTTAATGCATTTATATAGTCATTAGCAACCCCCACTCTTAACCACGGTCAAATGTAAAAGATAAGAAAAGTCCTTTAAAGATAAGGTTTTTAAGTTGAGAGCTCAAAGATGATACGTTTTTCGCCAGTCTGTGAGTTTACTAAATCGTTTTATGAATTGCTAAAACAGTTTTAGGAACAATAAGGTAAATCGGTTTTCCGGAGGTCACGCATTGAAACAGAAAACAAAAACACACAGCGCCAACTAGTCTCCACGTTCTTCGCTTTAAAAAGACTTAAAACTTTTTTAGTAATTCATAAAATGATTTAGTTAACTAACATAATGACGAAAAACTTATCATCTTTGAGCTTTCAAAGTAAAAACGTTATCTTTAAAGGACTTTTCTTATTTTTTTACGTTTGACCGCGGTTAACCCCCACTCACCCTCCCCTCTTCTCACTCCCCCTCCCTACACCTCCCCCCTCCCTGTCCCTACACCTCCCCCCTCCCTGTCCCTGTTCCCCCTTAGACTGGATGGGATCAGACAGGAGGATAACAGGGGCATCGAGGTTCTTTTTTAATATTAATTTTTTGTTCCATGGGTCAGTACAGTAGATTAGTTGTATTGTACTTTATTTGTTCTAATTTTTACCTTAGGACATGTTAGGAAGTTGAATGTGATCACAGTACAGTACTGAATGTTTGATTTGATCATAGCACCATGTTGTTTTGAGTGTCATCTCTAATTCTTCCTCCTTAGATGATGCCACTGCTAGTCTCATGCAGAATCCTCGCCTTCTAGCGGCTTTACAGGTTCATTATCTTTATTTCCGTTAAGTGACTGTTGCCATCTGCATGGTTCTTGTCCATACTGGAAAGTTCGTATCCCATACGCCAAAGTTTTATACCAAAAAGCCAGACGTTGGCTTAAATCGCCTGGCGCCATGCCAAAGTTCTTCGGCGTAACATACAGTCATGTTTTCCAGTATGGGTTCTTGTCACATTGTGCACCATCATTATGCTTTAGATTCATGGATAGCTATTTCTGGATGTTCTTACCCACCACACAGCAGGTTGTCTTGGCTTGAATTGCCCACATTTGTTGAAATTCCAGTTGAGCATCTAACAGTCTTTTGGAATGTTTGGACTTCAAGACCCATTAGAGCTTCCAAGACATTCCATGGGTTACAGTAGGTTTTGGATTTTTTCTTGAACCATGCATTGTCAGTGCATGCTTGATTAAGAGTCATCCCTTTGTTGAGCCTGCCTAAATTTTGCATTGCATAACCTTCTTGGAATTTAGGACCCTACCTCCAACTGAAATAAACATTCAAGGGAATGAATGCCTAGTAATTATTTGAAATAAAATGGGAATGCCATTTATGTGTCTTTTTGTAGGGAGGTCTCAACAGAATGATTGGACAACAATCAGGATATATACAGAGGTATACCAACTGAGATAAAACAGTGCAGTGAAAGTTGATAACAAGATGAGCAAGATATTCAATGAGAGAAAAGTTACAAGTTTTAAGCTACTCATTTTAAAAGGAAAATTAACACTAGAAATGCTACATGACATTTTGACTACCTTATGTCATCATTGTCAAATGTGAAGAAATAAAGATTAGTGACAAATGTATACAGAAATAGGTGTGTGTGTGTGTGTGTGTGTGTGTGTGAATAACAAGAATGTGAATAATTAAGCAATAACACGAGAGTGTCCACACAAAGAAATGCTCTTGATTGGGAAGAAAAGACCAAAGTTGAATATCCAAAGTGAGTCTATTCTTGTGAAACTCTTGTGTTATTGTTTAATCATTCCCATTCTTGTAATCCACACACACCTGTTCAGGGTTCCAGATAAGATTTTAAGGCAGGGTGTCAACAAGAAATTCCATTGGGTCAAATTTCCAGTGCTCCCACCAAACCGTTATAAATTTTCTATTAATTTGTCAGGTCATGTAGCTAACCTTGCAGGGTTTTTGACCCAAGACCCCCTGTTATCTGGAACACTGCTGTTTCTGTACATACATATATTGTAGTTCAATTTATAATAATCCTTGGTTCAATTTTTATTTTTTGTTCTTGTGTATGGTAATGTATGATAATGAGTACAAAACAAAGGAAAATAAAAATTGAACCAACGATAAAATTGATCAAACTACAACATATTTGTCACTTATGTTAACTTCTTTACATTTGACAATGATGACATGTTGTTGAAAAATCATTTAACATTTTTATCATTAATTTTCCTTTTAAAATGTCTTTCAAAATCAATCTTTATCAGAGGCTAGTCAATGCGTGTACCTTAGTGCCAACCCTTTTCCTACGGCATGGGAAAACAGAATTCAAACTTTCATTTTTGTTTTCCGTTTTCCTACGACATGAGAAAACGGAATTCAAACTTCCATTTTCATTTTCCTAATACATTGAAAATGGAATTCGCACTTCGATTTTCGTTTTTCGTCTTTCGTTTTCTCAAGACATTGAAAAACAGAATTTAAACTTCCATTTTCGTTTTTCGTTTCCGTGTTTTTGTCATTTCTGTATTTCCTGTGGCGGATCTAGGGTTAGTTCAGGGGCTTAGGTCGAACTGGGCCCTAAAATTAAGACATTAACGTCTAAAAACTTGTAGTTACCACAGAAACCTGGTGAAGAAAGTTAAGTTAAACACAATAGAGCATGTTGCTCACAGCAGCAAATTGAGCGTTTTTTGGATCTGCAATCCGCCATGCATCACTGGTGTGCTTCTTGCTAGGATTAGTTGCTTGTTTTTATCAGTTTTTTATGAAGCACAAAGGGAGTGGGAGCAAAAATAACACAGCAGCGAAAAACAGCTAACTGCAGCCAAGCTAGAGCGAACAGGGAATGACCTTTGGACAAGCAAAGCAACAAAAACAACTGCATGAAAGCATCACAAAGTGCCCCTGCAAGGCTTCCACTGTGTTTCCAGATCATGGGAAGACTGCTGACCGGCATTGTCTTGAGCTTAACTTAGCCTAAATTTCATTTAGCCACATTTAATTAAAAAGAAACTACAGACTTTCACACATGCCTACAATAATATTATTAACAGAGCTAGTCTTGGTAGGCAACATTGCAGTACAAGGTTATATTCAAAATCTATCATGAAAAGCCTATTGAAATTTTTTGACTTCATAGTGGAACTAAACAAGCCATTTCATTCCGTGTAATTTCATTTCCTTGTTCTCATTCACAGGAAGGGTTGACACTTTTCTGGTTTAGGTGAAATACAAAAATGACAAAAACACAGAAATGAAAATCGAAGTTCAGATTCTGTTTTACAATGTCTCAAGAAAATGGAAACTGCAAAAATGAAATTCCGTTTTTCAATGTATTAGGAAAATGAAAATGGAAGTTCGAATTCCGTTTTCCCATAGCGTAGGAAAATGGATAACGAAAATGGAAGTTTGAATTCCGTTGTGCCATGTCGTAGGAAAATGGAAAATGAAAATGTAAGTTCGAATTCCGTTTTCCCATGTCGTAGGAAAACAGAAAATGAAAATGGAGGTTTGAATTCTATTTTCCCATGTTGTAGGAAAACCGAAAACGAAAATGGAAGTTCAAATTCCGTTTTCCCATGTCGTAGGAAAACCCAAAACAAAAATGAATGTTCGAATTCCATTTTCCCATGGCATAGGAAACTGAAAATGAAAGTTCAAATTCCATTTACCCATGGTGTAGGAAAATGGAAAATGAAAATGAAAGTTCGAATTCCATTTTCCCATGTCGTAGGAAAACTGAAAACGAAAATGGAAGTTCGAATTCCGTT
Organism: Pachyseris speciosa; assembly: GCA_016490735.1. Lineage (NCBI taxonomy): Eukaryota > Metazoa > Cnidaria > Anthozoa > Scleractinia > Pachyseridae > Pachyseris > Pachyseris speciosa. The sequence goes on along the minus strand of JAEMWC010000418.1, from coordinate 458,162 downwards.
TTCCCATGTCGTAGGAAAAATGAAAATAAAAGTTCCAATTCCGTTTTCCCATGTCATAGGAAAAACGAAAATGAAAGTTCTAATTCCGTTTTCCCATGTCGTAGCAAAACGGTTGGCACTAAAGTACACACATTCTACTTGGTTTGATTTTTCGATAGACAGAGATTGTGATGAAGAAGTTTCAATGCTGGCATTACTCACGAGTTTTATTTTTCCAAATTTGTATCACCAATTGTTGTTGTAAACTAGTTATTAATTTTTCTTCACATACTAATATATTCATTAAAAATTTTGTAGTTTACCCAAACCAGTGAAAAGAAGAATAAAGGCTCTTAAAAATATACAGGTCAGCAACAGTAAATAATGTGAAATTATTTGTTTCATATTGTTCGTTCGTTCTCTCATTTGTTTGTTCATTCCTTTGTTTATTTGTTTGTTTGTTTTAGTTAAAAATAAATAAAAATGTATATGTATGTTGTGTTTCAATTTTATTCTTGGTTTAGTTTTTTCTCCCTCTGTTTTAAATTAATTATCAGACATATTTCATTCATACATTAACCTTACCCAAAACAAAAGGGCCCGGAAAATTTAAACTGAGGATAAACTTGAACCACAATCTGTACGTGAATGAAGCATTTTGAATTCTTTTTGTCTTAGAGTGCTATAGACATGGATTTATTGATTTATTTTTGTTGTGGTTGTTATTAACAGTCCACATACCACTGTCATTGTGTTAAATGGGCTATGTAACAAGGTTTTGGTATGAATTTAACAAGCCACAGGAGATGTTTATACAATCAATCAATCAACAACTTTATTTGAGAGTCTAATCTTCTAGCTTGCCCTCAGGCCTACTAATCGGGGACACTACTTAAATTACTTATTAATGATAAATATATATACATAATACTATAGGATGATAAAATTTAACTTTAAAATTTATACCAATAGAAACTCAAAATAATGCTTCAGTTTTGTTCAAAACTACTCTACTAGTACAGTCAAATAAAAACTAACACTCCTTTCCTACAGAAGATCAGGATGGAAATGGATTTCAAGTTGAAATAAAGTGGGCCACCGTTTTTTCAAGTTTCAGCTTTCCTGTCTAGTAAGAACCATTATAAGCCAATTATGCATCGGTCGTCTTTAAAAAAACTTTTTGTTGGAGATCTAAGACCAATTTGTGTTTAAAAAATGTTCTTAGTCTTAAATTAACCTGAATTTTGCCCCAAAGACCGTGAAATAACCGTGGCATAGCCCCTTTAATGAAGCTGTTCTTTTTCAGGTTGAATGTGCGAAAGTGGAAGGTCTGTTTTATGAAAAGGTGCATGCTCTAGAGTGTGAATTTGCCGAGAAGTTCAAACCATTATTTGAAAAGGTAAGTTTTGAAGTTTTGTTTAATTTGTAGTTCAAGTGTCAGATGTTAAATTCCTCTCCTGATTTTCATATCTGTAGTGGTTAAATTTTTATCCTTGGTTTAAATTATTTCTCCCTTTGTTTTAAACTAATAATCATCATTATTATTATTATATAGAATCAAAAATATTGTTTTCCTGCTCTGGAATCATGATTTTAAAATATAAAAAAAAACTATATAAAAAATTTCCTGTACTCAGAGCACAATTAAAAGACTTAAAAGTGGGATATTTCGTTCAGATCAACCGAGCTTTGTGGCTGACGAAGTTCGGTTGATCCAAATGAAATATGCCACTAAGTCTTTTAATTGCGCTCTGAGTACAGGAAATTTTTTATATATTTTTTTAATATTTTAAAATAATCATATAATTATTACCATGCATTACTGTACCCAAAAACAAAGGGAGGGGAAAAAATAACCCAAGGATCTATCTGCAATTTTCATGCAGTCATGTAATACTTTGTTTACCTCTTAAACCCTGTCCTTATAACATCTTGCAATGGAGTTAGTACAAAGTTTGTTATACGTATATCCAGAACTGTGACATTTAACAGTTGTATTTTAAATTATTAATAACACTATAATGCAAACTCCTCAACAAGACAAGGCAAGATATCTTTATTTTACTAGGGACTAGCTACTTCTGATCAGCAATCTAATAAAATTACTGAACATTGTCAATGGAAGCCCTAAAATTAAATTGAAAGTTGAAAAAATGATATTAAAATGTAGTTTAAAAGGAAGAAAAATTTTTTTTTCTTTCTTTTTACTACATTTTGACATAATTTTTTCAACTTTCAACATTTTGACATAATTTTAGCTTTAACAATGTAAGCATATAATTATTGTAAATTATTATTCAACACATTGTTACAATGTCCAAATATGGACATAGCGCGCTCAATATTCATAATGGGTACTCAACAGGTATCCTGCAATATACGTAATTTTGTGTGTTGCGGAGAAAAATGGTGGCATTCATGCCAGCTTTTTTGCAATCAAAACACAAAATTATTCTTTGTCATCCATTATGGAATCGCGCCCATTGAAACGTGTCGGCCGTAAAAGATGGAGTACCCATGAGGCTTTGTACGCTAACAAATACGTGCTGCCGCTTTCAGTTCCTTTTTGACTTGAAAACATAAGTCCCAAAAGGGAGCTGTGGATGTTACACGAATCTCCTTTGTTATCTGTTATAAGGCAATAACAGGAGCTTGTACTGTGAAAACATGTGAAAATATGTTCACTATCAATTAATACCAGCCATGAGAGTATGGAGAACTTTGCGAAAACAAGCTACAACTGCAAAAGATATCGGTGAACTTTGCAATACCTGTTTACGATCATCTGTTTTCCAGTGTTGTTCTGTTTCATTTCGCGTGATTGATCGCTTTGTTTCTGCTTTTGGCGTGTTCGTGTTCATGTTAAAAGTGAAAAGAGGCAGTGAGTTTATCATTGTTACAATGTCTAAATATGGTCATAGCGCACTCAACATTCATAATGGGTACTCAACAGGTATCCTGCAATATACGTAATTTTGTGTGTTGCGGAGAAAAATGGTGGCATTCATGCCAGCTTTTTTGCAATCAAAAAACAAAATTATTCTTTGTCAGCCATTATGGAATTGCGCCCATTGAAATGCGTTGGCCGTAAAAAGTGGGGTACCCATGAGGCTTTGTGCACTAACAAAGACGTGCCGCTGCTTTCGGTTCCTTTTTGACTCGAAAACATAATTCCCAAAAGGGAGCTGTAGATGTTACACGAATCTCCTTTGTTATCCATTATAAGGCAATAACAGGCGCTTGTACTGTGAAAACATGTGAAAATATGCTCGCTATCAATTAATACCGGCCGTGAGAGTATTGAGAACTTTGCGAAAACAAGCTACAACTGCAAAAGATATCGGTGAACTTTGCAATACCTATTTACGATCATCTGTTTTCCAGTGTTGTTCTGCTTCATTTTGCACGATTGATTGCTTTGTTTCTACTTTTGGGGTGTTCGTGTTTGTGTTAAAAGTGAAAAGAGGCAGTGAGTTTATCGATTAATCATTGCTTGCTTTGGTTTGACTGACCGTAGCACGACCCGTGTTGGATATATCTTTCTCACGTGAACCGGTGTTATGCAGACAAAAGCATTTTTCGAGTACCAGCGCGCAAGAGTTGTTGTTATCAAAATAATGTTGTAGTATTTGAATTCAGTAGAAACAACATTGAATAAAGCAGCAAGTTTGTAAGATACGATGCGAGGTTTCATGGTTTTCAAAAGTCATCATATTTCAGTAGCGTGCAAGAGATAAAGTTAGTGTGTTTAAACTATCCTTGAGTTGTTGGATTTTCCTGTCTGTTCAACTGTGGTCATAGAAGAATTTCAGCGAAAAGGACAAGTACATCGTAAGTGTTTCATTGGCTTTATATCATTTTCAAAGAAATGATGAAATGTTTATGCGCTTAACTGATTGAACTGATTACGGATTTATTTAACACTCATTTGCATTTATGTAATTTAACTTGGGAAATATTTCTAATGGCGATCATTCACGTCTTCAATATTTAATCCGCGGTTCAAATATACGTGTGAATTTCACATATTCATTCTCAGAGTTTAAATCGATACGGCCTTTAGAAATAGCATCACGGTACGTCTACTGTTGATGAATTAGCATATGTCCTGGGCGCTTAATGACATTGATATACACTAGAGAATTCGATGATTGACAGCTCTGCATTTAGATTTGCATATACGATCGACATGTTTCAATGGGTGCGATTCCGTAATTAATTTGTTGAATAATAAAACAATTATCCTACTCAATCTTGTGCAATATTGCCTGATTTAGCCAACTTGGCCTATAGCTTCAATGGCTAAATATCAGGCAATATTCTGTGCTATTTCGCAGGATAAGTGTCAATTATTATCATATACAATGCATCCATAATATTAAAACGACTTCTTCCATGCTGCTTCCCAGCTTAACACTTGGAACATGTAGAGCATATGGGGAGCAGGGATGGCGCAGTGGTGAGAACACTCGCCTTCCACCAATGTGGCCCGGGTTCGATTCCCGGACTCAACGTCATATGTGGGTTAAGTTTGTTGCTGGTTCTCTTCTCTGCTCCGAGAGGTTTTTCTCCGGGTTCTTCGGTTTTCCCCTCTCCACAAAAACCAACATTTCCAAATTCCAATTTCATCTGCTTGTAAAGTGCATTTGATCATATACACATGGAAAGTGCGCTATATAAGTTCTAAGTTCTAAGTTCTAAATTATAGTGATTTTTCCTAGTTAACCTAGTGACCATATCTCTATTAATAAAGAAATAGGTGCCAAAGAAATGTCGCTGTAACTTTGTTTTTTTTTTCCTCATGAGGTTGGGGGCGGGGACAGGGGCATTTAAGAATAGAAATACTCAGACACTCAGACATGGTCGCTGTTTAATTGAATTGGTAATGGGCTCTCATGAAATTTCAACACCAGTTCTGTAGCTTACGTGTAGCCGTACCCACCCCCCGAGGAAAAACGGGAGGAGGGAACGTCTACGAAAACTTGAAACCAATCATGTTATGTGACGTCACAGTAATTCATGCAAGTTATGTAAATAAATTATATTTTCTGCGGAAGTGCGTATGTTTACACGCTTAGACAAAAGTCAAAGGCCGCATAATGAAGAGGATTACAAGTGACTTTTGGTCAAAAGCAAGAAAACAATCTTTGATGTAAACATCGCTCTCGCAAATTCTTCGTTTACATAAGCGTACTATCAGCTTAAATTTGTTGGCAGACAAATTTATTAGAAATAATTACGTAGCAAGTTTGGAGAAAGTTAGCCTTGTTTCCCAGCCAAAGGAACCGCTATCAGAAAGCGTAGATTTGAACAATCTGCACGTCCCTTCATTACCGTTTCATTACTCATACACGTGCTAAAATTCACCAGTCAGTCACTCGTTCGATGATATGATCTTCCGAATCTTTGGCTAGCGCGATCGTTTTCAATCCCAGATCATTCAAATGTTGGACCTGATCTTCCATGAGCGCTGTCAGAGGTGACACGATGAAAATAGTACACGGTTTCTCCCAAAGAAGCAATGCGATCACTAGCTGGCATCGCCTGAAATTTAATAGCTTTTCTATAGCCAGTTGGCAATGAAACACGGACAGTCTTTCCATCAAAAAACAAAGCTATGGCCTTTTGTTGCTCTTCGTGGAATTTCTGTAATCCAAAAGTCTCGCAAACCTCATATCTAGCTGCGTTAAACTCCACTTTAGTTTGTGTGGCTTCCGACACTCCGACCTCCATATTTCAACTTTCGTCACCAACGAGCGAGATCTGTTTCGGCCAATCAGTGTTGTCGAAAGTATTGATCAATGCGATAAACCTATGAGAAACCATTATATATTTTCATGCAAAAGAGTGACGTCACATAACACGATTCGTGTCAGGTTGTCGTAGACGTTCCCTCCTCCCGTTTTTCCTCGGGGGGGGGGGGTGGGTACGGCTACATGTAGGCTACAGTTCTGTAACTCAGATTACTTGATGTGTTTTAGCGTCGTAATATTGTTAATGGTACTGTTGAACCAACTGATGAAGAATGCCAGTGGGAGAGCGATGAAGAGGAAGAAGAGGGTGCAGAGAAAGAAGAGAAAGGCGAAGAGGATGTATCACAACTATCTGTAAGTTAGTCAATATTGGATATTCAAATTTCCACCAGTACCATACCTCAAAAACCAACACTTCTAAATTGCAATTAGACCCGGAATTAAATATGTGACTGATCATTGCGGTTAGTAGTAGTGAAAAATAAAGCCTGAAAAAAATTCAGGCTTGTACGGGATTCAAGCCCACGGCCTCTGCGATACTGGTGCAGCACTCAACCGACTGAGCTAAAAAGCCATCTGGGAGCTGGTTGTTTTGTTGGTTCATAATATACCTGTGAGTGGTGAATATATGAGAATGAATATATGAAAATCATATATTTGAACTGCAGATTAATGACTGAATATGTGAATGATTATCGCAGTGAAAACAAAGCCTATATTCGCAAATTCAATCATTAATCCACAGTTAAAATACGGGTATATTTACAAACCAACAAAACGACCAGCTTCTAGGGTAATATCGCAGATTCAGATTGTGTGTCACTTAAATCTATTCACCTGTCTGCACATTCAAATTTGCCGTGTTTGCCCATGCTCATTCATTGTTTCCATAGTAATGTAATAGGTACTCGTACAGAGTACAATTTGAGATAAATATTTATAATAATTATTTTATTGTACTGCTCTTGACCAATCAGATATTATTAATTCAGTTAGCATTTATCATCATCATGATCATCATCTTTATTGGTACAAGAACTTTACTTTGACAAGATTTATTAATTTCAGCTGGAGAAAACTCTCTCTTCTGAGCAGGGTGAAGTGAAAGAAAAAGTCAAAATAGAGGATGAGGAGAAGCTGGAAACAACAGAAATTCCAGGTATGAAAGTTTAGTGTCGGTGAGATCATTTTAGTTATAAATTTAGAGATGTGGAATTTACATGTATGGCTCTTTTTAACTTGACGTCATACATGATAATAGGAATGTCATTGTGCTCACATTGTACTTTGCTCTGGGTGGTTACCATGGTTGCCTTTTTCCTGCAGATTCTCTTGCTTATATTATGTTTGTACTAGCGTCAATTGAAACAAGGTTCCGCACCTTTAAAAGAGAAATTGAAAACTCAGCCAACTGTTACTTTTTTCATTTTGTCAATCTTTCGTGCCACAATTGCGGATTTTGATTCACTTTTGCTGTCCATTTAGTTGTTGCCTTTAGTTAACAATGATTATCGGCATTAAAAAATTACTTGTCAATGTGATGGATATGAATCACAGGGTGTTCAGAGTTTGAGAAGTGCTAAGGTGTGGTAAAATTTGAAATGATATTATTTATAGTTAGATGCAGGAACAAGTTGCTTTTTCTAGGAAGTAGTGTGTATGGTCTTGGTGAAATGTAAATACCAAGACACTTGTGCATTGTTTCTTTGCTTTCAATCAGACGATGTCAAGGGAATTCCAGAGTTTTGGTTAACAGCTATGAAGAATGTGGACATGTTAGCTGAAATGATTCAGGTTTGTCAACTTGTTTGCTACATGTATAATCAAACTTCTAGATATAAATATATTTTTGTGGAGGTACAGAAAATATCATGAATGTGGATGTTCCCCTCACTGCATGCATAAACTAGGAGAATTTGAGGATCACAGTATTTTGACTTTTTCCAATTTGGTATTTGACATTGGTATTTGACATAATCTTTTCAGGAGCACGATGAACCTATATTAAAACATCTGCTTGACATCAGAGTGATATTCACTGGACCAGACAGTAATGTTGACACAACGCAGTATCCTCAGCCGACCCCTATGGTTTGTTATCACTATGTATTTTAATTGTTCATCTTCATCAATACACTGTAACAGGCTTATTGTGTTGCAGATTTTGCAAACTTTAGAGGCTCTTTGATTCAAATAGCCTCCTTCGCAGATGTCTTTGGGCTCATCACACGTTCCTTCCCCACAAACGTCTGCTGAACTGAACTGCCACTTCTGTTTGCGGCAGTTAGCCGGTCATAGTTCGTTTTCCAATTTGTGGAAAGTAGGACTTCAACCCCGGGATTATTTTCCCAGACGATGCATGTGAATCTTTTGCTGGAAATTACTTCACGGGTGTCGATTTCCATTCTTACTCAGCTTGTTATTGGTTTC
>JAEMWC010000418.1:422500-442500 GCA_016490735.1 Pachyseris speciosa | reverse complement strand
TCAAGGTTCTGTTTGAGATTTCTGCAAGGATTAAGATAGTAGTAGTTGGAGAAGGCAGGAGATAAATGTTGCACCATTTGTGCGTGGCTCCATTTCTAAAGGAGTTCTCATTCATAGTGTTTTCTTACATGTAGGCTGTGTTGTACTTCACTGGAGAAGCTCTGGAAGAGGAGGTAAATGTGATATTACCATATTAATTTTTTTGGGTTTATTATTCAAAGCCATGACTACTCTTGACTTCAGAAGAGGCTCTTCTTGAATGGACTGCTAAATTTCAAAGAAACTCTAAGAGAGAAGCATGCTGTTCACATTGTTTAAATTGAAACACAAAAAAAGTCGTATTTTGTAATGAATGACAAGCAAGGTTTTAGCCAGAAGTGTGTCCAGGCGTCCTGTAGATGCCCACTTTTAGAAGAAATTCAAGGAAAAGTCACTTAATCTCTTATAATTTCATGAGAAAACATGTCTCCTGGACACCCAGTCAATGTTTGGCTAAATGCCTGATGACAAGACTCAAAGCTCCCAACTTAGTGGCTTCCAAACTTTTTTATGGTGCACAGTTTATTCTGGGTAGCTTTTAACGCCTCATCCTCCAATTTCTAAAGAGCTACTGGTTGTTAGCACAGGATATATCACCTAGATGCATCACAACATCTTCAGTTGACAATTTTCAATTTTTCTTGTTTAGTTTGAAGAAGAAGATGAGGAAGGTGAAGAAGCTGAGGTAATGTAACAAAGTTGTTGTTTTTTTTTTTATGTCAACACAGAAAAATGCAAAATTGGTCCTCAGTGGAAACTAAATTGATGCTTTTGTTTTTTTCTTTAGGAAGGGGAGGGTGAGGATGATGAAGATGATGACCCTGACTACCAGCCACCCCCGGTAAGTCTTTAATGGATTACAAGATAGTGCTTGTGAGGTGCAAAAATAGCCTATAGGTATCCCTTGTGGTAATAATGAGGACATTGTCGATGCCATGATTGTAATCATTCAGTTACCAGTATTTCTTTCAAGAATGACACGATGATTTAAAACTCATTGTGGTCAGATAGAAAATTTAAAACAATATCAAAATCATTTGTTATTGGGGATCATCTCTATAGTTTTGATTTTTTTGTGAAGATATAAAGGTGACTGCCATGTAAAGACAAGTAATGTTAGTGACAAATCTTGTATCAGAAAGTATTTGTTATTCATTTTGTATTTTATTGTATTTTCTCTGCTTAAGTGATGTACCCTTATTTATTTGGTTAACATTAACACTGTCAGGCAGCAAACAAATTTCCAAAAAGACAAAAGTCAAACTAGGGCAATCAATGTCCATAAAAAACTGAATTATTTATAAAATGGCAAGAAAAGAAAAACACAACAATGAAATCAACATCTGTATAGTTAATCCTCGCTCCCTCTTCTCTCCTCTCCACCCCTACCCTCTCCTCCATCCCTCTTCTCTCCTTGTCACCTCTCTCCTCTCCTCTCCTCTGGTCTCCTCCCCTCTCCCCTTCCCTCCCCTCCCTTCCTCCCTTCTGCTCATCTCTCTTCTCTTATTTCCTTCCGTCCTTTCTCTTCCCCTTCCTTGCTCTTTTCTCCTGATGCACAACTTAGTAGTGTGCATATTATTTGTAGCCACTAGTAAAATATCCTCTCACTTTTTTTTTTCATTTCCTTTCAGGATGGTGACAAACCACAGGAGTGCAAAAATCAGTGATCATAAAACTTGAGATTCCTTTTGGAGAAAAAATTATTTGGTTGAACCACAGTACATGACCAACTTTGACTGACTTGTCCTTGGCCAGTAGGCCTCGAGTTGCTATTTATTTGAAGAATTCCTGCATTCACTAGTTTTTCACAGTAGAACCAACATTTCTAGTTCAAGTGAAGTCATGCTCTGTTTATGCACAAACTATAAGGGGCTTTTAAAGTCTTGTTTGTGCAAGTGTTAAAATCCTTCCCTCTTGGGTCAAACTGAAAGTGATTTGTGATTGTATGAGGTCCAGACTTTTTGAGGAGTATCGGTGGAGTGATCATGCTATTCATTAGTGCTTTTTCTGTGATGATTAACTTTTTTAATCTTCAAGATTAAACATTACAAAAATCAAACCTCACTCCATTTGATGCTGTTTGCTAAAAAGGTTTTTTTGCATGCAGCTCATAAAGGACCAAACCAAGCAAAATGAGATGTTATGAACGTCGCTTGCCCATATTTAGCTCAGCCATTTTTTCCCTAAAGTTGTGAGAAAAAATAATATACTTGAAAAGGGTTTACGTCAGGCATGAGAAATTTTATGCTGCTAAGAAACTGACTGGATTTATTAACATGGATTGTTTTTTCTTGTGAGGTCCTTTTCCAATTTTTTTTTTACCATTCAGTGAAATCCACCTTCTGTAGTGCACCTTCTGTAGGTCTTGTTTATTTTCAGATATTTGTGAAAGGATATTTTGAACTTTTTTTCTCTTTTCCAGCCGGTTTACAGTCTAAGAAAGTAGATAGTAATTAAAGATGTAAACATCCCTTTTTACATTAGGGTTTGCAAGAGCTGACTTGTGAAATCGCTGTCATGAGAGCATTGGAGGCACAGCTATTTGTTTTTTTAAGGTGCCTGTATTTCAGTTGATGGGATAGGCGTTATCGGTTGAGATGAAGAGAAAATTTTGTCAGCAGCAGTTATGGAAGTTGTGTAGCTCAAAAGTGTATTTATTCCCAGCATTCAACCCTGCTAACATTAACAAGCTGCAAACTGGCTGTCACAGGTGCCCCGTTACAGTGGTGTGACCGTATGCCTCTCAGCCAGTAAATAAATTTGCATTGTATGGACATCTTTTGAATGAGCTAATTTAGCCAATAAAGGATGTTAAATTTTTCGAAGTTATTTATTTTGATTTAATCATTACTTAGTAATTTTACCTCAAGTTTGTCAAACCAAATTCAAAGTACCGTAAAAGCTCTATTAAGTCCCTGTGGGGCTTATTTAATTCCAGGCCTAATTAACCGGGGGCTTTTTGGAGAGGGGGACTTATTTCAAATCTTTGAACACGCCGTTTTTGTGTTAAATAGTTTCTTTACAAATCTCAAACACCTGCAGTAAAATGTAATTATTAAATACCGAGCGGGAAAGAGCATTGTGTTTTATTGTATATTTGTTTAAAAACAAACCAACAGGGCCGCGTTAAGTGTATTTCGTAAGAGGGAATAGGAGAGAATAATTGAAGGGCTTGGTGGAAAACTACGCTAAGTGGATGTTTCGGTGAACGCGTTTTTTGGCCCGTGTTTTCTCGAAAACTAAGCGCAAAGCAGCGAAAAAGAATACAGACCAATGGTAACCACATAAAAACAAGCCTGTATGAAAAAAAAAAACCCAGCAATTTTGGAGCAAAAAAAAAACTCCCAAAAATCCACTTAGCATAGTTCCACCAAGCCTTTCAATTGCAAAATCTCGTGTCCCTAAGCGGGGGGGAGCTTATCACAAAAACCGACTTCCAAACGGGGGCTTAATAGAGCTTTTACGGACCTGACCCTTTTGTGTATAAACTGATTAGGTAATGATTGGCAATGGTAAAGCGGCGATTCAAGGAAACTGAACACGCACGATTTACAAATCATCGTGGCGACATAGAAATTATCAGGCCATGATTAGCTGAAACAATCGAAATAATATGCTAGTTTCAGTGCGCCGCCGGTTAGTCTCCTTTGCAGCCGTTTTAGGGATGTCACGCAACGCCTGCGTGACATGCCGCCTGGTTGTTAGACACAGTCTATCCCCAGATAGCCAAAATTTGGTTTATCAAACTTAAATTGACCACCATAAAGGGATTCATTTGACGTCCGAAGTCAAGATGGCTACTGCTGTTTTCAGTGTCCTTTATTTACGGTACAGACAACTCCGTTTTGGCGTTTTCTCTTCCCCACCGACGCAGCACCACAGGTCACCACAGCTTGTAACCGATTTACTCACAAACAATCCTTCCCCTCCCCACCCTGGAGAATTTTAATTTGACGTCCGAAATCAAGATGGCTACCGCTGTTTTCAGCGTCCTTTATTTTCTCTTCATCAGTTTGTGTTTAGCTGCTTTTACCCTCGTTTTTTGCTTTGTAGTGTACCTTCATCACAAACACAAGACCCTTGATCACATTCCAGGTCCTAAGCGCGACGGATTTTTCTGGGGCAATATAAAAGGCATGCAGCGGCTGAAAGAGCAGCATGGCTTTACTAGTGGTTTGCAAGTCTTGAATCACCTGTCCCAGGAGTATGGCCCTGTAATGGTGATGTGGGTGTTTCATCTTCCAATCGTTTACGTTTCAGACGCTGATTTAGCCAAGAAAGTGCTTATCACTTCCAATTTCCCCAAGGATTCTTGGTCGTATGACAAGCTGGGATACGTTTTTGGAGAAAGGTTCATGGGCGGGGGACTTGTCACAGAGACCGATCATGAAAAATGGAAGGTTAAGCGACTTGCAATCAATCCTGCTTTCCACAGGAAATATTTAAAGGAACTTATGGAGCAGTTTAATGCAAGTTGTGATGTCTTTCTGGCGAAGCTTGCTGAGCTAGCTGATGGTAAAACCGAGGTGCGAATGGCGGACGAGTTTAACAGCATTACTTTAGATATTATTGGAAAGGTGAGCTATGGGCAATGCTGGCTAAGATTCAGGGTGCGTTTTTTTGGGATGATTTAGATCATGATCGATGATCCAAAATCACTCGGGTCATGGTTCTTCAAAGGAGCCGACAAATCCTTTCCCAGAGTGGATTCCTCGGTTCCTTTGATCTGAGTGATCTTGGATCTGGATCATCCCAAACAAACGCACCTTCAGTCTCTTTTTAAGGTGGCTCGTACCGGTTTCCAGCACGTTCACTTTGATGGATGCATCTTGGCATGCTTATGACTTTTCAACAATTAAATTTGGGGTTTTGTGATCACTGACCTTGCTTCTTAGTTAATATTCTTTATTTTTCACTTGAATCTTAAGGGTGTTTCTTACAGGTTATAGTGTTGTTATGCATGGTAAACTATATGAAGTGGGAACAGCTTTCATAACTGGTTCACCAATGATTGTGCATTTGTTTCGTACCTCTATAAAGGTAACAAAGGATTGGTAATAATGACCCATCAAACTGCAAGAGCTGAAAAGCACTGGAAACCTGCACCTTAAGTCAATGCAACTTTGTTATAAAATGCCAAGAATACAGGCAAAGTGCCCCTGAAATTGAATGCAAATTGAGCACAGCTGATGTGAAGGGGTGCAATGAAACATAAGACCCTTGAAGACAAAAGAAGACCTAAGCCCTAGCTAACCAATCAGACATTTTCATCCAACATCATGTTTGCTATACACAATTATGTTGAATGACTAAATAAGCAAACAATGTTTGACCAAGCATCGAGCAGAATGCTTTTTACATATTTGTGCTGAAATTATGGCTTGGCTAGTGTTTCTGGAGGGTTGCTTTGGCCCGTTCACAGAAACTTTGTATAGACCCAACAAAAACTAGAAGGAAGGTAAATAGAAACTGCATGATTCACAGTTTTGTCATGGACATCAATCATGACTACAATAATTTAAGTCTCCAGTTTATATCACCAAAAGAGAAGAAAAAATGATGCAAAAAAAAAATGCAAAAACTAAGACTTGACAAAAAGAAAGTAAAAAATTGAAAGAGCATCACTGTTGACGTGCATCACAAATGACTACAACAACATAAACATTCACTTGATCTATCCAGAAGGGAAGAGAAACAGTTAAGTGGGTCTTAGTTTTGGTCTTAATTTAAATGGGGTTAAATGCAATTCAACCTAGTTAATGACTAGGAGCAAGTTTTTGCTCAGTTATTGGCATGGCATAGTGTTAGCATTTGCTAGTAGCCTTTCTGGCTTATGTCTGACATCTTCAGGCAGTTCAGTGGTCAGAGGTGGTTCTGTTATATTTTATGTGTGTAACTTTTCCACGTGCTTGTAGTTTTTACTTGCTCTGCATACGGGGTGTTGTAGCTTGTGTGTTTTCGAGTATTTCCCCTCCCTCCGCTCCCTTTAGTTTTATTATTATTATTATTATTATTATTATTATTATTATTATTATTAGCATTGTTATTTTATTATTATTTTTTTTTCTTCCACTGAACTCCTAGTTCAGTGTGATGGGTCCTTGGTTTGGGGCTCAGTGTGGCGGGCGGGGCTCGTGGCTGGGTTGCGGGTACGGCAGGCTTATGTGGTGTTCTACCAACCTGGGTTTGGGTTGGCGGTACCAGCCCCCAGGTCCCTGAGCACCCAACCTCCACTTGCGACGCAGATGTTAACTGGTTTTAAGTTTTTGCCACTTACTTCGAACCTTGAACCAGTGTTAATGAATACCAGATAAAGATTTGTTCAGTATCTGGAAGACTTCTGCATAATGTGGAAGAGTTGGGATGTATGTTTACTGCTAGTGTACCACTTGGCTAACCAGACTTGGCTTTTATTTTCTGTTTTACAGGTGGCCTTTGGTATTGATTTGAAAACAATTCATGAGCCAGATTCATTATTCCCAACAGCCATAAAAGAGTGTTTAAAAGCCCCAATCTGGTGCCTTACTCATCCACTTCATGCTATCGACATCACTACATACAACTATCAAAATTCAGTTGTGGCTGCCATTCACTTCCTCAGGGATACTGGAAAGAAACTCATTGATGAGAGAATGAAGGCCATCAGGGATTGTGATGATGTACCGAATGATATCCTAACGTACATCCTTAGATCAATGCCTAAGGACACCAGTGTGGATTATGAATCACTTCTGGACCAGTTTGTCACCTTTTTTATTGCCGGTAAGCTTAGGCCCACCTCACTGAGCAGTAAATAATTAATTTACCACAATTGTTAGTTATTTTGCAATTTGATTGGCTAATTTTTTAATTTAATTCGATAAGAGTCTAGACAACGCTGCTCGCATCAACGTGTCACGCAATGCCTTTTTCAGCTCGCGCTCTGAAATTAACATTTTCTTTGCCGTTGATATTGTGGTAAAAAACAAATTGAATGTGGTTTAGCATTGTCTATACTCTTATCGACAACAATATTTGTCATCACAGTGGTCAAAAATTGCTGTAGACTGTTGGGAATATGGCCTGATCCTTGGTCAGCTGAGTTACTAAAATCAGATGACATTTTACAAGATTAGGCAGGTGTAATTGTTTTACTATTTAACACACTAATATCAAAGCACAGGCTGGAAAGCCACTGTTTTTCTCCTCGACATGTGAAATTACATGTATTGCAAGAAATCGGTTGTGTGGGACATTTTGTATAATTGACAATTGCAGGGCCCTACTGAAAACTGCCTTTAGTGAGTGGGTTTCCTGGGTAAAAATCATTGTCATGTTTATAATGTTGGACTTAAAAGAATCGATCTCAACTTTAACAAACAATCTGAATGTCTGTAGCATGTCAGTGGGACACAAAAAATTGGTTGGCATTTTAAGGAAGGAGTTAAGCAGCAAAGCTTGATCACAGTGAAATCTGTATGACCCTGAACTGGACTGGAGAATACTCGACTATTTCAAAATAAATTCAATGTTTTGGCCTATGGTACCATATTTTTTGACCTGTCACATCCTGGAAAATGGGGTTCGAGTTATTGAGGGTAAAATTATGTAGGAGATGACCTGAAGGGAAATGAAAATTGCTTCAAGTTAGCGGGAGGTTCGAGTTATCAAGGGTTGAAGTTACTGAGGGTAAAATTACAGTAGAAATCCACGGGAAATCAACATTGGTTCGAGTTAGCCAAGGTTCAAATTATAGGGAGTCGACTGTATTTTAAGATAAACTTGCTGTTCCCCTTACCCGCACCAACTTTCTTAAGAACAGTTTCAGATATAGTGGTGCGGTGTTGTGGAACAGTTTACCAACTCACTTGTGGCAGGCAGAATCTCTAGAATCTTTCCAAGCCGGCTGCAGCAGCTTCTTTTAATGTAATTACTTAATTAAACATGCCTCGCTTGTAAAGCAGTTTACCTAAGTTATTGTAGAATTAGATTGTTAGGCTTTGAATTTTATAACTAGTATTTTAGAAGTATTTTAGAATGCAGTTTGAATTTTGTAACCATAGTATTTTAGAAATAGTCACTGTGTATAAATAAAGTTATTTGATTTGATTTGTATAGGTAATCACATGATTTCGAGTGCAATTTGGAATAAATAAGCACGAGTAAATTTTTTCAAAGACTCACAAAATTACGGGCTCGTGCAATTTGCGGTCTTTTAAAAAATTTAAAAGTGCTTATTTATTCCAAATTGCACGAGAAAAATCATGTGATTACTTATTAATAATATACATGAAAAAATTGCGAGATAGCTTCTTAACTTTGCAGAAGCAACGCAACGAAGCTAAGGTGAATCAAAACAACAGTTTTCTCAATGTTTTTAGCTCGGTAAAAACTGGCTAAACAATTACAGGCTGTAGCTATAAGGTTACTTTGTTTGCGAAGTGTCTATCAAGCGCTGTAATCATTACCTTCAGGCTTTCTAGTTCATTATCTTCGTCTTGTTTGTCCTTGTTTGTTTATTAATCTCGGCGTCACTCCATCAACAGATATCAACAGACTCTTAATTCCAATTACGTCGGTAATTCCCTTCTCTGGACACCACTGTTTCCAAACAGACAGCTAAAATACAGTGCTTTTCGCAGCCGTTTCTCCTTTTTAGAGCTGTTTTGCAGCTTCTCTGCTGTTATTGCGTTCACGAAGAAAGAAAACCTGCTCAAAGAGCCAGCCATTGTTTTGGCTCGCAGAGTCGCTTGCAGCTCTTCAGACTTTGCACCATTCAGAGGCCTCGTTTGATTGGCTCAATCGCAGCGCCTTTGTTTATCAACCAATCAGAATCCTCAGTTTTTTACCTTGTTTTGCACTGTATTTCCTTTTTTCTGCACCGAATTACCTTTTTTCTGCACCGGTGTTTCCTAAAAACTGCATTTCTCTTAGCCAATCAGAATCGAGAAATTTTTTCATGTATATTGTTAGATTTGAAAACAGTGTTGAACAGATACCCTAAAATTCTAATAATATGTAGCCTGCATTACAGGCGTATTTTGTGAGGCAAGCGCATTATTTAGTTTGTGTTATTACGAGTGGGCCGCCATCTTTGATTTGAGAAACCGGAGAGTATTGGGGAGACTAAAAATTTACGGATTATGGGGATGGGTATTAGGGCCTTAGTGAAATTCATCTTGGCGCCGCTTACCTGAGAAAATAACTTGTGCTCACACCAAAAACGCCTGCACTGCAGGCTCGATAATTTGATGACTTAGCCATTTGAGCCCTGGAAATTTTCACATGCAAAATCCTTTCCAAAAACAAGCCAAACCAATTTTGAAGCACAAAACTCCCTTTGATAATAAGCCCCTCCAAATATAATTCTCCCTCCCATTCCCCCCCCCCCCCCCCCCCCAACTCCCCAATAATATGCCTACCAAATAGCTTGGGGAGACATATATATCCAGGTTTCTTTTTAATATTGCAGTTTTACGATAGCTTTGTACATGCTTTGGCTATGGTGTGAATGGGGCAATCTGGCCAAGAAACACCTCAAGATTTCCCTGCGTAAAGCTATACGGCAGTTGTGAGCCAGCTATAGGTTTATACAGAATTAAGCTTTCAATTTTCTTTTGTAGGTCAGGAGACAAATGCATCTATGTTGTCATTTTTGCTCGCTGAGGCTGGAAAAAATCCTGAGATTGAAGATAGGTTAGTGTGTTACTTTGTATTTTATACCCTACATAATTGAATTCTCCCGAAATTTTTAAGCCTCCTTACTTACTTTTAAAGGAGCACTGTCACCGGGATTTTTGCTGTTTTTGTTCAATTCTGCCAAAATTACTGCCTTTTACCTGTTATCGTGCAAAAAATGCTCCTACAGAGTCAGCTAGATGAATTCCAATGAAATTTTAGCAGGGAGAGCTAACCATAATAATTTTTTTGGTGATTTTTCAATGCATAGCTTGAAATTTTGAAAAAAATGGCAAGTTTTTTAAAATTTCAATCCATTTCCATCCTCGTCATCTTTGATGGAATACAGGAGTTTATAGTATCAATGCAGTGCTAGTCTTTGGCAGCAAAACTAGACCATTATTTTAAGGTTTCCACTGATGCATTGGCAGTTTTAAGCATTTTAAAGTGATGGTACAATAGTGTGACAATGCCCCTTTAAGCTTCCTTACTGTTGTGTTAGCGACATTTGTCCTTTAAATTTTAATCTTTAATCTTTAATCAATATACTCCTAAGACAGGACAACTATACTAGGAGTTTGACTTTGCTGTAGACGACTGTGAAATTATGTGGACTTCCCTCAAGTTAGCTAACTGCAAGACCCTATTTTAGAAAGGTCCTAAGCCTGCGTGTAGACGTCTCCTATTTTTTTTGCGTGTAACAAAGGAAATAGGAGTCGTCTGCATGCAGGCTATATTTGTCGTTAACCAGGACTTTTTTGTTCCACACAATTATTCTTTTGTAGCCATCAAGCCACAAGCTAGGGCACTTGCATAACTCCTTGATTTTTTTGGCAAACCAAAGGAAGTGAGTTTGCTTGCAGGCCAATGCATCCAGCATGGAATGCATAGTTCTGGGATCAGTTTTGCGATGGAAATTTCTAGAATAGGAGATACTTGTTGAATAAATTGACGATATGCATAGACCAGGCCAGGAAGAATTCATCATAATTACTTTTTTCGTCAGTTTTATTTCCTTTAAATTTCTGTTATAGATTAGTTCAAGAGGCTGAAGAGGTTCTTGGTTCCCGCCAATTCGTCACCTACGATGACCTCGGCAAACTGCATTACACGAGTCTTGTGATGAAGGAAACACTGCGAATGCATCCAAGTGTCCCCAGCTTTACTCGCCTCATTGATAAAGACGACGAACTGGGAGGGCAGTTCATTCCCGCTGGAACAGCCATAAATTTGCTGTCATATGCCTTGCACCACAGCCCAAAATATTGGAAAGATCCAGAACGATTTAACCCCGAGCGATTTTCAGCGCAGGCAGAGGACGAAGATGGCGGATATAACCGCTATGCATATTTCCCTTTCTCTTTGGGCCCCCGGCATTGTATCGGTCAAACATTCGCTGAATTTGAGAGCAAAGTTCTGATATCACGTTTCATGAAATCCTTCAAATTTAAGCTTGTCCCTGGCCAGGACTTTGGGTATGAAGATCTCAAGACCACCTTATCGCCAAAGGACAGAATTCGCTGTGTCCTTACCTTGCGTTGACCTATCCAATATATCCACTATAGAGCGCTTTTCAACAGCCCTTTCCACGGGTTTTCTTTCGATACTGCTTGAAAGAGCATCAAAAAATTAGGAAATTGGGCACGTTTTGAGAGTCATATCTTGTGAAATAGCGAAAATATGGCTCTTCAAAGTCGGTAAATTTTACAGACGTTTTTTATGCTGCGGGCACAAACCTACTCCCAGGATACGAACGTCTGTACAATTTACCGACTTTGCTAAGCTATAACTTTGCGATTTAAAAGGTACGACTTCCAAACTTGGGTATTTTACTAGTTTTTAGGTGCTCCTCCAAGCAGCGGCGACGGACTGTCGTCGAGTGTCGTAGCCAAAGCAGTTACTCTAAGGCCCGGTTCAAACGTCGAACTTCTCATGTACCGAATCTAATGCAAATGAGAAAAATCTATTGTTTTCGCTCATTTGCATTAGGTTCGGCACATGAGAAGTTCGACGTTTGAACAGGGCCTTACAGGGCAACAAGCGAATCGGAATACGAAGCAATTACATGTGGCCAGCGCAAAGCGCGGGAAAATACGCGCGTGCAAGTCACGATTGGGTTTGGTTTTGCTTCTTATTGGTTGAGAAAGTGTCAACGAGGGTATCGACAAATAGGATAACAGCGCTGCACCGGTATCGCAGAGGTCGTGGGTTCGAATCCCGTACAAGCCTGAATTTTTTTCAGGCTTTATTTTCACTACTGCTTAAGTAGTGTTCATAACTGCGATGATCAGTCACATATTTAATCATTAATCCGCAGTTCAAATATATGATTTTCATATATTCATTCTCAGTGATTAGTATCTACCACACAAGTGAATAGTGGTTTTCGCGCGCTCTGATTGGTTAACTCGGAGGTGATTAGCAAGTACTATTCACCTCCGAGCAGCCGGCGCGCGAGATTTTACAATTTCCAACCGCTTGTCGGTATATTATCACACATAAAGTAATGTTTTGGTCCGCTAATTATTCAGCTTGTGTGGTATATACTAAAACAATTATTCACCTCAGTGTCGGTGAAAGTGGTGGATATTTACCGAGCCGCGCACCTACACTTCGGTGAATAATTGTTAATAATGTTAATAAAATCCGATTTCAGTAGACAGCACGATTCTTGTTACTCTTATAAACTCTTGTTATTAGGCCATCGTAGCTTGATTAAAAATAAAACACAAACAGCGGAGATAAACATGGTAAACCAACGCATTTTATATAGACTTGACGTTTCGTATGCTAGGCAACATACATTTTCAAAAGTGACCGTTACAATTTTTGAACACTGTTTATATACTTCTAATACAGGGGTCTGGAACCGAGATTAAGAAAAACTATCTTAACAGTAAATATGTAAAAGGATACACCTTATTAATAAAGCAACAACTTCTCACTACTAATGTTTACATTGAAAGCTGGCTTAAGCTCTTGGATAAATAAGGTTTCCTTAATTTTGCAATGATAATCGGTTTTGCCCGACGCTAAAATGTCAAAATGATCCCACTTGATGTTGTGTCCAGTGGTTTTAACGTGATCAGCAATAGCTGATGTGTGGTCATTTTTAGCGAGGGCCTTGAAATGTTCAGTTTTCCTGTCATGAAGTCTTCTTTTTGTCTTACCGATGTAAAAATCAGTGCAGTCCCAGCAACCGGCCTTATAAATGACTTTAGACTTCTGAGAGCGGTTTAAGCGGTCCTTGTAAGGAAAGAAAGACTTGATGCGGAGAGTGTTCTGAAAAACTGTCTTAAGGTTGACGCAGGAGTAGAAATTGTAAACACAGGATCTCAGGCGTTTAGCGATTTGGTTGCTCTGTAGACCTAAGTAAGGTAACAGGATGATTATATCTTTCTTAGGAACTGTTAAGATAGTTTTTCTTAATCTCGGTTCCAGACCCCTGTATTAGAAGTATATAAACAGTGTTCAAAAATTGTAACGGTCACTTTTGAAAATGTATGTTGCCTAGCATACGAAACGTCAAGTCTATATAAATGCGTTGGTTTACCATGTTTATCTCCGCTGTTTGTGTTTTATTTTTAATCTTGTTACTCTTTCTTTTTTTATACAATATTTATTTCAACATTTGCTCTAAGAGCACGAAGGGCTCATCTAGAGAGCTTACGCTGTTTACAGTGCATATTAAAAAAAAAGAATACGATTTCACGTCACGATCGGACAAGACACACACAAAGTATTGAAAAACGGTTACCAGAACGGTTGGACAAAGAAATGAACGATTGGACATATTGAAACAACCTCACGTTAGTTTGAAAATCAACATTAGAAATACTATTTAACTTTTTCCTTGTCAGAGGCACAATGCCAACTGTTTCCAAGTAATTGTGCAGCGAAGGCAAACAACTTTATACGCAGAGCAGCAAAACATAGGCAGTACAGGAAATAACGTTTTGCGTGTTCAAATAGTGCATCGCAAAGAGCACAGGCTGGTGAAGGAAAGCAATTTTTTGAACAAGGTGATATTTTAAGGCACTAAAACGAATGTGAGATATCGACGCTGGAAAGGCGGTCCCCAACATAAAAAGCCGTGGCTACGGGAGGGAAAATGCAAACATTTTAAAGGTTGCGCTTGAACATGACTAAAGAAGACGATATGCTTAACTCTAATGGAAAAGTGTAGCACCGTTCGAACATGTTATTTTCTAGACTGTATGTTTTTTTTTATGTTTTGCCGGAACGCGTAATGTTCTTAACGTGTTCTTAAGTTTATTAGTTTCTTTCATAGTTCAGAATGACTAAAATACAAAAGCCACAGCTCTACAAATTTTTTAAGCTGTTTCAAACATGCATATTTGCAATATTTAAAGAAAATGCAATACGATAGGAATTATAAGTGAACATTTGGGCGCGAAAGTTTAACTGCCTTACGGTGCTACTTATATACTGCACAGGGTGTTTCACTTTTTTAGTTGCTTAAGAAATACTTGCAGCTTATTTACTGACATTGCTTGAATGTTTGTGCATTTTTGGTAACAAATGTAACCGCGTGAAATTACAGAAAACTGAAGAATAGGAAGACAGTCATCGCCCCGATCAGTCCAGTGTTTTTCATCATGACGCCAGCGCTAACAGTACACCCATCTTCATCCAGGCGTGCAAATACTCTGCAGGGTCCCCCACTTCCGTTAGTGATGAACATTGGAGCTGCGTACACTGTAAAGCCTTCTGTGGGCAGCTTGTCCATGTGGGCAACATTTTCCAGGCCGGGGATGTTTTTGGCGTAAAGAATTCGATGGGATTCAAACATTGTGGATTGTCCATAGTCTATCGATGGCGTATCTATTCCAATAAGCTTGATCTTGCGGTTGTTGATTAGCCAGCGGGAGGTATTGGGGTGAATACCTTGGAAGGATAAGACGAAGGCAAAACACATGTTTAATGCTAAAAATCGATCGAAGCATCCACACAAATTTCTAATTTACATTTTAGCTTGCAGGCTGTTTGTCTCTTTATCAAGGTGCGGATAGGTGTACACCCTTTCTCGTGAAAATGAGTCCGAGCACAAGGATTTGCTTAGAAAAGTAGACTGAACTTAATTCGGAAATTGTAACAATTTACTCAAATTTCGCTTTCAATAGAGAGTTTTCATTCACGTGACCACCGGCCATATTGGTTTAACGCAACAAAAGAAAGTATTTGCAAAGAAATCGAGTTCAATTCCCAAAGGTTTAGTTTGGGACACCAACAAGGCCGCCGTTTCTTTGTTTTGGGACACTTACATGGCCGTCGTGACGTCATGTGAAAACACTCTATACTTGAAGCACTTACCTGGAAAATGAAGCAAGGAAGTATTTTTGGTGTCGGTCCCAAGGTATGTTTTCTTGTCTGGCCACCTGGCACCCCAGCCGTTGAATACCAGCAATATCGCATCATCCGGGATCTTTCCATTCTTCTCTTCCCAGGCCTCCAAGTCACTCGGCATCAATTGGTAATCAGCATTCTTAAAAGCAACAAAACAAACATCAACAGCGCTTTTTCTATCTTATCATGTTTGGAAAAACAAAATAAAACTTCGGTATTTGCATTTTTCCAGTCACAAGAGACGTAAACAAACAAACTACAACCGGACTGGGAACAAGAATTGACCGTGCCAAGGACGGGCCATACAATTGCCAGCGCCAATTGACCGAGTTTCCAAAGCAGACTCCCTTGGTGGTGGTGATGATGATGATGATGTTGATGGTGGTGATGGTGATGGTGATGATGATGATGATGATGATGACGATAATAATCACTTTATTTAAGTCTCAAATCTATCTAGCTGAGCACAGATGCTCTACTAATTGGGGAGACTAAATCAAATCAACTCTAAATAAATCAAATCAAATCAAATTTTGATGATGGTGGTGGTGATGATGATGTTGACGGTGGTGGTGGTTGTGATGATGATGATGGTGGTGGTGGTGGAGGTGGTGGTGTTGATGATGATGATGACGACGACGATGATCAGATGATAATTGCGGTAGCTGGACTGAAATTCTGTCATATTTTGGAGCCGCTTCTTAGAAAGATGGTCATTTAGAGGCGGTAGTTAACTCAGAGGCGTTGCTTAATATAATTATATTACTTGGGCTGCTTTGGAGGAGACATCAATCTTTACTGCAGGTCCAATGAGACGATCTAGAGGTATCTGGTCAGCGGTCCAGCTTCCTAAAGCAAAGTGACTCGGCGCATCAATATGAGTGCCGCCATGCTCAGATGCGCTGATATCATAAGATGAATAGTAAAAGCCAGCGGCTGTAAAATTGGCGATCACCAAACTGTGGTTGAAAGACAAAACTGTAGGCCAGTAAATTGTCTCATTGTTGAATTTGTAAGAGAGCTCAATCCATTGAGAGTTTGATACTGGAGTACCAAGCAAAGGACTCCAAAAAAATGTACTGAACAATAAACTTGCGACAGGAATCCACATGATGTTTTGCCTGAAAAAAAAAAGAAAAGAAAAAAACAAAGTTTGATAGGACAATCCCACCCATTATGAAGCCGAGGCTTTAGAAACGTTGTAGCTATATTTAGAAACGTTGTAGCTATATCGTTTCGACTCAAAACGTGGCGTTTTTCGTCCCACACCCAAGAGGTCAACTCCGAAACGAACTGATCGTGAACGCGGGCGAAGAAGCCATACAGGAACTAGTCTATATATCAGATTGCAATAATGCCAAAGAGGATAATGGAGCAAGTTTTTGCGGCAAAAAATACAGCATGGAACCGTTTAACTCTTTTCCGTACGCTCCGGTAAATATGATTCCTCAGGGAATCATTGCCTTGAAAACTTGCAACTTTCCCAAATGGTTGAAATGAATCATTGCTATGGCCAAATACTCAGTTTTTAGCCTTTATCATCCCGTAAACTTACCAAAACTCCCAATTTTTATTTAATATGACCGTTTATTCGGTTGTGAACCAAAAATGAGGGGGGTGATTAGGGGTCAGCAAATCCGTTGATCCGTGCTAATTTTTAGTAAAAATCCGCCAATCCCCAGATATTTTTTACCAAAATCCGAATCCGCAGGTACAGTATTTGTTTTCTCTTGCAGTACTGTTCGAGACTTTAGGACCTTAAAACATTCGGGTTTTTTGTAAACGATATCATGAAATTAGCCTACTCTTTATCCGCACTTGGCGCCCAAATCGAGTAGTCGTTCCTAACAACAAAGTCAGTGGACACTCGATCGAGTTGGGAAACAGCAGTTTCTGTCTCCTCCTCGTCAGAACTGGAGTCGTATTTAACCACTTCATCGTCACTATCATGAGTATCTCTGTCACTATCGGGCATGTACTCCTCTAAACGTTCCTCCTCGCTTGCCATCCTTGCAGCCAATCCGGAAATAACCACTCTCTCTGAGATATGGAGGTGCCTCTGGTATATTATCTCTGGCATAGTCCCAGGTCGTGCCATTGTTGTCTCCTGCCGATTTGTTCTCTGCCTGACTGCAGCTCCAGTGCATTTCCTCAACTTCCTTCTCCGACAGCTTAATGTTTTCAAGTGGATGAATAGATGGGAGAAAAGAAAGCCGGATGCCACATGCTCTGGCTCTGGATACCACGATTTTTTTTTCACTTGTGAAATAGAAAAAAGTAGAGGAGGACAGCCGCCTCGTAGTTTCCTCAGAATTGCGTTCCCAAATTCTCAACAGTATTCTTTCTTGGAGAGGAGTGGGTGTTTCACATGGGAGGTGGAGTGTAGATGTTCAACATCCAAAGTCATACAGCTGACTGAGGAGGTTCGTGTCAGATAAAGACAGAGCAGACAAAAGAGACTCCATTCTCTTTAAGCCCCAGTGTAGCAAGTCAACCGAGACTTCACAGCCGCAGAAATCATTCCTCGGGGTCTGTTCAATAAATTTCCGAGGAGCCTTCTAAGCAACGTAGTGAACGCTCAAACTCAGAAATGACGTCCTTGCATTGTACCACTTTTCCTACCGCCTGCGCCAATGTTCTTAATGGGACACTTTGGCTTTTCTCGTTTTCTCGTGTACTGAGAAGGCGTCATACAAATGCCTTTAGAAATTTCGCGGTTTCACAGAGGGGTGTCACAATTTGCACTGAATTTGACTAAGCGTCACAAACATTATAAACGACATTGTCAAATTCTAAACAAAACCCATTGGCTGTTTAAACTTGCATTCGGCTACTGGTCCTTCTTGAAAACCTACTTCACTTCCAGCAGACTTGTCGATGTTGTTGTGGCGTGAACCGCCTGACTGCTCCTTCGATTACATTTCTAAAGGTTAAACGTCTGATGATCTAACTCATCGCTCTAAGGCCAGAGAGATGTCTAAATCTAAACAGACGGATAAGTTCAGTTCCGCGATCCCTACTTCAAAACGAAGAAAATCCAGAATCCACGCTAAAATATTGAAGAAATCCGTGATCCGCTGAGCCTTCGAAATCCGCCAATCCGTAAAATGAATCCTAAAAATCCGATTTTTAGCCAAATCCGTTGATCCGCGAACCTATTCACCCCCCCTCAAAAATGTTGGCTTAGAATGCCATTGTACAACACCAAAAATATGCAACTTTGTCGTGAAGTTTTTAAAACAAAAATTCCTCTTGAAGCTAAAAGTCCGCTACATTGTCATCAAACGTCAACTCTACCTCTTGCGATCTGCACCACATTTTCCTGCTCACTTGTTTAGCACGACGCGGATAACGCTTTTGATTTCACTTGCACTCACCGGTCTGTAATTTTCGACTTTGTGACCCAATGGAATTCTGGGTACCTCTTGTATAACGTCGACATGGAAGACCGCCAATTTCCATTTCAGATATTTTTTAGAACCGTGTCGAGCCACCCGGTCCTGCTGACAAAATATTGCACCGATTGCATTATTTACAAGTCAAAACTCGCCAAAATTGCCAGGCGAGGTCCTGGAATCCACTCACAAAAGGGCTCAGGACACAACTTCACTCCGTGAATTGCCACACTCGCTCGAATACTTTAAACGGCTAACTTCGTGTGAAATTGCTTCTCACCTCTGTTTTCTTTCAAAGGATTGCCTCTACCCATCAACCTAGCTTTATGATGCTAGGCAGGAGGCTTCTGAGGTGGAAAATGGCTCGAAAAACACACTTATAAATCAAATACGCAACGAATTGTAGCTGCAGGAATCGTTTAGAAATAAACGACAGCTAGCGAAACCTCCGTGGTAACCCCTTATATGGAATAACGAGATTGACTTGACCTCCTACAATCGGGAAAATGCAAAAAAAGACCAACAAAATGGCGTACGGGAAAGAGTTAAGGATGGGCAAAAATCGAGAGATCGGAATCGGAAAAGTATACAAAGTACTTTGTTGATGGTATTCTAATATCAAGGGACTTGACACTGGCTCACAGGGAGCAGAGGAGTCCTATTTGACCGTATTTCCAGTTAAATTCGCTGTACAGTAGCAGCGCGAATTATTATTATTATTATTATTATTATTATTATTATTATTATTATTATTATTATTATTATATGGGAATGGCTATGGCGGCGGCTGTGTCTTTTAGCCGCTCCAGAAAGCCGAAAATGAAATGGACGAACCAGATGAATAATGACGTTCTGGAGTGTAAGAGACGAGCGCAAGAGCTAGTTGCATCGGACAGCGCGCCTTTGAATCGAAACAGCAGAAAGAAAGGCTACATTGACGTCATGAAACAGCTTTGGGAAGAGAAGGGATACGGACATCTTGCTCTTAAAGGTCAGAATTTACGTGATCAAGCGTCAAGGCTGGAGAAATGTCAAGAGGGTTTGGCCGATGAAAGCTGTGTGAACGGTGCGACAGTGATAAGTATAGATGAGTCTAGGCGCTACTCCGCCTAGCTGAACTAGTTTTAACACTTAACTGTTTTTCTTTCGCTGATAACTATTACAAGCAAATTAATGGTGTAGCGATGGGCACAAAAATGGGACCTAGCTACGCCAATCTTTTTGTAGGGTACGTCGAGTACCAATTTTTCAATCAGTACAACGGTCCTAAACCTGAACTCTACGGTCGCTACATTGACGACTGTATCGGCGCAATTTCGTCTAGCAAGGAGGAAATCAATCAATTTATAAGCGCCGTTAATTCCTTTCACCCGGCTCTAAAATATACCTGGGAAATTTCGGAAACTTCCCTGGCCTTTCTTGATATCAAAGTTTTTATCAGCGGCAACGGCTTATGTACCAGTGTGCACTACAAACCCACCGATTCTCACAGTTATTTGTTGTATTCATCTTCACATCCATCTCATGTCAAAAACGCCATTC
>JAEMWC010000418.1:342500-415000 GCA_016490735.1 Pachyseris speciosa | reverse complement strand
TAGGGTAAGGGTTTTAGGAAGCGGGCCGCACACTCCCACCCAATTTTTCTGGGAGTAACCCCCTCCCCCCCCCCCCCCGGGTTACGGTCGCAGGAAATTTTATTTCCAAACACTGGGTGGCCATAGCATGCCTTTTGTTATATAAACATATGCTTATCGCGTTGTTTCTCTCTGTTCTCTTGTGTTGAACTTCAACCGTGCCTTGGCCCTTCAGTGCTAGTGGCATCGAAATAACTTGTTTTGCTTATTAAGACACTCATTCCTCCCTGCTGCATTCTTCCTTCGGGTGACAAGAAAAATCGTCGATAGGTAATAATATTAAAAGCAAGGTCATCGCCGATTTTCATCATCGCTTTTAAGATATCAGCGTGCAATTTTCGTCGATTTCAATCTTCAGTTCTCGCAGCTTGTGTGCTTCATGGTATTATCCTTCCACTTTCCAACTCCCTGAAGGTATATTTGAGGATCAAACGAAAAATCATCCGCGTTACAATCTTCACATGTTCCGATCGACGCCATCATATTCACTTCATGATACATTTTTCTTCACGCGCGAGAAGTCGCGAATATCGCGTGACGGAAGTAATTTTGATTGGTTGATCTTGAAAAATGTCAATCAATCAAAAAAGTGGGCGGTAGACGTTCTGTGGAAGACTTGTATCAGGCTCTATTTTTCGTTTCGCCTTTCCCGCGGGAAAGGTTTACCATCGAAACGAAAATAGAGCCTGGTCGCAGGTTAACGCCAAATCCCTGTGTGATCAGATGAGGTAACCACCAAACCGATGCCCTTGCCACGTAAAAAGGCGTCCGATCACTTTTTGGTGAGGAGAGATAATATGTATTTCGGCGTAGGAACATTGAGTGGGAGGGGGGAGGTGCAGGGAAGAGGGCGAGAGTCCGGGAGAGTAGGGGACCGGGGTACGGGATGCGTGAGAGGGCAGGGCGCAACCTCGTTCCCAGGGTCTCTCCTCTTCCCGCCTCCTGGAGTGAGAGAGAAGAGACCCCGGTGGGCAGGGCGGAAAAGCGGGAGTTCTAAAAGGGCGGGAGGCGGGAGAAAAATAAGTCATCGTGGCGGGGAGCAACGCGAAAAATTGCGGGAGCTCTGGAGAAAAAGTATGGGAAGTGGGAGAACAGGGTACGGGAAGGGGGAGAATTTGATCCCCTGTCGCGTTTTTATTCGATATGATATCCTACAACCGTCACCTACTCCTCAAATAAATGTTTTTTTTCAATGAAATGGTCACGTGAATCGTCACGTGATCTATGATAACATCTATTATCCTTTAAAATGTTAAGGACGATGAGAATTTCCTATGTGCCGAATTTCGTTTCAGTGCCATTCCTCTGGACTGTTATATTACCAAAAACGTTTTATCAACTAACCGCCCCTGACCCAGGCCTTAAACTGCTTGAGAACAAACTAATCCTCCTCAAGAGTTTATAAGTGCAATAGACGATTAGAAGTCCAAAGACTACTGCAAGGTTGATACAACGTAATATATTTGAGAACAAAATTTCGGCTGGCCAAACCAGCCTTCTTCAGGTTTAGATGAAATGACTCTCTGGCTTTTCTGATTGAATCACGTGAGGAGTGGATTAGTTCAAGTGGGACAAGCTGCATATCAGTGTGGCAGTGGTTAGGATTTGAGAGAAAATGTTCGGAAACAGTGGTAGGTTTGTTTTTATGAAGGAAGTCATCGCCTTTGACACCTTCTCGGTAAAAAAAAAGCGACGCAATCGTTGGTCTTTTTCTCAATGATCTGACCACTCCATGTTGACCGTGCCTATGGTACACGTGGTGGTCTGGTGAGGACATCGGCTTTAGTTTTGTCTGGCCAGAAGCCGAGATTCTGGGGTCCTAGAGTTTTCTGGAGTCCTATTACATTGTAGGTCAAAGATGTGTTAGTCCTTTAACTACCAAGCATTTTGCCGAAAAACACCTTTTGAAGCTCGTCGAGCCATTTTCTGGCCAGAATCTAGCCAAAAAGAACCAAAACTACCCAAAACTCTGTTTGCTGGTGGAGCTCCTCGCGCCCTTCTGTCCCTGATGATATTAGCTTTCCAAGTTCGGCCATGCACAGGGTTGCCTGTTTCACTGCCCCCTCTCCTTCTACCTTTCGCTTTTCTTGTCTAGTTTTCTTTTTCTCTTGCTGGGCATTTTCTTTCAGTGGCAAAAGATTTGTGGAAAACGTTTAGGATCATAGGATTAGATGGAAGGAAGTGCAGGTGGGTAGTGGAACAAGATTTTTATTCAAATTTTCGGCTCAACGTCACATGGCTTTTTCACATTTTCTCCGGCGGAATAGCGCTCATTCGGGTATGGTTTGAAAGATCTCTTACCCCTACACATGCTACATGTAAAAGTCGTTTATGAACATTAAATCTGATGACGTCACAAGTGGTACAAGGGACGTGGTTCTGCGCGGCCGGTTTTGGCCAGTGTGGTAGTCAATGGTACCCGATTTGGCATCTTATGTTGCAAATTGGGTTGTTTTATGCTCAAAGGTGGATTTTTTTTTTTCAGAAAATTGTGTCCTTTGCTTAATTTAGTCCAGTTCTATGGTCAAGCAGAAAAAAATTGAAACAGACCACGATCCACACTTCAAAACAAACAAAATCCATAATCCACGCTGAAATATTGAAGAAATCCGTGATCCGCTGAGCGTTCAAAATCCGCCAGTCCGCAAAATTTATCCTCAAAATCCAAAATCCGAGTAGTTTTTTTAGCCAAATCCGCCGATCTGCGAAGCTATTCAGCCCCCTCTGGCATGATGAACTAAGAAGGTGTTGGTGTTTGTCCGTAGGTTTAGTGTATAGGTCAGTTTGTATATTGCCGTTGTGTATAGTTACCATGTTTAATGAGTGACTCATTGATGTTTTAATGAGTGACTCATTGGTTAATGAGTGACTACTAGTGAACTTAATAGTGGGATGAATGTTATTAAGATAATCAATGAACATTTTAAGATGATCAAGATATTCAGTCCAAATCATAAAAATATCATCTCCACCAAATATGAGGTTGGAAAGGAGCTTTAGAGAGAGCGAAAATGCCGAGAAAGAGCTTAGCAAATGAAGGAGCCATCTTAGTGCCCATAGCTGTACCATGGACCTGAAGATATGAAGATAGTGTTGCTGATTAAATGTGAAGTTATTCATGGTAAGTATTCATAGGTAAAAGGTCACAAAGTGTTTCAGTAGGAATACGTTTGTCAGTACGAGTATGAAGGAAATGACGGCAAGCATCAATACCTTCGTTGTGTAGGATGTTGGTGTACAATCATGAGACGTCGAGAGTGACAAGTATGGCGTTACTAGGTAAGGTACCGAGGTTTGAGAGTTTGTTAAGAAAGTCAGTAGTGTCTTTAATGTGTGAATCCAAAGAAGAAACGAGTGGGTAAATGTGGTAATCAACGAATTGTGAGATGCGTTCATTAAATCCAAACCTACCACTGTTTCTGAACATTTTCTCTCAAATCCTGACCACTGCCACACTGATATGCAGCTTATCCCACTTGAACTAATCCACTCCTCACGTGATTCAA
Source organism: Pachyseris speciosa (assembly GCA_016490735.1). Classification (NCBI taxonomy): domain Eukaryota; kingdom Metazoa; phylum Cnidaria; class Anthozoa; order Scleractinia; family Pachyseridae; genus Pachyseris; species Pachyseris speciosa. The sequence continues at coordinate 411,455 of JAEMWC010000418.1, read as the reverse complement.
TCAGAAAAGCCAGAGAGTCATTTCTAGATTTCGCGGCGACTTTAGAAGCCCCATGGTTTAAATAGACGTGATGAATTGTAATTCAGAAAGGTTAATCTTGTTTTATTTTATTTAATTAATTAATGTTTTTATTTTTTATTATTATTATTTTTGCATCATCATGATCGTGTAAACGTCATTTCCGCTCCTCCTATGTATTGCGACATCCTTCGGGTCATTCTACATATATTACATTCCGCATAATTATGACATTCCGCAAGTCATGCCACATGCCATTCCCCAACTTTCCCTCACTGAAATATGACACCCATTTAAACAAAAGAACGCCTTTTTTTTCAAACAGCCAGATAATATCAAAAGGTGACGTAATACTTGTGACGAGCCAGCCGTTTTGCGTCCACTCAAATTAATCACGCGATGTTACACTGGGCAATTTTTCGTCCAACTTGCCTCGCAACTTTTTGCAACGCCTCTAGCAACGCTGTAACGAATTTTTCAAGCGTTGAGTAGTGCTGTTAAACTAAGCAATGTTTTGTGCAATTTGTCTCGCAAAGGCGCCACAAAATTGCGAGACAAGTTGCACGAAACGTTTCCTAGTGTAACAGCGCCCTACAATCCAAGTTTGTCTCGTCATTGTATCGTAACACGTTTGAGGTGAATCGACAACGGATGCATGTTTTTCAAAGTTATGATCAGTTATGATTTGGGTGACCTTTGGGTACCGGTAATTTTAATTGACTACTGGGTCTAGCCTGCGAACGCAGACGTATTTCCGGTTGTCGTTTCTCTCCGCCCAAAAAGTAACGTCTGCGAGCTCGAGCCGCAAAACGATTTCTGTGACGTAAAATCTTCAGCCAATCACAGTTTAGCTCTTAAAAATCCAGAACCAACGCGCGCGCGATAGTCATGTTTTCTCGTGGACAAAAAATGGCCGACACAATGGAACACGCGTTCAGGAAGGTTTGCGATGTTTTTGGATTTGACGGTTTGAATACGCATCAAAGGGAGTCCATAAAGTACATTGTTAAAGAAAAGAAGGATATTTTTGTTAATCTACCAACGGGTTTCGGAAAGTCGCTGATTTATCAGGCTTTGCCGTTAGTTTACTCGTGCCTGCCTGAGTCAACTGACCAGAAGAATATTATCGTCGTGATTTCTCCGCTTAACAGCCTCATAAAAGATCAAGTGGTACGCCTAAATTCCCTGGGAATTACTGCCATATCTTTGGCTGAAATAGCCACTGACAAACAAACAAAATAAGTCAATAATGGGGATTACTCAATTGTCTTTGGATCGCCTGAACTGTGGCTTGGAGATGATAAATGGAGGAAAATGGCAATGAGCGAATTATATCGCAAATCTGTAAGGGCAGTTGCTGTTGACGAGATGGGAAATAAATGACAGGCCTGCACGGACTCCTTCAGTGTGGTTTTTGCGGTTGCCTCGCATTAGGGCCTAAAAAGTCTATTTTTGCTCTGACGAGTGTGTCTTTGAGAGTTTTACCTCTGTTGTATGATATTATCGGAGTTTTAGGATAGATCGTTCTCAGCAGTGGCTGATTTTGTATAAATCTCCAGTGTTCCATCAATATCTGTTTAAGGTTTTTAACTCCTGTGTGGTACGTGTTTTTTCTTTTGTTTTAGAGCCGATCATCTAGAGGCAAAGTTGACCCCTGACAGACACCTTTCTATTATATATATTTTTGGAAGGCCGCGCGCTCTCAAGCGTTGTTTGAATTTCACAAGGCTCTCTTCAAATGTTGTTTTCGAAGAGTTAGTTCTAAGCATCTTATTGCTTCGCCTGTAATGAAACAATTTTTCACGCCTGGGGGTGGCATTAAATGAAGTGTATATATTTATTTCCCACCATGATACTGACGAAATCCAGGACTCGCAATGTTCTTGGTGGTTTCAGTTGTTGATTTCGCAACATGCAAAGCAGTAGCGCTCGCACGGGGATTTCCAAAATCCAGACTTTTTTTCGACACCGGTGTGTGGCTGTTATCTTTCGCCATCCTTTTAACACGAAGGGGCAAAGTACTGCCGAAATCATGCTTGATTTCTCCGCTAATTTCGTCCACCTTTTGTAGGGCATTCTTGAATCGCACTAGACGATTATAGCACTGCGTTCGACAAATGGCCAGTTTTTCAGAGTCGACGTAAACGCAAAGATCAACATTTGTAGCACGAAAACCCAAAGAACTTATATCAACACTGCTTTTGCCAAACACAAGAATCTTCTCCTTAGCTGAAGGAAACGTCCTTTTACAAAGAATGCACCATTCGCCCGTGGGAAGTCTTCTTGGGAGTTTCATTCATGGTTGTCGATTTCACGCGCCATAACTAAGAATCTCGCCTGCACATTCCAGACACGAAAGAGCGCGTACTCGCGCGAGAGTAACTCGTGTATGGCACCTATCGTTTAATCTGATTGGTCCACTACCAAACAAAAGATTTTACGTCACAGAAATCGTTTTGCGGCTCGAGCTCGCAGACGTTACTTTTCGGGCGGAGAGAAACGACAACCGGAAATACGTCTGCGTTCGCAAGCTATACTGGGTCTTGCACGAAAACGCCCGGAGGGAGGGGGGGGGAGACTCGCATATGAAAGGGGCGGGGATGCTCGTCGGAAATTTTGAATCAAACCCCTAAAGGAGACCGATCTGAACGTGGCCCAAGCTTTTTTTGACCCCTAAAAGAGACCACGTTTAAATACAGACAAATGAAAAGTACAGTGACTTTTAATGATGGCAAAGACATTATCATCTAATACTTTTACCCATAAGTAGTTTTTAAAAGCATCTTCATAAATCTTCAGTTCATCATATTCGTGCAACCCTAAACGAGACCTTCACGGATGAATATAATGGCGTTTTGCCCAGAACACCCTAAGTGAGACCAAAATACGAACTTTACACCCATAAGCGAGACGACGAACATCCCCGCCCCTTTCATATGCGACCCCGGGTGTAAACGATCATTAAAGTCATTAAAGAAAATTAGAAAGTCGGCAAAAGGATAAATAGAAGAGACAGGATTTTTACATTCCGCATAATTATGTTCAATTTACGTGAGTTTCTGATGATCGCAATACCTAGGACGCTTCTGCCAGGAACCTAAACAAAACACCTAATTTACCAACTGTTTGAGTAAAATCAGAAAGATTCAAACTTACTTTACGTTGGACGTAATTTCAATACAGCCAAAAGAACGCGGTAAGCTTACATTCATGAATATAAGTGTAAATGCAAATGGAAATCAGTCGTAGGTGGACTTGAACCGTGCAAGCACGTATATGATCGGAAAAAAGCAGTAGCACTTTTAAATTCACCCCGCACACTTTGCAAGATTTTCACGTCAACAATTCTGTGTTGGTGAGATAGATAAAGCGAACATAATACCCTAGAGTTTTATGCTATTTTCATTTAAGTTTCCTAATTTGGGAAATGAAATGCGAATCATATTATATTATGTATTCGCACGTGGCATTCTTCCGAATACGAGAACCTTATTTTCCTTATTGTAATTTCGTATCCCAGTACTACAGAAAGCACCCGATTACAAGTTAACACATTTCAATGACCGACGTCGACAACAAACAGTCGAACACAACGACGGACACAGACAGGAAACTAGCAAAGTCTTACCTTTGTCAGAAGTATTGTTCGTGTTTTACAGAAAACACCAATAAAGGGTAACTCTATGAACAAATTGCTGGAAATGTAACCTCTAGTCGGTCAAATTAGTTGTTATTAAAACTGCAATCAGAACTACTGAGCTGAGGTACCAGTCGCTCGACTACCAACGACCGGGGTCAACGAGTGAGGATGTGTCCGTTGCGTGTCTTTCAAATTCCCCTTTTGGCCTCACCCCAGTTTTCGCGCGGTCAAAGAACGAAAGAGTGCCGCACTGCGTGAAAATCTTGCAGGAATTATTTTGCGGATTGGCGATTTTTTGTGTTTTGTGGGAACAAATTTTTGCAGTTCAAGATGACTGAAATTTACGCTGGGAACTAATTTTTGCGATTTTCTGTTCAAGCAGCAGAACATTAAAAGGAAAGAAAATTTGATATTTTCAACTTTTATTATCTATGGTACGGCGGTGTTCATTAAATCGGTCTTTTAAGCCTTAGTCTCTCCTATGTATTGTAAATTACAGCGGTTGCATTGAATCATGTAGACGAGGTTTTTAGTGTCACAGGTCAGGTAGATTTAATATGGATAACCCTAACACCAAATCTAAACCTACCACAGTCGTGGAACATTTCCTCTCCTCTCCTAACCACACTGCTAATGATATGCAATTAATCCCAATTTAGAAAATATTTTCTAACAGAGACTCAATCCGTAAGGCCAGGGAAGCTTTTTTAATTTCAAAAGGCAGAACAATTGATCCTGAAGGTCTTAGTTAATTTTTTTGTTATAAAGTTTTTCTTTTTTTAGACTTTTTTCTAGTATTTTATTTTACACCGTCAATCATTTTAGTTTTACGTGTTTCCGGTTTATTACTACATAAACACCCCTTCCAATGTAAATTCTCACTGTACCTGAAGAAGGCTGGTTTGGCCAGCCGAAATATAGTACGCAAAACTTAAAACCATTCTACGTTGTATCGGCCCTTGCTTTTATACTCTTTGTTGATTTTATTACGCCGATCAGATCACCAGTTTGATCCAACGTATACCAGCAGGATTATTGTCCACGGTTGCCTGCTTGAACATTTGATATAGCCAATCATAGTTCGTTTTCCAATTTGTGGAAAGTAGGACTTCGAACCCAGGATTATTTTCCCAGACGACGCACGTGAATCGGGTGTCGATTTCCATTCTGACGCAGCTCGTTATTGGTTTCTTCAAAACAAAGGCTAACCGCCGGCGAACTAGTCTCCTACGCAGCCGTTCTTTGTCTCGTCACGCAACGCTCCTCGCCACTAGTGGCGAGGAGCGTTGCGTGACGAGACAAAGAACGGCTGCTTAGCAGACTACCGGCGAACGGAAGTGGCAGTTCAGTTCAGCAGACGTTCGTGGGGAAGGAACGCGTGACGAGCCGTAAGACGTCTGCGAAGGAGGCTAATGCGGTGAGGGAATCAAAGGATCCTGTGAGCTAGCTCATGGATGCATCTTGCTACACTAATTGCGACCTGCATTTGACAAGTAATGCAACCTCTTTCCCAGAGTCTATCAAACTTATTATTGTGACGGATGTATTTCCGCCCTCGACGCAACCTCCCATCAATGAGAGCGTTGTGTGACACCCCGAAAAAGAAATCTGCAGCTATGTTACAGCATTGTAACTGTTTTTTACCACAATATTGAACTACTTTCAAAAATAATTTTTATTACTGATCGTTTATTTAAGCCAAAGGATATAGACTTTCTGAACAAGATCGGTGTTTTGGCGGCTAGATTTCAGAATACCGCGGCCATTTCATTTACATACCATTGAAGCTATTTCAGACATTTCAGAAATTTCCGATCTTCGATAAGAATCCAATACGTACCTGTCTCAGTTTAAGCAGTAAAATCGATCATATTTTTCTCCCGAAACAAATGTGTTGCATGTCTAAATACAGGCTTTTTTGGTAGAAAAGCTCTACTGGTTACTTTATTTATATTTGATTCACTGTAGCGATTACGGTGTGAATGATGTTGCGTTTAACCTTAAATGCAACAACACGCAGTACTCATCACGCGATGGGAGATTCAATTCATTGTTGAAAGTTCCAATCCTTTGCTCAAACGAATTAGTTGCTTTTGGTCCTTGTCTAAAGCTCCTGAGGATAGGGAATGTCTTATCTCCTTACTTACGGTCGCAGGAAATTTATTTCCAAACACTCGGTGGCCATAGCATGCCTAGTTTTGTGAAAAAACATATGCTTTTGCCGTTGTTTTCTTTCTGTTCTCTTGTCTTGAACTCCAACCGCGCCCTTCAGTGCTAGTGATATCGAAATAACTTGCTTTGATCATTAAGACATTCATTCCTGCCTGCTTCCTCCGGGTGCCAAGCCGATAGGAACAGCAATTTCATCACCGCTTTTAAGATATCAGCGTGCAAATTTCGTCGATTTCCATAGCTTGTGTACGTAATCGTATTAGCTTTCCACTTTCCAACTCCACTAAAGTATATTCAAGAGGACAGGACGAAAATTCATCCGCTTTTCAATCTTCACATATGCCCTGATCGACGTAATTAATATTCGTATTCACTTCATGCTACATAAACATTCCAGCAAGAATCTACGCATTTCTACTACCCCCTGCAACTTGCAAACCTTGAGCAAAGAGGACTCCGGGGACAAATACAATACTTACTAGGGGAGGGAAAGAATAAATGTTTCATCCAAGTTTAATGAATAAATTAATCAGAATCGAGTGAGTGAGTGAGTGAGCGACATCGAGTGCCTCCTATACCTCATGGCATGACTACGTCATCCATGAGCTAAAAAGGAGGAATGAGTTTGCGGAATGGTGGCATGACTTGCGGCATGGCATAATTATGCGCAATGTAATATATGTAGAATGCCCCGAAGAAATTAATTCAGCTAAAAGGAGTTAATTATGCTAGAGCCTAACACAGTTCAGTAATGGTTCGTGTAAACAAATTGGTCAGGATTTGACAGAGAAACATTTCAGAGTTGAGCAATGCTCTCCACGGGGCTCGCTTTGATATAAATATTTTACAAATGAACCCTTGAGCTTCTTTCTTTTGGGAGCACGCGCTCGACTTGCTTGTGGTGGAGTACGATTCGCCTACAGTCGATCAGGAAATTCGGCCGATGGACCCTTTTCTCCGAGCCATTTGACAGCTGATTTGAGAGCACATTAGAGGACAGATGCACTGATTACGTCATCACGACCCCCTTTTTTCCAGAAATGTGAAAATAAACAAGTTTTTCGCTTCCATTTTGTTTCTTTATTATATAAAACAAACAGATTCCCTGTTGCCGTGCGTCTGTTCAGTAACAGATCGCAGAAGACGTCAAAATGTGGTAAAAACATCAGTGACACACTCGCCTGCGGCTCGTGTGCCACTTCTTTGTTTTTACCACATTTTGACGTCATCTGTGATCTATTACTGAACAGACGCACGGCAACATGGAATCTATTTGTTAATTAATAACTATATACCAGCCGACAGAGGCACACAACCGATCCCAACCCTGTCACCTCATATTACACTGAAAAATGTAATAAATAAATAAAATGAAATAAAGCGTCTTTGATGTTCAAAAGATAAAATTACATCTTATTATGAAAGGTGTTCGTCATCGTGGTTTCAAATGATAGCTGAGTTAATCTTTTGTCTCACGATTGAGTCACAATGATGTGGATCGCGACGTTTCGGCCGCTATACTGCTGGTCTTCATCAGGCGATGGTGTCGACTGGCTGCGTGTGAGTATAAGAAGCACCGTGGCTGGTGGTGATTGGTGCGTTTCAATCCTCGCTTAGGCTTTTGTTGATTGGAGGATTTCAATCCTTGTCGTTCAGACTAGAAATTGTTCCCTCAGCGGATGACACCTTTAGCACCTTAAATCGTGACAAAGTTGACTCGTTCTTACAACACCTCAATAGTCAACAACCGACGATCCGTTTCACAATGGAAACTGAGAATGACAACTCAATTCCCTTCCTTGAAACGTTGATCATCAAGGATTCGAATGGATACCTCTCTACCAGTGTTTCCAGAAAGCCTACACACACTGACCAGTACCTAGCGTATGATTCACACCACCCGCAATCTGTAAAACGCGGTATTGTCAAGTGCCTGTACGATCGATCTAAACACCTCATAACAAAACCATCAGTTATCTCTCATGAAAAGGAACACCTCTCATCGGTCCTTGTTTCCAACGGTTATCCGTTTTCGTTTGTAAAAAATCTTACGAAAACCAAGGGACGAACAACCACTAAAGAACCTGAACCCGGAATTAAATCTACTGTGGAGCAATAATCGTACAGTCATCAGCATATTTAAAACCAAGTGTCTCGTTCCCTAATTTAATTTAATCTCCAGATCGTTAAATATATGGAACAAATAAGGTCCTGAAACACTACCCTGGGTTGTGCTTTTGTTAACTGTTTTCCAGTTACAAACGGAACTGCCGATTTCGAGTAATCGATTTCATTATACTTCCGCAGCAATGGATACTCGAAAGCGTTCCTGATCTGTAGTAACTACATATGCAAATCGGTCGTAGTTTGAACTTGAACCGTGCACGCAAATGAGAAAAAAGCAGAAGCACGTTTAAATTCACCCCGCTCGCTTTGTAAGATTTTCACGTCAACAATTCTGTGTTGGTGAGATAGACAAAGCGAAAATAATACGCTAGAGCTTTCTGCTATTTCCGTTTAAGTTTCTAAGTTTGGGAAATCGAATGCGAATCATTAGGAAACTAGCGAAGTCTTACCTTTGTCAGAAGTATTGTCCGTGTTTACAGAGAACACCAATAAAGAATAACTCTATGAACAAACTGCTGGAAATGTAACCTCCAGACGGTCGAATTAGTTGTTCACAACTACTGAGGCTCGAATTATGCTGAGTGGCTGTCACACCTACTCTCAACGAATGGGGAGCTCGCCTTATTTTGGCGGCCAAATACGTGACAGGAAAGGTGCCGTGATGCAACATTTTTCACCTTGATATCATTTTACTGCCGTGATGCAACATTTTCTACCTTGATATTTACTATTCAATACCCAGTGCCATTGGTCTCTCTCTGCACTAAATCACTGATTGCAGTCTTTAAAGATGCTAAAACAACTGTGTCAGGAAAACGGGGGCGGTCCTTTTTGTCAGCAGGGAAATTCTCAGGGGTAATATATACTAAACGTGCTAAAACAAACATGCTGCAATATTAAAAATATCACATCACGGTAGTAAAGTGATATCAAGGTAGAAGAAAGTCACATCACGGCATCACGGCAGTAAAATGATATCAAGGTAGAAAAGGTTGCATCACAGCAGTAAAGTGATATCAAGGTAGAAAAAAGCCATCACGACAGAAGTTGGTATCAATGTAGAAAATCCCGTTTCACGTTAGCCTTCGATCTCAAGGCGAAAAAAGTCATGTCTCGGTAGTAAATTGGTATCAAGGCAGAAAATGTTACATCACGGCAGTAAATTGAAATCAAAATAGTAAGTGTACCAATCACAAAGATAACAAACAAATAATACCAAGGCTAAATATAATACATAAGTGTATACAGGGTATAACATCACGTCGATAAATAATTTTGAAACAAACGGCGCGCCATAGCCGCGTAGCGTGAAACTTGCGGGAATAATTTGGGGATTGAAAATTTTATTTGTTTTGCGGGAACAAATTTTTGCAGTTCAAGATGACTAAAATTTACGCTGGGAACTAATTTTTGCGATTTTCTGCAGCAGCAGAACATTAAAAAGAAAGAAAACTTGATATTTTCAACTTCTATTACGTGTTGAGTTACGGATGTCAAGGTGATACGTGCTTCCCCGCACACATATACACATATCATTAGCGATGTATGTTTCCCCTGTAGGGGAACACAAAACATTGGGTACACTGGGTACACTGGGAGATGAGCAGTAAGTATGGGATAGAGTGTATCGACAAGAGGTATGACCATTAACCCTTGCCAGTCGCAGAGAATGGAGAAGCGAGGATTACCTGGGACATGACCATCCACACAGACAAGGTGCTGAACCACAATCAGCCAGATATTACTCTGGTGCATAAAGGCACACAGAAATGGACACTTGTTAACATAGCTGTGCCAGCGGACCAGAACATCACCAGGACTGAGTAGGAGAAGGTGGAAATTAATTAATTTCAGTGTCAATCTTCTAGCTAGCCTATAATAGGCTTTCTAATCGGGGACATTATCCTACGTAAAACGTACAATGTACAAGTTGCCGGCCATCCTCGGAACTACCCACCTGATTATTATTATTATTATTATTATTATTATTATTATTATTATTAGTTGATTTTCAGTTAAAATTATTATTTTATCCAGGGAAAGTCCATGTTCTAATAAATTAAGGATACATGTAAATATATTTTTTATCATACCTTCTGTAATTACTGTAAATATTTTGAAGTAGAAATAAAGTCTGTTTCAATTAATTATAAAAAATATTATTATTATTACTATTATTTCTTATATTACCCTTAATCTATGAAAATAATCAAAAGCGCATTACAGTTAGCATAATAAAATTTTACAAGTCACAAGTTGCGTAAAAAAACTATCGACTAGTAGTATAGTGTTTGGGGGTACGAAATCAATTGATCTCGTTTTCCCCAAACTACTACTGCCTTTTGATCTCGTATTCTGGAATATATAGTTATTTAATTTGATGGAATATATAGTTATTTAATTTGATGGAATATATAGTTATTTAATTTGATGGAATATATAGTTATTTAATTTGATGGAATATATAGTTATTTAATGTGATGGAATCTATAGTTGTTCAATCTGATGGAACCAAGGTCAGCACACTTCATCTATAGTTTATTAAAATGCGTGACATTCTTGGAAAAATCACCAAGCGTGACATTCTCGGAAAACAGGGAATTAGTCATCACCTATTATAACTCACGTGACGGTCGCATGATCTTTTCTAGCCAATCATAATGAAACAAGTTCCTTATTATAAATTCTTGAAGTAAACTTTACTGACAATTTTTACTTAAAAAGTTTATGCTAAAGTTTGTAGACCGACACAGCTGTGCCGTGACGTCATGACTTCTTTGGATTTACTTTTTGATGGCACAGTGCCCGTATGCGTAACTGTTGATTCCGTCTTTTGATATATATCTTTTGTCATCGAAGCAACTGAGTGATACTTTGTTGATTTCATAGCTTCCTAATTGATGGTTTTCACTTCTGATTGTTTTCATTGTATGATGCATCTGTTTATTATTAAATAGTGTCTCCTTATAATTTTCATGTTTGATGTTCTTTTTTATAACAATCTTTTTGATTCCTTTTGCTGTTTTTCCTCCTTTTTGGTTATCTTTCATATAGCTATACATTTTCGATCGTAGACCGATGAATTCGCAAACGGGTACTCCTGCTGCCTCATCTTTGAATTTGCCAATAACTTTTTTATTAGTCTTATTGAAATACGGCGAGCTTTCAGGGTAGTCACTGTTGTCAAATTTATCTTTATCATTCCAGAAATCCCTATAGACATCTTCAGCTTCAATCTCATATGTCAAACTGTCTGTATCAGTGAAGAGCAACTTAGCCTTATTACCATACTTATGTTTAATGTAATTATAATGGAAATCATACATTAGTGTCTTACTAAGATCTAGAATACACATCCCCACATATGCCGGCCGGTTTAAAGTAAGTGTTTCTTTGATCTTATGCACCGCAACTAGATTTTCATTGAATGTCTTACTGCTAACATAAGTTGGTTTACTGGCTAATTTCAATAGCTTCTTCTCATCAGTCACCAATCTGACATCTACTCTCTTTCTGAGATTCTCCATGGTTTTGCCAAATACTGAGTTATTCATTAACTTGAAAAAGTCTTTCTCAAAGGCATTTTTGGCATTAGTTCTTTTCTGTGTGTTGAAGTCAATGTACTGTCTCAGCCAAGGGGATTGTTTGAATTCAAGAACCCTATGGATTTTTGTTATTTTCAAACCCAAGTCTGTGTATAATTGGAGGTTTCTGTAATGAAGAACATATTTCTCTTTGTTGCTTAATGTTGGTATCAGTTTATGTACCAAACCAGTTGATATATTGTATTTCTTTGCAATATCTTTGCAGTAATCAGACAACATGCCTTCAGTTACTTTCACCTTCTCTGGTCCAAGTGGGTAGTCATTATGATGGTCATGTAACTCTTGGGGGTATTCCAGATCAACTTCAAGTATCAAACCCTTTGAACTATCTTCTTTGTACTTAGCAAGGTTGAGATTGTTTATTTTATTCTCAGTCATCCATCTAAATCCGCCAGTTGGAAGGTATTGACTCATTGCCCAACCATATAGATTGTTTGCATCAAGATACATGATATATTTCGAGGGCGCCTTCTCATCGTATTCTTTCATGTACTTATTATTTGCTTTACCATAACGGTTGGCAATATAACTGATACCACCTCGCAGACCCTTTTCAATGAACTGGAACATATCAATGTCAGTCATCAATTCTAATTTGATATTAGTCATCTTTAGCATGGCATCCCAAGATAAACCAGGAGATGTGAAATAGTGACACGGATCCAGTTTGTAGTACTCGAGACATGTTTTTCTGAAGTTTTCAAATACATCAGCCAACAGGAGTACATCTGTTTTAAGGTACAGATCATGATACTCACCCATGTTTTTCAAAGAGAATGCTTTCCAAACAGTCTGAGCATGTGCATAGTCTTCATCTGATATATGCTCATCACTCAATATACTGTAGAATTCTTCTTTTGATGGCAGCTTTTGGTTAAATTTATTGAAACTATCCATATAGTCATAAGGATAAACACCTTTCTGTGCCACCAGATTAAGATCATTTCCCTTGAACTCTTGTGAGGTGTATTTTAAGGCTTCTTTTGGTAGATTGCCTACAAGTTTTTCCAAACTAGAGCTCATGAACTGGAAACTATCAAGAAATGTTAGGTGATTGCCAAGCATGAAAGCCATATACTTCTCCATATTATTGGGTATAGCATTGATTGTCATCTGGCACTTCTCACCTTTCTTATTTGTATAGGTGTGTTTCTTGACAATGGCTCCAATCTCTTGCATAATAAAATGACTATCATAACCTCTTAGATTGTGAAATATAACAGGTATCTTTATTTCTTCTGGGTTAACTCTAAGTTTCAGGTTACATTCTTGATGAGCTGATCCTCTATACTGGCCAGTAATATGACAGTGATCTCGTACTCGAATATCTTTGTCAGTGTATTTTTTATCACAAATGTGACATTCTTTGGCTTTTTGGAATTCCTTCTTATCATCTTTTGTCATTTTCAATGGTTTGTTGAATTCTTTTTTCATAACCTTCTTGCAATATTTAACTTCCTCAATCACAGCTTCCATGAATTTGTACACAGCTTTTTCACCCCTGTATATTTGTATTGGTTTGCTGTATTTATCATCATAGCAACAAACAACCTTGTAACCATATCCACAGTCAGTATGCTTCTGATAGGCTTCAGTGTATGATTTATTATTGTTGGGTTGGCAACCATGTATCTTCTCAGTTATAGCCTCAAAATCAGCATATATCACAAATGGTACCTGTTGTTGTTTATGAAAGTTGTTGAATTTCAGTATGCTGTTATCTTTGTTTGGCATTTTTATTGCCTGTGTGCCATTTACTTGCATGCAGTTCTCCTTGTGATTATTCAACACCCTTTCAGAGCTGAAACACTGTAAGCAATGCATACAAAAGTGTTTTCTTTCTTTGTGCTTTGTTTGATTGTACATAAACTTATTGAAATCTTTGATCAGCACATAATGCTTGTTTTCATTTTCACTTATTAGAAGCAGATTCAAGCAGTCTGTATATTTCTCTTTTGAAACAAAAATTGGATATGGCTGTCTATTCTCATAACCAAAAACATTGATGTTGATCTCATTTTGTTTCTCTATCTTGTTGTAATGCTTGGTTGCAACTGGGAATTCAATCCCTGTATAATCCAATTTTTCAATGTATTTTTTGTCAACTTTTTTAATCCTCTGTGGGTATTTCTCTTGTGGGTTAAGGTGTCTGATGTGACACCATCGGAAGCATTCATTATCCTCATTTTTCAAGTTAATTAAACCCTTCGCACTGTTTCTAAGTTCATTTGGTAGTTTTATGTATGAGGAGCCTCTCATTGGCGCATATTTCACAACATTAAGATAATGACTATCAACTGAATCAACAGTCCAACCTGAACCTTCAGATACCCAAACTGCAATCTTATTCATTATTTGGTCTTTAGACAACTGTAGTGATTCAGTTACTTCCAGATTATTCACAATTGTTTGAGCTACACTGTTGAAATATGCGGTTTTGTATTCTATTTCTCCGTCAGTCATTTTTGCAAATGTTACCTTGAGTGTTTCAACGAATTTGAGACCTTTAATTTCATTCAACAATTTTATAATATTATATGCAACAGCCTTTCTTGTGTTTTGCAGTTGCGCAAGCGGGTCTTTGTTATTTTTTATACTGATTTCAAAAGATTTTGTGAAACCTTTCAGAGCTTTCTCTGTTTGCTCTATCTTAGTCCTAGGTACAGGAGTTGGTTTTTGAACCACCTTTTTGGTTCTGGGGGCTGGGATCGGTCTCTTTTTCAATTGCTCTATTTCTTCCAACCATTCTTTTGGTGGAGCTGGTAATCTTTTCCTCTCAAAATAATCAATCAATTCTTTCACAGTTGGTCTTTTCGTCCTTGGGGCGGGAATTGGTCTTGTTCTTGGTTTAGGCACAGGTTTGGTATCATCTACCACTATTATTTTTGGTTTCTTCTGCTGCTTCAACAGCAACTCGATTAGCTTAGATTTGCTCAATTTTTTGAGACTTTTCTTGTCCATATTACTACTAGTTTCGATAATTTTTTCCATCTATATTATAACTATATATTTTTTTGTTTAAGCCAGTTTCAATATGTGTTTAAGTAGGGTTGAGAATTCAATTGATCCAATTACTGGATCCTTTTGAATTGTAATTATTGAAGAATATTTTTTTGATGTTTTTTTGTTTTAATATGACAAGATTTTCCTGCCATTGTGTAGTTACGTCCTGTCTTACATATGTTACAGAACCATTCTTTATTTAGCATATAGGTAGTCTTGTGTTTTTTTTCTTTCCTCATCACTGAGAACTCTAGGCCTTCCCCGACCTCTCTTGACATTTTGATTCTCCATATATGATCTATATATTTTTATTTTTATATCAATTTAATTTTCTTTTAAATCTTTCCTTCGTGATAAGTATAATTTGCTTTCTTCCAAGTGTTTGGTTATTTCGTGGATTAAGTCTTCGAAACAGTTGCTCATGATGTACTTACACTTATTTTTCTCATACATTTGCTTCATACTTTTTTGTTTATCTGACACTTGATACACACCTGTTGGGCTTTTAAATTCAAGACAAAGAGCATTGTATTTTCTTGTGGGATTCATCAGCATTAAATCACATTGTCCAGCCATATATCCTTTCTTATAACTTCTGATTCTAATGTTCGGGCTTATTTGATTTTCACCTAATCCCGCCACCATTAATGCGTCTTCATATTTCTTCTGATGAATGAAACAATCTTGTAGTGCAGATCATCTTCACTTTCAATCATCAGCATATTATTGCTTCTGTCATTGAACTGTTTGTAATATCCCTGTTTTCTGATTGATGGTAATACTTTTGATGTAACCCAATGTTTGAATTTTACTGCTTCCTGTTTTTTAGAGGACAGTATTAGTGAATAAAGTCCTGATTCATTTATAAAAAAACATTTGAAAGTTTTTTCAATGGTCTCAGCACGAGGTAACGTTTCGTTACATCGTGAATCAGTGGCCTCAGCACGAGGGACCATTTTTGTCCCCCGTGAATCAGTGGCCTCAGCACGAGGGACCATTTTTGTCCCTCGTGAATTTATGCTGATTTTGTGGTCTCTTAAGATTTTATCATCCGATACAACATAATCTCTGATTGCTCTTTGTGGATTTTTATAGTCAAGAATTTTAGCAATGTCTCTTCCTCTGAACCATATTTTATTTTTATCATCAAGATAGCAATCTATTGATACATCTAATTCTTTATTATCGTAGGAATATTTTTGCATTTGTATATTATATTATATTAATTTATTTTTTAATTCATTTTCGACCTGTGTTTAAATATAGTCAGGAATAATAATATTCTTGGCTACATATAATAGCAAATAACAGATATACTGTAGGGTCTACTCACATATATGTTAGATAATTTTCTCTTTATAATATGTCTTTTAAATCCTTGAACGGGATCCAACTGTTAAATTCGTCACTGTAACCCTTCCACTTCACCAAAGCTTGTTTCTTCTTGTAATCTCTGCGAATGACTTTATCAATACGGAATACATCCTGTCTGGCTTTCAATAATTCAGCTTCATAAAAACTCCCTTGTATTTCTTCATCGTTGAGATCTTTTAGTTTGTAAGTGACTGGATTAGTGTATTGGATTTTATCAACTGTAAACACTTCTTCAGTCCAATTTGGTGTATAGCCCTTGTCGAACACATTCCGTTTATACTTGGATATTCGGACCTTGTCACCTATTTTAAATTTTGGTTTCTGTTTTAATGTTTTCATATCACCATACAAATTGAAGTAAACAGTTCCTTCATTCCTCTTATCAGATGCTTCAACGGGTGTCATCTTTGTGCTTGAATGTTTGGTATTATTATACTGTTTCACTAATTTTGGTAACATGTCTAAATACTGTGTATTACCTTGAACAGTGAACTGCTTCCACATTTTGGACTTCATTGTCCTATTCCATCTTTCAACTACTGATGATTTCTCTTCATTCTCAGTTGAGTACATCTGTACACTATGTTTCTCTAGCAAGTCCTTCAAGTGTTTGTTGTAAAACTCTTTTCCCTTGTCGACCCATAAATACTGTGGTTTTCTACCTTCCTTGAATATTGATTTGAATGCTTCAGTGACAGATTCACCTTTCTTATCCTTCAATGGGACAATCCAACCATATTTGCTGAAGACATCAATAACCATAAGAAGATATCGATAACCTTTATTCCATTTACTGAACTGTTGCATTTCAACTAGATCACTTGCCCATATTTCATCAATTTTATTTACAATCACACGCCGCCGAGTGAAATTTCGTTTTATGGGTGCATGTAATTCATCAGCTAGTTTTTCTTGCCAGTTTTCTTCACTCGACGGCTTTTTCCGTTTTTTGAAACACCAGACCAAGTTTCTGTTTTTTGTCAATTAAGAATCTAGCTGTTTGACCCCATTTTGGCATCTCACCATATGGTATTTGATCTAGTGACTCGACCATTGTTCTATCACATTCACCTTTGTCTTTTTTCATATCATAACAAATATCATGATAAGCTGCTATTTCATCCACTTTGTTATAAGGTTGTACATTCCATTTCAAGACCTCACCTGTGTTTTTATCATACTCTAACTGTTTATCGAGGGGATTATAAGGTCCCATGTATTTATACTTTCCGGGTGTCCATCCACTTTTCGGTTTAGGAAGCTTGCCAATAACCTTATGAATGTCAATAGCACCGCCATAATCTAATCCTTTGATATCTGTTTTGTAACGAATATTTGGTCTCACTTTTGTTGAGAGTTGTTTCAAAGCTTCTGACCCAACCTTTGTGATTGCAGGCTTTGCGAGGGAAAGTCCTTTGTCAATTAATTTCTTTTGCAGCTTTGGATTTCTCATTGCTTCAGAAGCATAATATCTTCCCATTTCTACACCTTTCTTTGCTAAATAAGGGACTCCATGTTCTAAGAATCCTGTTAGCGCCATATCTGCGGCTGAATCTAGTATGCCCGCCCCTTCAGACGGGCTATTCAGTTTCCCCGATTTCTGACAAATTTAGTCTTTGTGATTCCACATTCAGCACAAGTACATTTCATAACAGTTCGACCATTTTTAGTCTTCTGATATCTTTCACTTCCTGGTACACATTCAGTGACTTTCTTCTGTTTAACACAATATGATTTTACCATTATACATATTGGTTAGATATTTTCTTTGTCTAGTAGTTAAATCGACATACATTTCCACTAAGTTTGTCATAGAATACTGTTATATTATCCAAAGTGCATTTGATTACAACTCGCAAACCAATCAATCTGTTGACAACTATTATAACAAATATATTAACATCATCAATTATTTCGAATTCTATCATACTTTTATGTTAGATAGAAATCTATTAAATCTTTTATTATCCCACTGTTTTTGTTTAACTTAACAGACATACATATACATTACATATTTTTGAAATAATTGATTATGAATCTATGATTGACTCTTGTGTCTGCGGGATTGAATTTTGCATTATGAATGACTTTCAATATGGGGGTCCCTTTCTGTCTTTCCAATAAATAGTACAAACACCAATATCCACACAATACTGATTCCCTTTCTTGTATCTCATCTCCAGAGTATTCAAGTTGTTTTCCACTTGTAGCCATGTATTTCTGTACTTCTGTTGGCATCATTAAACCGAAAGAGTCGAAGTATTCACAGTATTTATCATTTTTGAAATTCCTATAACAAACCCAATGAGTACCAGGTCCAATTTTGGAATCAAGATTGACTATCCCACATTCATTGTTTTCATCAGGTTCGGCAGATTGTCTCTTGAAAATACTCCTCTAAAATGTTTTATTCCAAGTTGTTTAACCCAATTGATTAAATCAAAGTTGGATAATGGTTTATTTACAAAATGGTTCCTAGTATGGGGATTGAATTGAATGGACTGTTTTTGCCTAGTAGAAGTCCTTTTCCTTTGTTTTTTTTTTTCATTCCATAACCGATTGGGTTATTCCATGTACCAAAAACAGGAGGAGATTGCCATGGAATCATAGCATGTTTCCCACCTTTCTTTCTGGGTACAATGTCATCTGGAACATGAACAGGTATTGACCGTCTTGGACGGCTGCTTTCAACATGCAAACCTTTTCCAAATAATTTCTTGACTGCATCAATGGCTAATGGGATACCGATACTCGCGAGTATTGTTCCAATACCCTTTCCAGTCTGCGCTTTTGTTGGTTTTATAACAACGTCTCCACCATACTGCATTTTTTGGATAACATCAGCCATCTGTCTCGTATTCAATAAATTTCCTACATTAAATAATTGGGATAAATTGGCATTAGGAATAAGAAATCCTCCTTTTTGTTTCTTTCCAAATAGTTTATCAATGCCGAGACTTGCTAATGAAGAAAGAGCACCTGTAGCCAATGCTGGAGCCGCTTTAGCTACTGCTTTACCTGCATAAGGCAATAGTCTTGTTCCAAGTGAAAAAAGACTGGACCAAAGAGAACCTCCTTCTTGGACTGATTTTCTGATCTGTGCTTTGGATATCTTTACATCAGCACCTGTTCCATTTCTCTGTGATTTGGCTAATTTTTTTATCTGTGTTTTTGTCAACATCATTTGATCACCTCCAGTGAGATCTCCATGTGCGAGTCTCAATGTTACCGGTGAATTTGTTTGTATAGCTTTTGCAAGCCTTTGCTTCTGACTGTTTGAAAGTCTTACTCCATGAGGATGATAAGTAGTCATATAATATATGTTTATACTAAATTGTATTTAATACAAACAATCATTTAATTTAATTTATTTAATTTACATTGATCTCAGAATTAATTTTCCATCAGTCTTTCTCATCTCAATATCCTGCTCATAGAGGACCAGTGCATACACACTGTAATCAGCAGTTGTTGCAGCACTCAAAGTGTATTTGAAAGTCAGTTTTGTCATTCCATCTTTAATATCTTGTTTCTGTTTTGTCAGATCGAAATAAACAAAAGGGAATATTGTACCGAAGTTTCCTCTTGTGAGAAGGGTGCTATCACTGAAATCATTAATCGCATGAACATATTTTAAAACATCTCTGAATACTCTTGCTGGTTCTGTTGAGGGTTTATAATGAACCTCGGATAATCACTTCCATTGCCAACTTCAAGATAACAATCAGTCAAAGTTCGCAGATGTCCAACTGCTCCAACTGAGAATGTGTTATAGAGAAATTTATTGGCTTCTTGATTTGCATTACTGGCATCATTGATGATGAATACAAAGACATGCCTGGGTTTGTTTATTCCTGTGGAAATACGGAAATTGGCAGTCTGTTGTCTTGTTGAATTGCCTCTCTCAACCATTTCTCTCATGTAAGTCCACTTTCTGTTGTCAAGATACTTGCTCATGTATAAGGACTTTCCCGCAGAATTAAAAACAATGCGAGGAACTATTAGCTGGAATTTAGTTAGTACCACACGGCAATCATCAGCAGCTTGCCAATCATATTGTCATCACTCTCAAGTGTCAATTTCACCTCTACTTTTGAGTTAGGCATAAGTTCATCCCAAAAGCTCTTGAAAAAACCGTATCTGTTCAATGCAAGCTCTGCATTTACTTTACCGGCTGCACCATTCAACAGTGCTTTGCGATCTGCGAAACCTTTGTTATAAGCAGCCTGAGCCGCTCTTTCTTCAGCATTCCTACTTGTGTCAAGATAGAAGAACTCATTGGTTCCCTGACTTACAGCATAACCCTGTGAATACTCAAGCAAGACTTAATATTTAGTAGCTTGGTTTGCATCACGGCATTCATAAACATCAAGACCATTCATTTTCACATTAATGGTGTTAATAAGAGCGTGAACTGAATTAACAATACCATTATGATCATTAGCAGCAATGGCAGTTCCATCTGCAAGCTTCTTCACAATGAAATCGACATTAAAACGGGCATTGTACCAGTCAAATGGTGTAGTCTCTCCACTGTTATCAACAATGAAACGGTAGCCTGTTTTACTCTGATGAGCATTGTTTGCTACTACAGTATTAAGTGCTGTCTCTAGTTCGAACACTACATCTTCATATCTTTCGATATATTTTGAGTCACGATAGTTTGACATATATTATTGTGTTAGATAAAAGTTATTTTATTTTACGTGGTCGACCTCTCTTTCTTTTGATTAAACCACCAGTCTGGCTCACACTCTCAGTTCCACTCTTTCTCTTTTTCAAAAGTTCTATGATTTTGTCGCCAGCTTTTTTGCCAGCATGTTCACCAATTGTTGTTGCTGCTTTTTTTCCAGCTGTTTTGATCATATCAGTCACAATACCTTCACCATGTTGTTCATATTTTTTAAACTCAAACCGTTTCATATACTATTAGGTTTTATAATTCTGTCTCTCTCAAGAACAACTCAATATACCAATCTATCCCATTTAAATCGACTGGAGCTCTAGAAGAGTCTGTGACATAAAAGCGTATTGAGCTGATATTATGTGTTGAGACTGGATTCCATGAAAGAAAACGAGGTTTGTAAGTGAAAGGTAAACTTCTAACGAGATCTGTGACAGGAATAACAGCGATTGTATTTGTGCTATTTCCATCAACAATGCTATCTGTCACCAAATCACAATTGATATAAATTTCATCTACTCCTCTTGTAATATCAGGTAGATTTGTTCCATATTCTGTGGCTGGAACTAATTTTGAATCGAAACCGATAAGTTTTCTGAAATCAAGATTCCTCAGATCCACACGATAATTTTCATTGAGTTCAATCAAAATGCGATATGTTGACAAAACGAAATACATGTTAATACCATACTTGAATTTTGATTTGTCTGTTTCAGATGGATTCAGTACATGGCTATTTTTTCTCATATACTCATGAATGTAACTATTGATATCGTCGTATGAATACATCCCGTTAACGAATGTTATTGTTTCCCAGTTTACACCTTTGTCATAGCTGTATTTAATTTGATTATTCCCAAAAATATCTCTGATATTGTACCAACTGTATGTCATATTGATGACATTCACAGCCATTTCATATTTCAAATCATTCGTTAATTTAAGAGGTGTATTGAATCTTTTTTCAAAATCATGACTCTTGCTGACACCAATTTTGTCTCTTTTTTACTGTTGAATCGTAATGAAATTTCTGTCATATACTTTTACATTAGATATTTCATCATTATTTTATTCAACTCACCAGTTTTCAGGATTCCCAGTCTGTTCAATGTATGCAATATATTTGTGAATTCATTTTGAACATTTCTGCTGTTGTTGCCGGCTGAAATAGATCCACCAAGCAACTGTAAACGTGAAAGCATGTCACCCAAAAATGCACCCCTTGAACCCATTCCTTTCCCTGTTTTGTATTTGTAAGAAGCTAATACATCATCAATCGTATCTCTATATTTCTTCAAAGTTTGTATTTCTCTTTTATGAGAATCATTTTCTTCTGGAGTGAATGATTTTTTTTTCTTCTTCCCATATTCTGGGCTATTTCTTTAGCTTTTTTCTTTTCCTCGACAAGTTTTTGTGGGGCGACTTGAGTCAAATCGCTTGGTTTCAAAGCCTGTTATTTTTTAATATAATTCTATCATCTCTATCGAAATAGTTATCGATCGATAATATGTTGGGTGTCTTATCCTCTTTTTCAGGTGCTTCAATGGCTCCAGGAAGTTCCGTTCCCATTGTAATAGCTCTTCTATTAGCTTCAATAACATCATCAAGTCCTTGTGTTAAAGCCTGTTGATTTTTTTTCAACTGTTCAATGACTTCATCCTGTTTTTTGTCGACACTTTCTTTCACACTCTTCTGGACATCAATAGAGGGTTTCAGCAATTCTGATGTTGTATCATAAGCATCCTGTTTTCTGTATTCATAAGTCTTGATAACATCACGAACTTCTCTTGTTTTGTTTCCAGCTTCAATTCCACTTTTAAGAAGCCTTTTCATTCGTTCTATATCCATATACAATTGTGTTAGACTAATCTAAACTATTTACATATGGAAATCCCTAATTATGATATTCAGGGTTTAAAGAATTCATTCAGACAGTTGTATCCGTATATGCCAAAAGACACTTTCAGGATGCTGCTGGCTGGTAATTCTGGATCTGGAAAGACAACATTGTTCATGCATCTGATTATGGAACCGTTGGTCTATTATGATCAGATACATCTTTATGCAAAAAATTTGGATCAAGACAAGTACAAATATCTTCGGAAAGTAATGGATGAAATAAGCAGTCACATTGGATATCCTGCCTTGGTTTGCAGTCAAGAAGAGATATTGCCAGTTGAACAAATAAAAGACACAGATTTGCAGCGATTGGTTGTTTTTGATGATTTTGTCACTGATAAAAAACAAGATCAGATAATCAGCTATTTCATTCAGGGGAGACACAAGAACTGTTCAGTCATATATCTCACACAATCATTCTATGGCTGTCCAAAATCAATCAGATTGAATTGCAGTCACTTCTGCCTTTATGATTTCCCATCCTCAAGAGAAAGGAACTTGATTGCACAGGAGCTTGGAATCGACAAGAAGAAATACATTGAAGCAACCAAGAAACCATATTCCTTCTGTTATGTTGACAAGCCGATGAAACAATCAAGAGAAATTTTTATGGTGCAGTTTAATCTAATCTAATATTATATGGCAATCAATAATTTCCAAAATGTTGAAAAACATAAAGAATCGAAAAATTAATCTAACAAGATGATATAATGGGAGTTTTTAATGCTCAAATAAATCAAGATAAAACAGAAACTGGTACTGGTGAAAGAGGCCCAGCTGGTCCCAAAGGTGAAAAAGGTGATAAAGGTGAAAAAGGTAATACAGGTGCAATTGGTCCACAAGGAGCTACTGGAGCTGTTGGTCCCAAAGGTGATGGATTCAAATTAACACAAGATGGTAATTATGACATTGAAAATAAACGTTTGACAAATATTAGTGATCCAGTAAATCATTATGATTCTACTAACTTGGGATATGTTAATGATGCTGTTTTATCAATTGAAGGAACACGTGTTAATCCATTTAAATTTCTTCTTGAAGATGTATCAAAAACAACTATTCTTAGAAATGCGAATAATCTGCAATTGGAAGATTTTGACAAAAGCCCTTACTCATTGAATAAAATAGCCTTGTCTTTTGTTATTCCTACTGCTGGTCTTACAACTGTTCTTCGTTTTAATCTGACACAATTGGAAGTTTCAAAGTACACTTTAGTTGTTGAGTTTTATACTGATGGTAACCCAAATAATGCAACAGTCGATGACGACAATCTGTCATCAAATTTAATTGAAAGAAAGGATTCAATAAAAAGAGCATTTCCAAAGACTCATCTTGTTGATGGTTATCTTAAGAGAATATTCTTCCTTGAAAAAACAAGTCATGGTTCCACATCAATGGAGTTATTGTTGATTTCACCATATTTAACAAATAATGCCAAACATCATGTCATAGTTTATGGTGTTTATGGATTTTCTAATATCATTTTATCACATATTCACGACCCAGTGTATGAAATTGAAAACGGTAATGTTGCTTTTGGTGGTAAAATTGACATGAAAAATAATAGAATCATGAACCTACAAGATAACCCCTCAAACCCACAAGACGCTGTAAACAAATCTTACGTTGATAATTTCAATGACCAAAACTATGAAATAACATCAGATGGGAAACTTAAATTTAAAAGAGATATTGATTTAGGTGGTAGATATATTTACAGCAATAACAAATTTTACATGGGTTCAGTAAGTGACAGATTGGTATTGGGTACTACTCTAGACATTCAAGATTTTTCAATCAATAGGTATAGCGAAGTCATTATGAAACCTTTTAATCATTTGATTCGATTTCATAAGGGAATTGATGCGTCAAACTTAAGACTTGAAAAAGTTGGGAATCCCATTGATGGCAGAGATGCTGCAAACAAACGTTATGTTGATTCTCAAATTTCTGGCATTGATGTTTCACCATTTCTTAAAAAAGATGGAAGTGTTGCAATGACTGGAGATTTGACATGGGTGACAATAAAATAACAAATGTTGGATCTCCAAACTCTGATAAAGATTCTGCAACAAAAAGTATGTTGATGACCTTGTTTTATCAGCATCAGGTACCCAACGCAACCCATTCGCTTTTCTGTTAAAAGACATATCCAAGTCTTCTGCAGTCAGTGGTGTGGAAAACCTTCAAATTGAGAATTTTGACAGATCACCATACACATAAACAAGTCGTCATTGTCTTTTTTCATCAAACGAAGAGGCAACTTTACATCCAAAATTCGTTTTAATGTGACATCTTTAAGAAATGGACAGTATACATTTGTTACTGAGTTTTTCTCACCATCAGACCCACGCCAAGCTACAATTGAGCTCGATCTTCGCACATTGAACATACGTGACGTCGGACAGTCATTTCAAAAACCTTTTCTCAAAACCCCGTATGTTGATGGTTATATGAAGAAGCTTTTCCGAATCGAAAAAACTGGTGGCGGTCAAGCGTCAATTGATGTTTTACTTTCAAGCACAGCTCCTGCGTCTAACACCAAAACACATATCATTGTTTATGGGGCTTATGGCTATCATACCAATTTGTCTTACTTTCTCCATGACCCAGCTTATGAAATTGAAAACGGCCATGTTGCGTTTGGTAGTAATATTGACATGAAACTAAACAAAATCCTCAACCTGCAGGATAACCCCTCAAACCCACAAGACGCTGTTAAACAAAAGTTATGTTGATAATAAAACAGCTGATTTCCTTAATATAAATACAGGTGGTGTAATTTATGCACCTGTCAGCATGAATAGAAATGATCTATTTGGCATACCAGATAACCCAAGATTTGGTTATTCAGCTGTTAACAGAAACTATGTGAATAATAATTTTTTGAAACTCGATGGAAGTATTCCAATGGCGGGTGATCTAAACATGGCTGGAAATAAATTGACGAATTTAGCGGATGTGGTGAATGAAACTGATGCTGTAAACTTTAGAGTTTTAAATCGAGCTTCACAAACTATCAGAGCAAACACTTTATTATTGAATGGAACAAATGCGATGGCAGCAGATATGAAACTTGGAGGGCATAAAATCATTAACTTAAAAGAAGGAACAAATAAAACCGATGCTGTAAATTTAGATCAATTAGAAAAAAGTCATATTTCATCTGCTTCTCATCCAAAGAATGCTTTCAAATATTTGATGAATGATATTGATGAAGTCAGTACTGAATATGGCTTGAAAGTCAATGGATATGTCAATTTACCTCGTTCACCACATTTGATTTCAAAAAAGGTCATTGATATAGACTTGAATAAAGAAGCTAATCATATTTACAGAGCTAGAATTGGATTTAATATGTACACAATAAAAGATGGAAAATACACTTTCATTCTTGAATGGCTATTTCCTGATTATGAAGGAATGAATCTTAGTAGTGTAACATTCAGTGCAACTGGTGGAATTACAATTCATAAAACTGTAGGGAGAAAATTTGATAACAGAAATGAAGATCATTCGAGATATTTATTATGGATTGAAAAACCATCAGCAAGTTCACCACCTGAATATTTATATTGTACTATTCATATTAATGCTAATCCAACTTATCCAAATAAGTACAAAGTTCATTGTGTTGCATATGGTATTGATTTTGAAGCTGTAGACGTTCCATCAAGTGTTTACGACTTCTCTGAACCTTTCAAAATCGTTAATGAGGAAATACAATTACAAACTGATTTAGATTTGAATGGTTTTGATGTGAAAGAAAATGAAAATTGGTTGTTTGGTGGAGACAATGGTGAATTTACAATGCTAAATAATATTAATATGAACACTTATCTGATAAAAGAGGCCAAACTTGGTGGTGATTTGAATCTGAATGGCTATAGAATTCATAATAATAGTTTGAATCTATTTCGTTCAAGCGTTACAGGTGTAATTATGGAAACAGCTTTAGATTTGGGTGGATTTGCTCTTTACAGTCCGAAATTAGGAGGTGATCTAAATTTGAATGGGAATAGAATAATTGGTCAAATACAATATTTAAATTGCTCTGTCAAAGCCAAACGAGGACATAATAAGAATGTTTTAAAGACTGTATTGATAAATGGCGCTGATTTTTTAGTCATTCATAACAATAACTTTCATATTAAGAATATGTATGTAATACAAGGAACAAAACCCGGAATATTCTACTTCAAGACAAAAGCTGAAGGTGGTGGGCCTTTGCCATTACCAGCAACTATTTATGAACACAGACATAATACTATGAGTAGAAACATCACAACGGTCAATATCAACAAATCATTATCGAGAGGCTATTTAATCATTGATTATTCACATCCTAATACAGGTGCTTTTGATACAACATTCACACTTGAAGTGGTCATGAATTAATCTAAATTAATATTATAATGGGAGTTTTCAATTCTCCACAAAATCAAGACAATACAAGAACTGGTGAAAGAGGCCCTAAAGGTGATAAAGGAATTGGTTTTACATTAACACAAGATGGTAATTATGACATTGAAAATAAACGTTTGACTAATGTAAAAGCAGGCAATGATTCTGATAATGTTGTAATCAAATCACAAGTTTCAGATATTGTCAGAGATAGTTTTTTGGATTTATGGGTTTCTGAATTCATCAGATTATACTCTAAATGTACTTATCAAATCGACAGAGTGAATAATAATTTTCTAGATATGAATGCAGACAGAAAAGTTGAAACATTGTACGATCTCTCAAATGAAGAAAATAATGCAACGCAACCGACTTTGAACATAAGACCCACTGTTTGTACCAAGGCTGAGAAACATAATGGACGTTATTATTTATACTTTAATGGATCACAGAGAATGATAAGTCAAATCAATTTAAATAATAATGCTGTTAATATCTTCATTGTTTATAAATTAAATTCAAATACAGGTGGAAGTCCATGGAAAAATGGTCTTTTTGGTCATGATAATAGAGGTTATGATAAGTTTGTCAGCTATTACAATGGTTCAAATTTAGTTATAAGTGGTGTTGATCAATCAAATTGTGTATATTTTGGTCCAGCAGCATCTATACAGAACTTCAGAAAGATATCTGATTATTCCTCAAATGATTTGGGTCAAATAAATGTTTGGCACTGCTTGTCTGTTCACTGGGATAATTTATCTTCTCCAAAAACAAACACAAGTAAAATCTATTGGAATAAAAACATATTGGAAGTTTTACAGCGGCTAACAGAATTGGTAGTCGGCAAATGACTTTTGGTGATTTGGATCCTAGCTCAATCGCACCTCTTGACGGTAGTGTTATTTTTTTCTGTGTGTACTTGGATTCTATATTAGACGAAAAAACAATTTCAGATCATCATCAAATTTTAATCCAACGATATAATATAAATGAACAAAATAATTAGATATGTGAGATGGTTTACTCGGGATGCCGAACGGAAAAACCCTGGTGTTGACAAGAGGATTTTGAAATCAGCTTTGGTTTATCAGTTTCTATATCACAAACATTTTAACAAGTATGTTGAAGTGAGAGATATTATCCAGGAGCATATAGGCATTGGATTAATCGGTCCCGGTGAAGGCTGCTTAACACATTTTTGGAGCATACTCTTGGTTGGATTGATACATTACAGACACATGGTATATTACACGATGCCTTCGGTAGGTTTTATGTCAAACATGCACTTGATAGAGGATATTCTTATGCTCTACCGTCTTTCTTGACGACTAAAATTAGTAAGTTATCACCTCTAAGTGGGCAATTGTCTGGTTTGTGGTACTGTGTGTTGAACAGAATCGTTATATAAGCATATTGTATGAAAGAGCGAAAAAGCATATTCAGCTGGAACCATATTTCAGGTGAATTAACAGAAGATCAGGTAAATGAATTAAAAGCCTATTACCATACATATCACAGAAAGTGTTGGGCTCATAAACAGGCTGTTAAACGGTTCAAAAAATGGAAATTACTGGGGAATTCCTTGTCCATCATCTTTGCAACTGGGGGTCTCGCCACAAGTGTGGCAACAGGTGGTGTTAGTTTGGTAGCCATCAGTACAGCAGCACTTTTGATACAAGGGTGGATGAAGCATAAAAACCTAGATTTGAAAATCCAGAATTGCACATATGCTTATCAAAGCTATCAACATCTACTCAATTCAATAAAAGACAAGTTGAGAAGTGGTGATTTTGATGCTTCAAGTATACAAATCTCAATGAAGAATATCGATGATTATGTGACTGACAATAGTCCAATTATTGATAAGTACCTACTGAAATATGATGAAAAATTCACTGCTTGATAATACTAATAATCTTATCAAATATTAACAATAGAATCTCAACCCAATATTGATTATAAAATTTCAGTGTTTTCTTTGAGTTGGTTAATATGATATACTCATAAGGCAGATCCATCATCATAAACAATTGTTTCAGAATGAATTTGGTGTTTATCATTCTTTTACGATTCTTATTCACCGAAGGGATGATAGTGTCTATCTCCTTGAATATTCTTAATATTTTACCCTTATCTTTTACTGAAATTTGAAATCTATTCTTGCAACATATACCATTTATCACATTTTCAATATGGTACTTCCGATGATATACAGATTTTCGCCGTATTTTATACATATTATTATGAAAGTCAACGTACTCCTTACAATAGTCATAGCCGTGGACTGAACCACAATTTAGACAAACATTTTCACCATCATCATTAAACATTTTCTGTTTATCACAGCAAGGTGCTTTCACACTTTTAACAACTTTGACCAATAGCTGATCACAAAAAGGACATGTCAACTCCCCCATATTCTTCAATTCATTGTGGATTACTAAATTACAACTCATCTATATTATATGAGATATTATTTCTTTATGCAGCTAACACATGATAGGCGATGACTCATTCCCTGTTTTCCGAGAATGTCACGCTTGGTGATTTTTCCAAGAATGTCACGCATTTTAATAAACTATAGATGAAGTGTGCTGACCTTGGTTCCATCAGATTGAACAACTATAGATTCCATCACATTAAATAACTATATATTCCATCAAATTAAATAACTATATATTCCATCAAATTAAATAACTATATATTCCATCAAATTAAATAACTATATATTCCATCAAATTAAATAACTATATATTCCAGAATACGAGATCAAAAGGCAGTAGTAGTTTGGGGAAAACGAGATCAATTGATTTCGTACCCCCAAACACTATACTACTTCGACTAATAAGTGTGATGAGAGGATTTATTGTTATTTAGGCAGTGAAAACGTAAAGCTTGTGGGATGTGGCTGGAGTGACAAGGTATATCCTTGTCACTCCAGCCACATCCCACAAGCTTTACGTTTTCACTGCTTGTTTTATGGATATGTGGGTACTTGAGCCTGAGCATTAGCTATGCCATGCTGATGAGGCCTAACAAGGCCGAAACAGCTGTCCATGGCTGCTAATGCTTGGGCTCAATCTTTGCTTTGGTAGATTTAAGGGGTAATGCCCGCTACCATGTGGCCTTAGTGCCTTTAGAGTGGCTTCAGCTTACCAAATCACATTAATTTGTGAGGTATATCCTTTATTGTTATTTAGTTTATTTTGCTTTCGCTGATAAAAGTATAAAAACCAACGTAGAAAATATTTAGTCTTCAGTTTCAAGCTCAATAATCCGTAAACAGAACCTGTTATTACTCACTGAAGCGTCAATTGTTCTGTAAGATCATAACTGTAATAAGCACTCAAGCTGTACCTCAACCTGTTAGAAGCCGTTATCCACCTGATAGAAACCGTAATCCACCTGTATAACTTTTGAAAGTAATTAATGTTGTAAACGGTGAATTCCGTTATAGCCAATTGTTGTTTTACAACTGTATCAGGTAATGATTAGTTATGATTTCTTAATGACATTACTTCACCACGTAAAATTTGATTTTCACATAAATAGAAGTGAATTGTAGTTATTTCTTTGGTTATATGCTGGACGCCCTGACTATGTTCTGGATATGTTTGGTTATGTTCGGGCTATGCCCTTGGTGTAGTCTTGGATTAAAACTCTACGTTGGAACCGAGTTCTGAGTGAGATTCTTGTCTCGAAGATATTCGCTTGCCGTAATAGATTCCGGCCTTCCCGCAACCAACGAGTGTTCCCCAGGAAGACGCCTTTCCCAGAGATTTTCCAAGAGTTTTCCCGTCCGTCCGATTGTCCGTTTGTGAAGGTAAAAGCCTGTTTCCACACTGGTGAAAAAGCTGTTTTCACACTGGTGGAGAATCCGGGTAATTACGGCGGCACTATCTGAGACGAAAAGGACAAACCAGAACAGGATATAACCCCTTGGAGCAAACAAGGAAGAAAAACACGCCCAAGTAAGTCAACGAGTTGTTATAAGAAACTTAATGCCGAGTTTATTCCGAAAGAGAAAAGACAATTACAACTTAAGGAGCCGGAAGAACGCGCATAGTACGCCAAAGAAGAAGGCAGACGCCAGCGTTGAGTGCGATTTGCCTTTCGACGAAAGTAAAACAGCTCCGGAATTAAGGCGTGGGCCAGTTACTAGTACCAAAGCATCAGAAAACTATTCAAGGGACTCAGAAGAGCCCAACAAGACAAATTTGGAGCCCGTAGATATCAGTATCGAATCCAGTAGTGAGGACAGTTGCAGTATTTTGGCTCCGCCGCGCTTCAACAGTACTACTGACACTGAGGAAAAAAATCCTTTGGAAAAAGGAGCCCAAGAAGAAAATCGTTTAGAAAAAGAAGAACAAAAGGAACAAGAACAAGAGCACTTTACGGAGAACACTTTTACAACAGGTGAACAACCGGTACCTGTTAGCGTGTCACCTGTTAACAGTGAAGACAATACTCCTAGTGCTTCTACAACAGGAGGTTTACAAGACCCTATTCCAAAAACGCGTGTGGGTTCTACGTTAATTGGAGAACAAGAACCATTGAGTACTTCGCCAAATAACATTGCTGGTGGGCAACAGTTACCGATTATCAACTCACCTGCTGACATTTACGATCACTTCGCGCGTAATAATTGCGAAGTGGAATTAGAAGGAAGTGATACTTCCTCTGGCGAGATCAATTCATCGATCTCAGGACAAACGAGAAGATCAACCGACTCTGTTAGTACCGACGATTTCAGTTTAAATATCATGGAAGGAGAATATATCCGCGCGTTAACAGAACTCACTCAAAAGCTACTGAGTAAAGATATAAACATCAGCAAGTTCCACGGATATGAAAATGAAGACATTAATCGCTGGTTTGAAAAACTAGAGCTAATTTTTGGAGTCGAAAGTAATTGAACTGGATGTTCCCGCTGCGAGAACACAGCTTATTAATAAACCAGCCGGACCAGCGGAAACATTTATGTTTGAACTGCCACCAGAGGAGCGAGACAATTTTGTCACCTTAAAACAAGCTTTGGTCAAATGCTATTCTACCAAAGACCGCGCGTGGGTCAAGCGACAACGTTTAGTTGCCCGCCGTCAAGGCCCGAATGAATTGTTGACAGATTACATCAACGATATGCACGAACTATTCAGCGGGTTAAAGATGGCTGAGGTGGACAAAGTGACCTATTTTACAGAAGGATTGGTTCAACCATTAAAGATCAAAGTTCTGGAACGAATGCCAGAAACACTTTTACAAGCTGAAGAAGTGGCCAGAACTGTTGATTCAATCTCACAGCGTATGACCAACAAGAAGGAAAACAGCCAGATCGAACGCTTGATTGAAGCAATTAGCCGTGGTCAACAGGTACCTCCCAATACTACAGGTACCAGTGCCTCACTTGACGCCTCAAAACAACAGTCTAATCAAGCGCAAATAGAGAACCTAACACAGAAGTTGAGCGAGCTTACAAGTAAAGTTACCGCCATTTCAAATACCAGTACTCCGCCGGAGGCTTTACAACAACAGCCCCTTCGGGTACAAATTGAGGCACTAACGCAAAAGATAGGCGAGCTAACAAGTACCAAGCCAAGCAAGGTTGCTGCCTATTCAGAACCCAAAAACGACTATGAACGTCTTACTGAACTGATGAAACGTATGCAAGACCAGCTGATGAATCAAATGACCAATTTGGATAAACGGGTGGACTCACGCATTAATGGTCTCGCACAACGTATGCGGGAGTCACGCAATCAGAATAGAGAGAGGTCAAGAGATGGGCGACCTATGTGTTTTTACTGTGGCGTGTCTGGCCATTATGAGAATAGCTGCCCACAACGGAACAACAGTGACCGACAGCCGGTACCCCGGTACGCGTTACCCACTACCGACAGGAGAGTACGATATTCAAACGGCCCTCAAACGAGCCTCCCAGCATTACCACCGCCACTGCATCGAGACCGAGTCGCTGCTCTTGATCGCAATAGTGATGCTGCATCAGGACATAATCTGCTAAGCGCAGAACTTATCAACCAAAGCGAGTGGGATGCAGGCGAACCCAACGACCAGGAATTCTGTGGCGAGTGGTATAATTACGTTGACTCATACGAGCCAGAAGACGAGCTGTACGACTGTTTTGATGAATTGGACCTGGTGCGTTATGGAGAAGGGAATGCGGAACAATCAGATATCTTCACTCTCGCAGAAGCCCTCAAGGACACCCTGACTGTTGACCAGCCGTTGATGTCCTGCAACACCTCCACTCAAACGTGGCTATCGTTGCTACCCATAAAAGAAGATGAACCGCTGACTGACAGCAGCTTGGTAGAGACCAATTCTGAGCCAGAAACCGCTGCCCCGTTGCCGTTGCCGCCGTTGGTGCCCTGCGACGCGTCTACTCAGACGCGATTGTCTATGCCAAATGAAAGCAACCCAGTAGAGACCACCTCTGAGCCACTAGACGTCGCTCCGTTGCCTTTACCTTATGAACCTTATCTTGCAGTATTTCCGACAGAGATCAACGGACCGCTACGTACAGACTGCGAAGCGAAGACTGAAGTGCCCATGTCAGCTCAGATCCTGACGAACAGCTACAACCACTTTCCTTTACAAGAGCACACCGCTGATCCCACTAAGAAATCTGCCATGGCTCACAATTAAGCGCCAGAAAATACTAAGCCACCTCCATATCCAGGGATCGGAGGTGTGTACCAGCCTCAGTTAGAAGATCCGTTTGGACATGCACAGCAAGACATCATAGTCGAGGTTCCTAATGCCCGGCCTGTAGAGAAACCCAGCTTTGCAGAAGTAGTTTCCAGAGCGACTCCGCCATCACAGACAATTATGACATTACAGAATATGACAGCTCATGGCGATAATGCGATACACACTGCTAACCATATGCAGGAAAGAAATGTCAGAACCCGAGAATTAATTACAGAAAGCCCAATTGCTATGAATCATGAGTTCAAAACTTGCGACCCAGTGATGAACCCAGTTACAGTGAATAATGTAAGAGGACCGCCCTCCGCCCAGGGCAGTAGTGAGATGACACCCGCCACTGAATTACATGCGGACAGCAGTCCTAAGGCAGCACACACATACCACACTGTTTGCAAGACATCACAAGGGTACCAATCAAAGTTCCTCGGTTCTGACACCGAGCAACAAAGACCTGACAGCGGAAAGCCTCCAGAACTTCCAAGAAGAAGCAACAAGATTTACACACGCAGCGTACGCCCACTAACCCAAAGTTGAACCAACCAGAAAACCAAACAAGAAATTTGGCAGCCTTTTCAAACCCTAATAAGGAAGAAAAAAATGGGACGACGAAAGTAATTCAAGACCTAAAGCGCAGCCTACTTGAGAAAATAGAGGATTTAGATCGACACATTGATGCTCGATTGAATAACATCTTGCGTCAAACACGCCCGAGAACTAGAGTTAGAAGAGTAATTTGCTTCAACTGCAACATGCCTGGTCACTATCAGTATAACTGTCCTGAAAAGACCTACAACAGTGGGTCGCGTCACCTCGATAGGCACCAGAAACAGTTCCCACAAGAATCTGTAGTTCCATCCAGACAAGCTCAGACTAAAACTAATCATGTTGCAGCTTATCAGAATGCGACTCCGCGCTGCTATGTTCCTGGTCTAGTCAGACGTACTGGGACTCCGTTGGCCCAGGAACCACGTGAAAGTGTAGATTATTTGGGTGCGTTTAATACCTATACTGGAAAGAAGATTTCTCCTAGACGTGCCTCTCGACCCAGGAACCAGATACCCCTTGCACGAACGCCCGATCATTCTACAAGAATGTCTTCCAACAAGTTGTCAAACGTACAAAAGTCATTGAAAACTAAGGTAGTTGAACAGAATAGACTGCTTCAGAAAGAGAGCATTACCGTCGCTGTCCCTCAACCAACAGTAGGAAATCCATCGGACATCAAACGTACCATGACGATTAGGAGCAAAGCACAACCCTTATCAGAAACAGTGTCTCAGACAGAAAAGCCTGCAATTCCAAACGAACCACAAAATCGAGCAAAGAATAAGACTGGTACTGCATCTTTGAACCGTAACCTATTGATCACTGGAGAATTGGAGACTCATCCAGTAAACCTACTTATAGACACTGGAGCATGCGTTTCCGCCATAGACGAAAAGCTGGTGAAGGAGATCCTTGGCATTGGATACTCAGCAAAAATGACCGATGGGCCACTTCCGTCCGTTAGCGCAATCAGTGGTGAAAGAGTGCCTGTGTTGGGACAGATTCAACTTCCGTTGAAGCTAAATGGTGTCATGTACAACAGTCAGTTTCACGTGATACCAAACCTTCCATACAAAGCAATCCTTGGACAAGATTTCCTCCTGAAGAATGATGCTGTAATAGATTTGCGAAACAAATGCGTCTCTCTAAAAGATAATCGTTGTGAAATCAAGAAGCCGTTAGATCCCAAGAGTAACCGTGTGATAGCGACTTACAGCTCAGGTTCTTCCAAAAATGTGACGCCTTCTAAGTTTAGGTCAGAAGTGGAAACAAACTTTGATGATCAAGAGAAAACTCAAGGAATACCACGACCAAGGGAATCTATAACAAGTAGGAGGGTACACGGATCCCTCGCCGCGTCAATCTGGGTTTTTGTCCTGGTTGTACTTTACCTATGTTTGACCTCGCAAGCTCAGAGGTTTGAACGGACGCAGCCCGTAGTTAAGAGTGCCAACAAAAGATGTTGCAGTGTCGAACTGAAAGATGCTAAGTCAGCATCAGAAGCTTTCATGCAGTTATGGGGACAAGATAGTGAATATTTGAACACCACCTGCCTGATACTTATACCTCCGCTGAGCTGACTGAAATCCAAGTTCTCATGCCTGACCGATGTTCAACAGCAAAGTGGTATGGATACGTTTATTATAGTGAGTAGAAACAAACCAATCACAAAAGAGAGAGAGAGAGTCCCTGAGCACCGAGAAACCTTACCTTCAAGCAGAGACCCAAACTTTGTCATTGCAACGAGTGCGTTAAAAGTAAATGAATGTTTGGTAACACAGATTTAAAGATTTAGAGACCAAGACACAGACTGTAAACTTAATTAGTGGAAAGATCAGAAGGATACACCAAGAGCCAAAGACACTAAATAAGATAATAGTTCATTGTATGAGGACGAATTATCACTCGCTTTTCCTTTATTGAACCCCCGAGACCGCTATATTAGGTAGCTCGGTTTATGCTGCGGTTCAGGCACAAAACTAAATACAAAATTTAAAACAACAACAACAAAATCCATAAAAAAAAAAGGTTTCCAAAAATTTAATTCGCTGAGCTTTTTGTCCGATTCATTATTCTTTTTTTAATTGCTCGACCCAGGAGGGTTTCGAGCTAAGGTGGGAGGAATGTGATGAGAGGATTTATTGTTATTTAGTTTATTTTGCTTTCGCTGATAAAAGTATAAAAACCAACGTAGAAAATATTTAGTCTTCAGTTTCAAGCTCAATAATCCGTAAACAGAACCTGTTATTACTCACTGAAGCGTCAATTGTTCTGTAAGATCATAACTGCAATAAGCACTCAAGCTGTACCTCAACCTGTTAGAAGCCGTTATCCACCTGATAGAAACCGTAATCCACCTGTATAACTTTTGAAAGTAATTAATGTTGTAAACGGTGAATGCCGTTATAGCCAATCGTTGTTTTACAACTGTATCAGGTAATGATTAGTTATGATTTCTTAATGACATTACTTCACCACGTAAGATTTGATTTTCACATAAATAGAAGTGAATTGTAGTTATTTCTTTGGTTATATGCTGGACGTCCTGACTCTGTTCTGGATATGTTTGGTTATGTTCCGGCTATGCCCTTGGTGTAGTCTTGGATTAAAACTCTACGTTGGAACCGAGTTCTGAGTGAGATTCTTGTCTCGAAGATATTCGCTTGCCGTAATAGATTCCGGCCTTCCCGCAGCCAGCGAGTGTTCCCCAGGAAGACGCCTTTCCAGAGATTTTCCAAGAGTTTTCCCGTCCGTCCGATTGTGCGTTTGTGAAGGCAAAAAACCTGTTTCCACACTGGTGAAAAAGCTGTTTTCACATAAGTCTTGACTAAACACTTATAAGCCGTCAATGTTCCTAGCTTGCCTTAAGGCCCTGGCAAACAAGGACATATTTTTGCGGACAAATTGTTGCTCGTGATGATTCTTGGGTAAGCAAACGAGCGGGACACAACGCAAATGTTGTGTTTTCATACTGCGCAAACTGGGAAACATTTGTTGAGGACACAAATTTTGTGTCCGCAGCAAATGTTGCACGCACGGGCAAACAGGGAAACATTTGTGTCCGCAAAAATGTGTCCCCGTTTGCTAGGGCCTTACTGACAGAGGAAGGCTGTTCCAAAAGACCGGGGCTGCAATCACACACCCGCGATCCCCCATAGTCTTTTTCGTTCTGAACCGCGGACTTGAGATTGAAACGAGATTCTTAAGATAGCTAGGAGCTGAACCCCGAAGTATCTTAACTGTAGTGCTTTCTATTTAACTTTTATTGGAGTTATTTCAGTTTTGTTTGTTAGTACTGGGAAATAATCATGCAAATTCAATCGGGCGCATATTGTATAATTATAAATCTCACTGAATTGTTCCTTTAACTCTTCGAAAGTGATACATTACCGCCCAAAACCACTGATCAAC
This sequence comes from Pachyseris speciosa, assembly GCA_016490735.1. NCBI lineage: Eukaryota > Metazoa > Cnidaria > Anthozoa > Scleractinia > Pachyseridae > Pachyseris > Pachyseris speciosa. Next base: position 373,843 of record JAEMWC010000418.1, on the reverse strand, counting down.
ACAACAACAAAAATAACACATAAATCAAATGAATGCTCATAGTTATTATTTACTTTCGCTTTCCTGTTATCGCCCCAGTAACTCAAGTTTACATTAAAAAGCAAGATTTCATTATTAGACTGAACGGAGTAAAATTTTGCGGCGTTTTATTTTGCAGGGTTTTCTTTCCTGCAGAAATTTACTTTTCCGGATCGTGGGCAATCCGCAAAAATTAAAACCCGCAAACTTCGACTATCGCTGGCTATTGTTTTGTAGAGGCCGGCATAGAAATGTAAGAAATGTAGGGATAAATCCATGCGAGACTTTGCGAGACAAGACTAACATATATTCTGCGAGCCCGAGACTTTCTTATCCTTGCAAGAGAAATCGAGACTACGGGACGACGTGGCGAAAAAAGTCGAGACTGCGAGACCCGTGAAATTTGACAAAAATTCTACGAGACACCTTTTTTTTTTTTGAAAACCATTCGTCACCCCTAAATGTAAAATGCATGTACCGAGCGATTGTTGTTGCTCATTAAAGTTGTTGTTTTGTGGCGTTCTTGTTGCCGTTGCAGTCGTCGTTGCTGTATTCGAGAGTGCAAGCCGTGAACAACTCGAGGAGATTGTAACGAGCAAAAAACAGAGCGAGAGAGAAGAGACTGGACGTTACCATTATCGAAAATCTTAATTACCCTGGGTACTTTTCCGTCTGGTTTTTAAGTTTGATTTCTTTCGACGTTTTTAAGTTCTGCGTACTGGGGGTGTAGCCGAAAACTCTACAGGAAACACAAAAAAATGAACGCAACCATTCCTCCAAATACCCCCAAGCTCTTCATGTTGACGCCAGCGCTGACAGTACACCCATCTTCATCCAGGCGTGCAAATACTCTGCAGGGTCCTCCACTTCCGTCAGTGATGAACATTGGAGCTGCGTACACTGTAAAGCCTTTTGTGGGCAGCTTGTCCATGTGGGCAACATTTTCCAGGCCGGGGATGTTTTTCGCGTAAAGAATTTGATGGGATTCGTACATTGTGGATTGTCCATAGTCTATCGATGGCGTATCTATTCCAATAAGCTTGATCTTGCGGTTGTTGATTAGCCAGCGGGAGGCATTGGGGTGAATACCTTGGAAATAAGGCGAGAGCAAAATAATTTGATAGGATTCACACGTGGCACACGTCTTAGATAGTCCATAATAAGCAATGTGGCAGTCTGTTCCAATTATTTTGGTTTTGCGATTTCCACCAACCAGTGAATTGCGTGAGGATGAATACCTATGAGAAGGCATTCATCATGGTTTTTGGCCAAGAAGAAAAGAAAAATAATGTTTGCGGTTGTTAGTTACATTATAACGCTTCCCTTTGCAACCGTTCAAGCTGTCTACCTGGAAAATGCATCAGGGAGGTATCGTTGGTGTCGGTACCAAGGTATGTTTTCTTGTCTGGCCACCTGGCACCCCAGCCATTGAATACCAGCAATATCACATCATCCGGGATCTTTCCATTCTTCTCTTCCCAGGCCTCCAAGTCATTCGGCATCAACTGGTAATCAGCGTTCTTAAAAGTACCAAAACAAGTTAAAACAAATATTTTAACCTTTTTTTTGCGTTGTCCAAGCGAACGTACGTTAGACGACTTCATGAAAACTGCATTTCGAGGGAAGCAAGAGAAGTCATGGTCGACAAGAAGAGTTTAAGTGCAATAACGAAACCGCAGATTGGTAGTCTGACAGACTTTTTGGCTGATCATTTTATATATATATATATATATATATATATATATATATATATATATATATATTTTTTTTTTTTTTTTTTTTTTTTTTTTTATTTGCTAAAACAAATTCAGTAATACAGAGCTACAGTACAGAATAATACACTACATTACAATAAATTATTGTTTTACCGTGCTATGTTTTAAACATTACATTTGTGGAAAAACATGAGCGAAAAGAAATTAAGAGTGAAATACAAAATGAAGTTACAAAAGGACATGCAAATACGAGAAAAAAAAGCGAACTAGATAAAAATAGAAAACACAAATAAGCAAAATAAAACAAAACGGAGCAATACAGAGCTGGTACTAGTACATGCCAAGCTACAATATTTATCATCTATCGGCGCTGATTTAAGCTTTAAAGAGAGTCTTATTTCAGGTTAGAGAAGAAAAGCGTCAATTACGTCTTGCGAGAATAGGGTCATACAGATATCCAGTTGAAAAACAGAAGTTTTTTAAAGCTCAATATACACTGCAAGAGGTTCCCACTTTTTCCTGTCACCACCTTTTGTCTCCAGCTCGTATCTTGATTTCAGAAAAAGCAGATAATGCTCAAAGGGGGTAAAGTTTCGTTTGTTTTAGCAAGCCAGATATGATATCGTGCTAGCAGTAAACAGTAGTTAATTTGGAGGCATATTTCGAAGTGTCAGGCTTTAGTCCGAGAGCAGTAATATTCAGTAGCGTGAAATTGTTCTGTATAATATTCAAATTTTGTAGCCATTCCACTATACTTTTCCAGAGCTTAGAGGTTTTTTGACATGTCCAAAAAAGATGTATTAATGTTTCAGGCGCGTTTTGACAGAAGGTGCAATTTTCATTTTCCTTCAGCTTAATTTTGAACAGGAATTGTTAGTTGCCAGACGTCTGTGAAGAAGTTTAAAATGGAATTCTATTAACTTTGTGCTTTTGGTGCACCGCAAAGCCAAAAGATATGCCGAGCTCCAATCGAGGTTTCACTGCTCAAACTGCAGTCCATAAGCCATTTCTTTTGGCTATTCCTTGGAGCTCCACCTTTGTTTCTGACTAAGGATTTATATACCAGTGCACTAACTTTTTTGGACTTTAAAAGTTTTGTGCTAAGAGGTTCGTATTCTTGTTTATCATCGTTCACTTGCTTGAGGCTGCTATTGCCAAGTGCCTTGACAGCTGATATAAGGCCGTAAAAACGAAGTGGAGCAGCATTCAGGTCGTATTTTACCTGGAAATCTTTTAGAGAAAGGTAGCTATTGCATTCTGGTTTTTGCAAATGTTTTACTTTAGTAATGCCTTTTGAGGACCAGTCCTTAAAGAAGATTGGTTTGTTTTCTATTCTTATTAAGGAATTGTGCCATAGGTTTTGTTCTTGGAAATGCTCCAAAGACACTAATTGCTGTTCGAAATTAACTTCCGCCCATTTTCCAATATTTCTTCGAGAAACACGCCGGAGACTATGATCGACTTTTTTGTATCTTTTGTATTAAGGTTACCAATAAATACGTTTTTTGCCTCCGTGATTTTTCAAGGCTAAGTCGATAAAAACTTTCCATTTTCCGTTGTTCGTGGAATCCAAGTATTTTTTTATCCAAGTTGTTTTAAGCGATTTGTTGAAAGAGACAAGGTCAATCATCTTAAGGCCACCCTCGCAATAGTCATTAATCATAATTTTTCGTTTGATTTTGTCTCCCTTCCCGTTCCAAAGGAATTGATAAAACAATGTATTAATCTCATTTATTGCGTGATAATTGGAAGGCATGGGAGATAGCAAATAGACTAGTTGCGAGGCGGCTAAGGACTTAAGCACGGTGATTCGCCCCAGCAAGGTTAGCCTACGATACTTCCAGCAGCTCAGAATTTTTCTTATCTTTTCAATCTTTTCATTATAATTTAAGCGTGCAGATATTTCAGGTTTGACTGACAACCACAACCCTAAGGTTTTCACCTTACATTTCGGCCACTTAAAATCCCTTCCTGGTTTTTGGCTGATCATGGTCGAATGGCCCCATATTTCTAATCACAGCAGACACTAAGACAACGTCATGTCATGAACGAGAACGAACACTGTTAGGTCCAACATGTTCGGGTGCATTTAAACACCGTGTTGTTTCGACTGCCAAAAGCACCAAACAACACCCAACTTGGTTAGACCACGAGCAGTCCCTCTTTCGCCGCTTAGTTCGTCGAGCGTGAGGCTAAAACAAAACCGGCGAGAGAACTGCAAAATGGCCGCGCGAAGTCTGGACGCGAGAGGAGCTTCCAGACTAAGCGGCGAAAGAGGGACTGCTCGTAGCCTACAACATGGTGTTCAAATTCATCTAAAAGTTTTGGGTCCCGTAATGCTAAATTTAATTACCAACAATGCTGAGAGAGTTTGCACGGGCCTTGAGTCAAAATACAGGCGGTTAGAAGAAGTGATTACAGGCAATTATTTGCGAGCGAGAGGCCGATTGTCACTGTAAGCTAGCTAGGGAAGCATTACCTGAGCTGCTTTGGAGGAGACATCTATCTTTATGGCAGGTCCGATGAGACGCTCTAACGGTATCTGATCAGCGGCCCACCCTCCTTCAGCATAATGTCTTGGAGCATCAAGATGAGTCCCGCTATGTTCCGAACCACTGATGTCGTATAGCGCGAAGTAATAGCCATCGGCTGTAAAATTGGCAAACACTTTGGTATGGCTGAAGGCCAGGTCTGTGGGCCAGGTTATGGTGACATTGTTGAAGGGGTAAGTGAGGTCGATCCACTCGGCTTTTGATGTCGGGTTTCCAAGCGAATGAGTGCAAAATAATACAAAGAACCATGATGCTGTTACAGCCGAGTTCCTCATGATTTGACCAGCTGAAATAAACAAGTTCAACCCGCAAACACTGAGAATCGCTTTTTTTACTGCATCATTTTTACTGTTTTTAGCTTTCTTTGCGAGCATTTGCTACTATAAATTTATTTTTTATCAGTTCGCAATTCGCAAGGTGGAAATAGATTTATAACCATTTGCATTTTGAAAATAAATGACAAATGGAGGGGGAAATTGATATTTCAGGTTAAAATGATATTTGAATTTTCCAAGCATGAAAATTAACGAATCAGCGCTTAATTTGAAACATCTTTCAAATACCCTGTTATGGATGAAAATAATGTAAGATAGAATTTATACTTGACCTGACAAATTGGGATCAGTAGAAAATAATAAACACGTAGTTATACAGAGCGATAGCCTGAAATGATCAACAATATACAATAGCGTATAAACGAGGCCTTCCAAAGTGTAGAAGCGACACGGCTCCGTAAACAGGCGACAATCTTCTCGCAAAACACCGACAACCGACAGAAATTGACAGAAAATGCACGACAGTTAGCGACAATTCACTTTCCATTCCTCTTTGTTTTCTTTGCGACAGCGACATTTGTCCTTAAAGAAACAAGCGACAGACAGAGTCGTAAACGAGCGACAAAGCGACACCAGACCACCCCTTGGAAGGCCTCATAAATATCACTAACGAAACTTCAAGTTTCTATAATGAAACTCCAGCTACTCACACCCGTAAAACTAGGGCCCCTTTAGGTCTTGTACTCCCTGACCTCGATTTATCATTGATTTAATAGCTGGAGCGAAAACAGAATAAATATTGTAGAACACATTGTTCTTTACTGTTTAATTTATACGTCTCTATTCCAACTAATTTGAATATCACGCTTTTGTTTTAGTTTTTCATCTGAATTGTTTTTAGAACTAAACAGATAGTCAACAGATTGAAAAACTTTGAATAAAAATTAAATCAGTCACCGATCCTTTCGTTCTGAGGTTGAATATTCAAGGACTTGGTTAAGAAATCAACGACGAATGATTTAATTTAACGCCGAAAGGGCAAAATATTGCCGAGGAAGGAGTTCTTACCGTCGATGTAAACAACGTCTGTGTGTTGCAGAAGAAACGAAGCACGTCGACTTTGCAAAAAATGGTAACAGTTTAGCATCCAAGCAAATTACTCAGAATTAGTAAGCAGTACTTGCTAAGGAGCACCAAGGAGATCCTCAAAACAATGAAATCACCGTCTACTCTTTTAAATTAAATGCTTGTTGTCGCACAGTATGTCGGGATGGCTTTAATAGGGAGTTTAAGAAACGAGGACGGGAACGTCAACGAGAACGTCACAACAGGGCCGTTTATACGAGAGAAAATAAGCCGCGGCTTACTCTGGCCACGGCTTACATAAAGCCCGCCGCACACGTGAGAAACAGCTGAGCAAAATGCCTCGCGAGGCAGTTTGCTCAGCCGTTTCCTCAATTCGTAGTGGTACTTGTGGGGTCCTAGCGCATTTTTCCACAGCGCGCATTTTCCAATTTTGCGCCGTAAAATTTAACAGCGCATTTTTCCCAAGGTCAAGGTCAAATTTTCCAAATCTAAAATTAGCGTTTTCTCCCAGAATACTTCAATATTTTAGGCATCAGGATGATGAATGAAAGAATTGAGTAGTATTCGTCGAGAAACGGCTGATTTCAATATTCTAAGCGAATGAGCATATTTGAGTAGTATTCGTCGAGAAACAGCTAATTTCAACATTCTAAGCGATAATTAGTAATATATTAGCAGTATTCAGGTAAGAACGGCATTTTCCCATTTCCAAGGTCAAGATTATCTATTTAAGTACTTTATGATATAAAAAACACTTAAAGATCATATCGCTAAAGTCAAATGGAGAATGACGAAAGAAAGAAATCTCCGGGCCTTGGAAAAGCCCTCTCAAATCAGGTCAGGTAGCCAGATGGTAAATGATTTTGTAATCCAGATATTCACGAATATTTTGTTGAAGTAGAAAAATATCTAATATGTCCTTATGTGATCAGAAGATAGCAGAACATAGTGTCAAAAATGAACCATGTTGTGATAATCAGAAAATGATTAATGACAATGTGAAAATGTTTGTACAAATTGTGGTTCAGTCCATGGTTATGATTATTGTAAGGAGTACGTTGACTTTCATAATAATATGTATAAAATAAAGCGGAAATCTATATATCATCGGAAGTACCATATTGAAAATGTGATAATGGTATAGTTGCAAGAATAGATTTCAAATTTCAGTAAAAAGATAAGAGTAAAATATTAAGAATATTCAAGGAGATAGACACTATCATCCCTTCGGTGAATAAGAATCGTAAAAGAATGATAAACACCAAATTCATTCTGAAACAATTGTTTATGATGATGGATCTGCCTTATGAGTATATCATATTAACCAACTCAAAGAAAACACTGAAATTTTATAATCAATATTGGGTTGAGATTCTATTGTTAATATTTGATAAGATTATTCGTATTATCAAGCAGTGAATTTTTCATCATATTCAGTAGGTACTTATCAATAATTGGACTATTATCAGTCACATAATCATCGATATTCTTCATTGAGATTTGTATACTTAAAGCATCAAAATCACCACTTCTCAACTTGTCTTTTATTGAATGACCCTTGTATCAAAAGTGATGCTGTACTGATGGCTACCAAACTAACACCACCGTTGCCACGCTTGCAGCAAGACCACCTGTTGCAAATATAGACGCTGAATTACCAGTAATTTCCATTTTTTGAACCGTTTAACAGCCTGTTTATGAGCCCAACACTTTCTGTGATATGTTTGGTAATAGGATTTTAATTCATTTACCTGATCTTCTGTTAATTCACCTGAAATATGGTTCCAGCTGAATATGCTTTTTCGCTCTTTCATATATATCTTTTTACATAATGATTCTCTTGAATATGCAATAAAGTATTCCAGAGATCTGGCCACTCAGAGGTAACTTACTTAAATTTAGTCGATAAGAAACATGGAAAAGCATAAGAATATCCTCTATCAAGACCAATGTTTGACATAGATTGCCGAAAGCATCGTGTAATATTGCATGTGTTTGTAATCACGTCAATCCATCCAAGTATGCTCCAACAAATGTGTCAAGCGCCATCACCGTAACCATCAACCCAATGCCTATGTGCTCCTGGATAATATCTCTCACTTCAATATATTTGTTGAAATGTTTGTGATATAGAAACTGGTAAACCCAAGCTGATTTCAAAATCCTCTTATCAACACCAGGGTTTTTCCGTTCAGCATCCCGAGAAACCATCGTACAAATCTTAATAATCTGCTTCATAATAATTGATTAATAATTCAAAGATCGAAATAATCTTCAAGGAAACGGAACATATTTTTAATTCATCATCAGACAGAGAGTTGGAAATAATAAAAGCTCTCTTATATGAACTTCAAATCCATTGTTTTTTGTTACACAATCATGCAATCCGATGTTCTATCATTAAACATTTGTTAATTTTAATTTCCTCCAATAACAAAAATGCCCCATCTTAGGTTGTTAATGTAAATCCATCACCATTATCACCTTTAGACCAATTGCACCAGTATCACCTTTATTATCTTGATTTTGTGGAGAATTAAAAAACTCCCATTATAATATTAATTTAGATTAATTCATAACCACTTCAAGTGTGAATGTTGTATCAAATGCACCTGTATTAGGATGTGAATAATCAATGATTAAATAGCCTCTCGATAATGATTTGTTGATGTTGACCGTTGTGATGTTTCTACTTAAAGAAGATTGTCTGTGTTCATAAATAGTTGCTGGTAATGGCAAAGGCCCACCACCTTCAGCTTTTGTCTTGAAGTAGAATATTCCGGTTTTGTTCCTTGTATACATACATTTTCTTAATATAAAAGTTATTGTTATGAATGACTAAAAAATCAGAGCCATTTATCAATACAGGCTTTAAAGCATTCTTATTATGTCCTTGTTTGGCTTTGACAGAGCAATTTAAATATTGTATTTGACCGATTATTTATTCCCATTCAAATTTAGATCACCTCCTAATTTCGGCCTGTAAAGAGCAAATCCACCCAAATCGAAAGCTGTTTCCATAATTACACCTGTAACGCTTGAACGAAATAGATTCAAACTATTATTATGAATTCTATAGCCATTCAGATTTAAATCACCACCAAGTTTAGCCTCTTTTATAAGAAAGCTGTTCATATTAATATTTTTAGCATTGTCAATTCACCATTTTGACCATCCAATAAGTTTTTGATTTTATTAATCAAAGCATTCCATTCAAATCTAAATCAGTTTGTAATTGTATTTTTTCATTCACGATTTTATAAGCTTCTGCGAAGTCGTAAACACTTGATGGAACGTCTACTGCTTCAAACCAATACCAATACAACACAATGAACTTTGTACTTATTTGGATAAGTTGGGTTAGCATTAATATTAATCGTACAATATAAATATTCAGGTGGTGAACTTGCTGAAGGTTTTTCAAACCATAATAAATATCTCGAATGATCTTCATTTCTGTTATCAAATTTTCTCCCTACAGTTTTATGAATTGAAATTCCACTAGTTGAACTGAATGTTACACTACTAAGACTCATTCCTTCATAATCAGGAAATAGCCATTCAAGAATGAAAGTGTATGTTCCATCTTTTATTGTGTACATATTGAATCCAATTTTAGCTCTGTAAATATCTTAGATTCTTTATTCAAGTCTATATCAAGCTTTAAAACATTCTTATCATGTCCTTGTTTGGCTTTGACGAGCAATTTAAAAATTGTTTGACCGATTATTCCATTCCCATTCAAATTTAGATCACCTCCTAATTTCGGCCTGTAAAGAGCAAATCCACCCAAATCGAAACGCTTGAACGAAAATAGATTCAAACTATTATTATGAATTCTATAGCCATTCATATTTAAATCACCACCAAGTTTAGCCTCTTTTATTAGAAACGTGTTCATATTAATATTATTTAGCATTGTCAATTCACCATTTTGACCGTCAAATAAGTTTGATGAATTATTAATCAAAGCATGTCCATTCAAATCTAAATCAGTTTGTAATTGCATTTTTTCATTCACGATTTTATAAGCTTCTGCGAAGTCGTAAACACTTGATGGAACGTCTGCTAATTCACCTTCAATACCATATGCAACACAATGAACTTTATATTTGCAGGATAAGTTGGGTTAGCATTAATATGAATCGTACAATATAAATATTCAGGTGGTGAACTTGCTGAAGGTTTTTCAATCCATAATAAATATCTCGAATGATCTTCATTTCTGTTGTCAAATTTTTCCCTATTTTATGAATTGTAATTCCACCATCAGAACTGAATGTTAACTACTGAAAGACATTCCTTCATAATCAGGAAATAGCCATTCAAGAATGAAAGTGTATTTTCCATCTTTTATTGGATTAAATTAAACCAATTCTAGCTCTATATGATGATAGCTTCTTTATTCAAGTCTATATCAATGACCTTTTTTGAAATCAAATGTGGTGAACGAGGTAAATTGACATATCCATTAACTGTCAAGCCATATTCAGTGCTAATTTCATCGATATCATTCATCAAATATTTGAAAGCATTCTTTGGATGAGAAGCAGATGAAATATGACTTTTTTCTAATTGATCTAAATTTACGGCATCGGTTTTATTTGTTCCTTCTTTTAAGTCAATGATTTTATGCCCTCCAAGTTTCATATCCGCTGCCATCGCATTTGTTCCATTCAATAATAAAGTGTTTGCTCTAATGGTTTGTGAAGCTCGATTTAAAACTCTAAAGTTCACTGCATCAGTTTCATTCACCACATCCGCTAAATTCGTCACTTTATTTCCACCCATCGACAAATTTCCATACATTGCAGTCGAACCGTCTCGTCGGAGAAATATTCGTCAGTATATCTTTTTGTCACCGCATCGTCTGCGTTGACAGGTGGAGCAAGATCAGTAATGGCATTGTTGTTCATATTCAGATTTTGTTGTGCAATCGTATCGAGTTTGGTTTGCAACCTCTGGTCCACATAACTTTTGTTTACAGCGTCTTGTGGGTTTGAGGGGTTATCCTGCAGGTTGAGGATTTTGTTTAGTTTCATGTCAATATTACTACCAAACGCAACATGGCCGTTTTCAATTTCATAAGCTGGGTCATGGAGAAAGTAAGACAAATTGGTATGATAGCCATAGGCCCCATAAACGATGATATGTGTTTTGGTGTTAGACGCAGGAGCTGTGCTGGAAAGTTCCACCTCAATTGCCGCTTGACCACCACTGGTTTTTTCGATTCGGAAAAGTTTTTTCATATAACCATCAACGTGTGGTTTTGAGAAAAGGTTTTTGAAACGGCTGTCCGACGTCACGTATGTTCAATGTGCGAAGATCGAGCTCAATTGTAGCTTCGTGGGTCTGATGGTGAGTAAAACTCAACAACAAAAGTGTACTGACTGTTTCTCAAAGATGTCACATTAAAACGAATTTTGGATGTAAAGTTGCCTCTTCGTTTGATGAAAAAAGACAATGACGACTTGTTTATGTGGATATGGTGATCTGTCAAAATTCTCAATTTGAAGGTTTTCCACACCACTGACTGCAGAAGACTTGGATATGTCTTTTAACAGAAAAGCGAATGGGTTGCGTTGAGTACCAGATGCTGAAAAACAAGGTCATCAACATACTTTTTGTTGGCAGAATCTTTATCAGAGTTTGGAGATCCAACATTTGTTATTTTATTGTCACCCATGTCAAGATCACCAGTCATTGCAACACTTCCATCTTTTTTAAGAAATGGAGAAACATCAATGCCAGTAATTCCAGCAATTTCAGTATCAACATACCCCTTTGTGGCTGAATCATTGTTTGCTGTTGGCGCTGCTACATTAGTCAATTTGTTACCTCCAAGATTCAAATCAGAAGTCATCGCAACACTTCCATTCAGTTTCAAAAAATTATTGTTCACATAGTTTCTATTACAGCTGAATAACCGAATATTGGGTTATCTGGTATGCCAAACAGATCATTTCTATTCATGCTAACAGGTGCATAAATCACACCGCCTGTGTTTATATTAAGGAAATCAGCAGTTCATCATCAACAAATTTTTTGTTTAGCATCTTGTGGGTTTGAGGGATTATCCTGCAGGTTGATGATTTTGTTTAATTTCATGTTAATATCACCACCGAATACAACATTGCCGTTTTCAATTTCATACACTGGGTCGTGAATATGTGATAAAATGATATTAGAAAATCCATAAACACCATAAACTATGACATGATGTTTGGCATTATTTGTAAATATGGTGAAATCAACAATAACTCCATTGATGTGGACCAACTCTGTTTTTTCAAGGAAGAATATTCTCTTAAGATAACCATCAACAAGATGAGTCTTTGGAAATGCTCTTTTTATTGAATCCTTTCTTCAATTAAATTAGATGACAGATTGTCGTCATCAACTGTTGCATTATTTGGATTACCATCAGTATAAAACTCAACAACTAAAGTGTACTTTGAAACTTCCAATTGTGACAAATCAAAACGAAGAACAGTTGTAAGACCAGCAGAAGGAATAACAAAAGACAAGGCTTTTTTATTTATTGAGTAAGGGCTTTTATTATAGACTTCTAATTGTAGATTATTCGCATTTCTAAGAATAGTTGTTTTTGATACATCTTCAAGAAGAAATTTAAATGGATTAACACGTGTTCCTTCAATTGATAAAACAGCATCATTAACATATCCCAAGTTAGCAGAATCATAATGATTTACTGGATCACCAACATTTGTCAAACGTTTATTTTCAATGTCATAATTACCATCTTGTGTTAATTTGAATCCATCACCTTTGGGACCAACAGCTCCAGTAGCTCCTTGTGGACCAATTGCACCTGTATTACCTTTTGGACCTCTATCACCTTTTTCACCTTTGGGACCAATTGGACCTGCAGGGCCTCTTTCACCAGTTCCTGTTTTATCTTGATTTATTTGAGCATTAAAAACTCCCATTATATCATCTTGTTAGATTAATCTTCCAAGAATTCAGGTTATGGTTTCATAGATGACAGGTAGTCTCTTATTGTTTTTTCTGGATTTTGAAAATTATTGATTGCCATATAATATTAGATTAGATTAAACAGCACCATAAAAATTTCTCTTGATTGTTTTCATCGGCTTGTCGACATAACAGAAGGAATATGGTTTTTTGTTGCTTCAATGTATTTCTTCTTGTCTATTCCAAGTTCCTTTCTCTTGAGGATGGGAAATCATAAAGGCAGAAGTGACTGCAATTGAGTCTGATTGATTTTGGGCATCCATAGAATGACTGTGTGAGATATATGACTGAACAGTTCTTGTGTCTCCCCTGAATGAAATAGCTGATTATCTGATCTTGTTTCTTGTCAGTCACGAAATCATCAAAAACAACCAATCGCTGCAAATTTGTGTCTTTTATTTGTTCAACTGGCAATATCTCTTCTTGACTGCAAACCAAGGCAGGATATCCAATGTGACTGCTTATTTCATCCATTACTTTCCGAAGATATTTGTACTTGTCTTGATCTAAATTTTTTGCATAAAGATGTATCTGATCATAATAAACCAATGGTTCCATAATCAGATGCATGAACAATGTTGTCTTTCCAGATCCAGAATTACCAGCCAGCAGCATCCTGAAAGTGTCTTTTGGCATATACGGATACAACTGTCTGAATGAATTCTTTAAACCCTGAATATCATAATTAGGGATTTCCATATGTAAATAGTTTAGATTAGTCTAACACAATTGTATATGGATATAGAACGAATGAAAAGGCTTCTTAAAAGTGGAATTGAAGCCGGAAATAAAACTAGAGAAGTTCGTGATGTTATCAAGACTTATGAATACAGAAAACAGGATGCTTATGATACAACATCAGAATTACTGAAACCCTCTATTGATGTCCAGAAGAGTGTGAAAGAAAGTGTCGACGAAAAACAGGATGAAGTTATTAAACAGTTGAAAAAGAATCAAAAAGCCTTGACATCTGGTTTCGAAGATCTTATGCTGATGAACACGTTACCTGAATCAGTACCAATGAAAACAACATTACCAATTGATTACAAACCTAAAATGATGACTGAAACAGAAGCACCATATAAGTCAGATCTTGACAAAGGTTTTTCACTTGAGGATATTCAAACATTGATGAAACATAAATTGCCTCCTCCATCACAGATATTTAAATCATATATGGATGGTGAAATCGACATCAACAAGTATGACAAAATGATTGGTAAATTAACCCAAGATGTTGGAAGAAAAAAAGCTCATCTATCACAAACCAAAACAAAGAGGGATAAAAATAAAGAAAAGATATATGAATTGACTCAAGAGATCAAATTACTACAAAAGTACCGAAAAAGAATTGGCGCCGTTGAGGAAGGTGCATCAACTATTGGTTCAGGCATGGGTTCAAGGGATGCATTTTTGGGTGACATGCTTTCAAGACTACAGTTACTTGGTGGATCTATTTCAGCCGGCAACAACAGCAAAAATGTTCAAAATGAATTCACAAAAATATTGCATACATTGAACAGACTGGGAATCCTGAAAACCGGTGAGTTGAATAAAATAATGATGAAATATCTAATGTAAAAGTATATGACAGAAATTTCATTACGATTCAACAGTAAAAACAGAGACAAAATTGGTGTCAGCAAGAGTCATGATTTTGAAAAAAGATTCAATTCACCTCTTAAATTAACGAATGATTTAAAATATGAAATGGCTGTGAATGTCATCAATATGACATACAGTTGGTACAATATCAGAGATATTTTTGGGAATAATCAAATGAAATACAGCTATGACAAAGGTGTAAACTGGGAAACAATAACATTCGTTAACGGGATGTATTCATACGACGATATCAATAGTTACATTCATGAGTATATGAGAAAAAATAGCCATGTACTGAATCCATCTGAAACAGACAAATCAAAATTCAAGTATGGTATTAACATGTATTTCGTTTTGTCAACATATCGCATTTTGATTGAACTCAATGAAAATTATCGTGTGGATCTGAGGAATCTTGATTTCAGAAAACTTATCGGTTTCGATTCAAAATTAGTTCCAGCCACAGAATATGGAACAAATCTACCTGATATTACAAGAGGAGTAGATGAAATTTATATCAATTGTGATTTGGTGACAGATAGCATTGTTGATGGAAATAGCACAAATACAATCGCTGTTATTCCTGTCACAGATCTCGTTAGAAGTTTACCTTTCACTTACAAACCTCGTTTTCTTTCATGGAATCCTGTCTCAACACATAATATCAGCTCAATACGCTTTTATGTCACAGACTCTTCTAGAGCTCCAGTCGATTTAAATGGGATAGATTGGTATATTGAGTTGTTCTTGAGAAGTGTGGAATTATAAAACCTAATAGTATATGAAACGGTTTGAGTTTAAAAAATATGAACAACATGGTGAAGGTATTGTGACTGATATGATCAAAACAGCTGGAAAAAAAGCAGCAACAACAATTGGTGAACATGCTGGCAAAAAAGCTGGTGACAAAATCATAGAACTTTTGAAAAAGAGAAAGAGTGGAACTGAGAGTGTGAGCCAGACTGGTGGTTTAATCAAAAGAAAGAGAGGTCGACCTCGTAAAATAAAATAACTTTTATCTAACACAATAATATATGTCAAACTATCGTGACTCAAAATATATCGAAAGATATGAAGATGTAGTGTTCGAACTAGAGACAGCACTTAATACTGTAGTAGCAAACAATGCTCATCAGAGTAAAACAGGTTACCGTTTCATTGTTGATAACAGTGGAGAGACTACACCATTTGACTGGTATAATGCCCGTTTTAATGTCGATTTCATTGTAAAGAAGCTTGCAGATGGAGCTGACATTGCTGCAGGAGATCGAAATGGTATTGTTAATTCAGTTCACGCTCTTATTAACACCATTAATGTGAAAATGAATGGTCTTGATGTTTATGAGTGCAGAGATGCCAACCAAGCCACAAATATTAAGTCATTGCTTGAGTATTCACAGGGTTATGCTGTAAGTCAGGGAACCAATGAGTTCTTCTATCTTGACGACAAAAGACAAGCTGATGATAGAGTTGCCCAGGTGGCTACTTATAACAAAGGTTTCGCAGCTCGTAAAGCACTGTTGAATGGTGCAGCCGGTAAAGTAAATGCAGAGATAGCATTGAACAGATACGGTTTTTTCAAGAGCTTTTGGGATGAACTTATGCCTAACTCAAAAGTAGAGGTGAAATTGACACTTGAGAGTGATGCCAATTTGATTTGGCAAGCTGCTGATGATTGCCGTGTGGTACTAACTAAATTCCAGCTAATAGTTCCTCGCATTGTTTTCAATTCTGCGGGAAAGTCCTTATACATGAGCAAGTATCTTGACAACAGAAAGTGGACTTACATGAGAGAAATGGTTGAGAGAGGCAATTCAACAAGACAACAGACTGCCAATTTCCGTATTTCCACAGCAATAAAAAACCCAGGCATGTCTTTGTATTCATCATCAATGATGCAATGATGCATCTCAGACAGCCAATAAATTTCTCTATAACACATTCTCAGTTGCAAATAACCGAACTTTGACTGATTGTTATCTTGAGGTTGGCAACGGAAATGATTATCCAGAGGTTCATTATAAACCATCAACAGAACCAACAAGAGTATTTAGAGATGTTTTGAAATATGTTCATGCGGTTAATGATTTCAGTGACAGTACCCTTCTTAACAGGGGCAATTTCGGTACAATATTCCCTTTTGTTTATTTCGATCTGACAAAACAGAAACAGGATATTAAAGATGGAATGACAAAACTGACTTTCAAATACACTTTGAGTGCTGCAACAAATGCTGATTACAGTGTGTATGCACTGGTCCTCTATGAGCAGGATATTGAGATGAGAAAGACTGATGGAAAATTAATTCTTAGATCAATGTAAATTAAATTAAATAAATAAATTGAATAATTAAATTAAATGATTGTTTGTATTAAATACAATTTAGTATAAACATATATTATATGACTACTTATCATCCTCATGGAGTAAGACTTTCAAACAGTCAGAAGCAAAGGCTTGCAAAAGCTATACAAACAAATTCACCGGTAACATTGAGACTCGCACATGGAGATCTCACTGGAGGTGATCAAATGATGTTGACAAAAACACAGATAAAAAAATTAGCCAAATCACAGAGAAATGGAACAGGTGCTGATGTAAAGATATCCAAAGCACAGATCAGAAAATCAGTCCAAGAAGGAGGTTCTCTTTGGTCCAGTCTTTTTTCACTTGGAACAAGACTATTGCCTTATGCAGGTAAAGCAGTAGCTAAAGCGGCTCCAGCATTGGCTACAGGTGCTCTTTCTTCATTAGCAAGTCTCGGCATTGATAAACTATTTGGAAAGAAACAAAAAGGAGGATTTCTTATTCCTAATGCCAATTTATCCCAATTATTGAATGTAGGAAATTTATTGAATACGAGACAGATGGCTGATGTTATCCAAAAAATGCAGTATGGTGGAGACGTTGTTATAAAACCAACAAAAGCGCAGACTGGAAAGGGTATTGGAACAATACTCGCCAGCATTGGAATTCCTTTGGCTATAGAAGCAATCAGAAAATTAACTGGAAAAGGTTTGCATGTTGAAAGCAGCCGTCCAAGACGGTCAATACCTGTTCATGTTCCAGATGACATTGTACCCAGAAAGAAAGGTGGGAAACATGCTATGATTCCATGGCAATCTCCTCCTGTTTTTGGTACATGGAATAACCCAATCGGTTATGGAATGAAAAAAAAAAACAAAGGAAAAGGACTTCTACTAGGCAAAAACAGTCCATTCAATTCAATCCCCATACTAGGAACCATTTTGTAAATAAACCCTTATCCAACTTTGATTTAATCAATTGGGTTAAACAACTTGGAATAAAACATTTTAGAGGAGTATTTTCAAGAGACAATCTTCCTAGACAAATAAAAAAGAATGAATGTGGGATAGTCAATCTCGACAGTAAGATTGGACCTGGTACTCACTGGGTATGTTATCGAATTGGTGATAGATACTGTGAATACTTTGACTCATTTGGTTTAATGATGCCAACAGAAGTACAGAAATACATGGCTACAAGTGGAAAACAACTTGAATACTCTGGAAATGAGATTCAAGAGAGAGATTCAGTCTTGTGTGGATATTGGTGTTTATACTATTTATTGGAAAGACAGAAAGGGACCCCCATATTGAAAGTCATTCATAATGCAAAATTCAATCCCACAGACACAAGAGTCAATCATAGATTCATAATCAATTATTTCAAAAATATGTAATGTATATGTATGTCTGTTAAGTTAAACAAAAACAGTGGGATAATAAAAGTCGGCAAATATTACGCGTGCTATAATGAGAAAGAATACTTTGATCCATCAGGACAGGAGATACCTGCTCAAATGGAGAAAAAGAATTGTTTCAATGAATCAATGAGTATTAGAGATCCGTTATTGAGTAAACAATGGTGTTTGTACTACCTTTTAGAACGTCAGAAAGGTACTATGATATTAACAATATTATTTGATGATAAAAGATTTAATAAATTTCTATCTAACATAAAAGTATGATAGAATTCGAAATAATTGATGATGTTAATATATTTGTTATAATAGTTGTCAACAGATTGATTGGTTTGCGAGTTGTAATCAAATGCACTTTGGGATAATATAACAGTATTCTATGACAAACTTAGTGGAAATGTATGTCGATTTAACTACTAGACAAAGAAAGAAGATCAAGAAAGCTAATGGAAAGCTATTTTATCCAACTTAATATATATGAAATCTTATTGCGTTAAACAGAAGAAAGTCACTGAATGTGTACCAGGAAGTGAAAGATATCAGAAGACTAAAAATGGTCGAACAATGATGAAATGTAAATGTACTGAGTGTGGGATCACTAAGACTAAGTTTGTCAAAAGTGAGAAAGGGAAGGGCATATTAGATTCAGCTGCAGATATGGCATTAACAGGATTCTTGGAACATGGAGTCCCTTATTTAGCGAAGAAGGGTGTTGAAATGGGAAGATATTATGCTTCTGAAGCAATGAGAAATCCAAAGCTGCAAAAGAAATTAATTGACAAAGGACTTTCCCTCGCAAAACCTGCAATCACAAAGGTTGGGTCAGAAGCTTTGAAACAACTCTCAACAAAAGTGAGACCAAATATTCGTTACAAAACAGATATCAAAGGATTAGATTATGGCGGTGCTATTGATATCCATAAGGTAATTGGCAAGCTTCCTAAACCAAAAGCAGGTTGGACACCAAGTAAATATAAATATATGGGACCATACAATCCATTGCATGAGCAGTTGGAATATGATCCAAATACTGGCGAGGTCTTGAAATGGAATGTACAACCTTACAATAAGGTGGATGAAATAGCAGCTTACCACGATATTTGTTATGATATGGGAAAAAATAAAGGTGAATGTGATAGAACAATGGTCGAGTCACTAGATCAAATACCATATGGTGAGATGCCAAAATGGGGTCAAACAGCTAGATTCTTAATCAACAAAAAACAGAAACTTGGTCTTGGTGTTTCAAAAAACGGAAAAAGCCGTCGAGTGAAGAAAACTGGCAAGAAAAACTAGCTGATGAATTACATGCACCCATAAAACGAAATTTCACTCGGCGGCGTGTGATTGTAAATAAAATTGATGAAATATGGGCAAGTGATCTAGTTGAAATGCAACAGTTCAGTAAATGGAATAAAGGTTATCGATATCTTCTTATGGTTATTGATGTCTTCAGCAAATATGGTTGGATTGTCCCATTGAAGGATAAGAAAGGTGAATCTGTCACTGAAGCATTCAAATCAATATTTAAGGAAGGTAGAAAACCACAGTATTTATGGGTCGACAAGGGAAAAGAGTTTTACAACAAACACTTGAAGGACTTGCTAGAGAAACATAGTGTACAGATGTACTCAACTGAGAATGAAGAGAAATCATCAGTAGTTGAAAGATGGAATAGGACAATTAAATCAAAATGTGGAAGCAGTTCACTGTTCGAGGTAATACACAGTATTTAGACATGTTACCAAAATTAGTGAAACAGTATAATAATACCAAACATTCAAGCACAAAGATGACGCCTACAGAGGCTAGTAAAAAGAGGAATGAAGGAACTGTTTACTTCAATTTGTATGGTGATATGGAGCCATTAAAACAAAAACTAAAATTTAAAATAGGTGATAAGGTCCGAATATCCAAGTATAAACGGATTGTGTTCGACAAGGGCTATACACCAAATTGGACTGAAGAAGTGTTTACAGTTGATAAAATCCAATACACTAATCCAATCACTTACAAACTAAAAGATCACAACGATGAAGAAATTGAAGGGAGTTTTTATGAACCTGAGTTATTAAAGGCTAAACAGGATGTATTCCGCATTGATAAAGTCATTCGCAGAGATTACAAGAAGAAACAAGCTTTGGTGAAGTGGAAGGGTTACAGTGACGACTTCAACAGCTGGATACCGATCAAGGAATTTAAAGAAAATTATCTAACATACATGTATGCAAAAATATTCCTACGATAATAAAGAATTGGATGTTTCAATAGATTGTTATCTTGATGATAAAAACGATATATGGTTCAGAGGAAGAGACATTGCTATTATTCTCGACTATAAAAATCCACAAAAAGCAATCAAGGATCATGTTTTATCTGATGATAGAATCTTAAGAGACCACAAAATAAGCATAAATTCACGATGTAACAAAACGGTCCCTCGTGCTGAGGCCACTGATTCACGATGTAACAAAACGTTACCTCGTGCTGAGACCATTGAAAAAACTTTCAAATGTTTTTTTATAAATGAATCAGGATTTTATTCACTAATACTGTCCTCTAAAAAACAGGAAGCCATTAAATTCAAACATTGGGTTACATCAAAAGTATTACCATCAATCAGAAAACAGGGATATTACAAACAGTTCAATGACAGAAGTAATAACATGCTGATGATTGGAAGTGAAAATGATCTGCACTGCAAGATTGTTTCATTCATCAGAAAGAAATATGAAGACGCATTAATGATAGCCGGTTTAGGTGAAAATCAAATAAGCTCAAATATGAGAATCAGAAGTTATAACAAAGGATATATGTCTGGACAATGTGATTTGATGTTAATGAATCCCACCAGAAAATACAATGCTCTTTGTCTTGAATTCAAAAGTCCCACTGGTGTATACCAAGTGTCGGAAAAACAAACAAATATGAAGCAAATGTATGAGAAAAACAAGTGCAAATACATTATGAGCAATTGTTTTGAAGATTTAATTTTTGAAATAACCAAACACATGGAAGAAAGCAAATTGTATTTATCACGTATAAGAAAAGACTAACTTTTATCTAACCTATATATGTTAGAGAGGTCAGTATTATACTGTATTTGCTATTTTGGTAGCCAAGAGTATTTTTATTCCTGGCTATTTATTTTGTGATGGCCATAAGCATAACTGTTGATTCCGTCTTTTGATAAATATCTTTTGTCATCGAAGCAGCTGAGTGATACTTTGTTGATTTCATAGCTTCCTAATTGATGGTTTTCACTTCTGATTGTTTTCATTTTATGATACATTTGTTTATCATTGAATAGAGTGTCTTTATAATTTTCATGCTTGATTTCATTTTTGATTGTGTTCTTTTTGATTCCTTTTGCTGTTTTTCCTCCTTTCTGATCATCTTTAATATAGCTATACATCTTAGATCTCAGTCCTACGAATTCACATATTGGGACTCCAGCAGCCTCATCTTTCATCTTACCAATCACTTTCTTATTGGTCTTATCGGAGAATGGCGAGCTTTCAGGATAGTCACTGTTATCGAATTTATCTTTATCATTCCAGAAATCCCTATAGACATCTTCTGCTTCAATTTCATATGTCAAACTGTCCGTGTCAGTGAAGAGCAGCTTAGCCTTATTACCGTACTTTTGTTTAATGTAGTTGTAATGGAAATCATACATAAGCGTCTTACTGAGATCAAGAATACACATTCCTACATATGCCGGCCTGTTTAGAGTTAGTGTTTCTTTTATCTTATGCACTGCTACCAGATTTTCATTGAATATCTTACTGCTAACATAAGTTGGTTTACTGGCTAATTTCAATAGCTTCTTCTCATCAGTCACCAATCTGACATCTACTCTCTTTCTGAGATTTTCCATAGTTTTGCCGAATACTGAGTTATTCATCAACTTGAAGAAATCTTTCTCAAAAGCATTCTTGGCATTAGTTCTTTTCTGTGTATTGAAATCAATGTACTGTCTCAGCCAAGGTGATTGTTTGAACTCTAGCACTCTGTGGATTTTTGTTACCTTTAAACCTAAGTCTGTGTATAATTGGAGGTTCCTGTAATGCAGAACATACTTCTCTTTGTTGCTTAATGTTGGCATCAGTTTATGTACCAAACCAGTCGATATATTGTATTTCTCTGCTATGTCTTTACAGTAATCTGAAAGCATGTCTCCAGTTACTTTCACCTTCTCTGGTCCAAGCGGGTAATCATTATGCAGATCATGCAACTCCTGGGGGTATTCCAGATCAACTTCCAGAATCAAACCCTTATTGCTGTCTTCTCTATACTTTGCCAGGTTGAGATTATTCATTTTATTCTCAGTCATCCATTTGAATCCACCAGTTGGGAGGTATTGGCTCATTGCCCATCCGTATAAATTGTTTGCATCAAGATACATGATGTACTTTGAGGGCACCTTCTCATCATACTTCTTCATGTATTTATTATTAGCTTTACCGTAACGATTTGCAATATAGCTGATACCACCTCTCATACCCTTTTCAATGAACTGGAACATATCAATGTCAGTCATCAATTCCAGTTTGATATCAGTCATCTTTAACATTGCATCCCATGATAAACCAGGAGATGTGAAATAGTGACACGGATCCAGTTTGTAGTACTCGAGGCATGTTTTTCTGAAGTTCTCAAATACATCAGCCAACAGGAGTACATCTGTTTTAAGGTACAGATCATGATACTCACCCATGTTTTTCAAAGAGAATGTTTCCCACACTGTCTGAGCATGTGTATAGTCTTCATCTGATATATGCGTATCACTCAGTATGCTATAGAATTCTTCTTTTGAGGGCAGCTTCTGATTGAATTTATCAAAACTGTCCATGTAGTCGTATGGATAAACACCTTTCTGTGCTATCAGATTAAGATCCTTTCCCTTGAACTCTTGTGAGGTGAATTTTAAGGCTTCTTTTGGTAGATTGCCTACAAGTTTTTCCAAACTGGAGCTCATGAACTGGAAACTATCAAGAAAGGTCAAGTGATTGCCAAGCATGAAAGCCATATACTTCTCCATGTTATTTGGGATAGCATTGATGTTCATTTGACAGTTTTCACCTTTTTTATTTGTGAAGGTGTATTTCTTGACAATGGCTCCAATCTCCTGCATAATAAAATGACTATCATAACCTCTTAGATTGTGAAATATAACAGGTATCTTCACTTCTTCTGGATTGACTCTAAGTTTCAGGTTACATTCTTGATGAGCTGATCCTCTATACTGGCCAGTAATGTGACAGTGATCTCGTACTCTGATATCCTTTTCAGTGTATTTTTTATCACAAATGTGACATTCTTTGGCTTTTTGGAATTTCTCTTCATCATCCTCAGTCATTTTCAATGGTTTGTTGAATTCTTTTACAATCTTCTTGCAATATTTAACTTCCTCTAACATAGCTTCCATGAATTTGTATACAGCCTTTTCACCCCTGTATATTTGTATTGGCTTGCTGTATTTATCATCATAACAACAAACAACCTTGTAACCATATCCACAATCAGTATGCTTCTGATAGGCTTCAGTGTATGATTTATCATTGTTGGGTTGACAACCGTGTATTTTCTCAGTTATAGCCTCAAAATCAGCATAGATTACAAATGGTACTTGCTGTTGTTTATGGAAGTTGATGAATTTTAGAATATTATTGTCTTTGTTTGGCATCTTTATTGCTTGTGTGCCATTAACCAGTATGCAGTTGTCCACATGATCATTCAAGACTCTTTCTGAGCTGAAACATTGTAGACAGTGCATGCAAAAGTGTTTTCTTTCTTTGTGCTTTGTTTGATTATACATGAACCTTTTGAAATCTTTGATTAAAACGTAGTGTTTGTTTTCATTTTCTGTAATCAATAGAAGATTCAAACAGTCTTCATACTTTTCTTTTGAAACATAAATTGGATATGGTTGTTTGTTTTCATAACCAAATACATTGATATTGATCTCATTTTGTTTTTCTATCTTGTTGTACTGTTTAGTTGTGACGGGGAATTCAACGCCAGAATAATCTAACGTATTAATATGTTGTCTATCAGATTTTTTTATTCTCTGAGGGTCTTTATCTTGTGGATTCAAATGTCTGATGTGGCACCATCTGAAGCATTCATTGTCTTTATTCTTCATGTTAATCAATCCCTTCATTTTATTCATTAATTCTGGGGGTAGTTTGATATATGATGAGCCTTTCATTGGCTGATACATTACAACATTTAGAAAATGCTTGTCGACTGATTCCACAACCCAGCCAGATCCTTCTGAAATCCAAACTGCAATATTATTTAATATATTTTGTTTTGACGCTTGAAGTGATTCACTGATCTGGAGATTATTTATAATTGTTTGAGGTGGACTGTTGAAAAAGGCTGTTTTATGTATTATTTCACCATCAGACATTTTTCTGAATGTTACCTTTAGTGTTTCAACGAATTTCAGTCCTTTCATTGATTTTAGTAAACTTACAAGACGGTACGCTACAGCCTTTCTTGTGTTTTGCAGTTGTAATAGCAGGTCTTTGTAATTTTTGATATCTATTTGAAATGATTTGGTGTATCCTTTGAGAGATTTATCTGTTTGCTCTATCTTAGTCCTTGGTTCTGGTATTGGGGCTAGTTTTTTAGTTCTTGGTTTTGGTACTGGTCTATCTCTAAATTGTGATGGTGGAAGAATTATGTTGTCTTCATAATCTTTAACCATCTGCTTCACACTCTTGCGAGGTGCTGGAATTGGCTTCTGCTTTTTGATGTTATCAGCGAGACTAACTAATCGCCTCATCTCGCCAACATCCATTTGGCTTAATCTTTTCAATAATTCTTTGAAAATACTATTTTTATTTTCCATGTCTATACTATTAGGATATATAATTTTTTGACTCGGATCATTTACCATCTGGCTACCTGATCCAATATTTTTCTGACTCAGGCCATTTACCATCTGGCTACCTGACCTGATTTGAGAGGGCTTTTCCAAGGCCCGGAGATTTCTTTCTTTCGTCATTCTCCATTTTACCTGAAGCGATATTTCTTTAAGTGTTTTTATATCATAAGGGTACTTAAATAGATTACCTTAATAGAACTCATTCTCCATGAATACTGAGACTATTGAAATCAGCCGTTTCTCCATGAATACTGTTGATTTATACCTATTATTGCTGAGACTATTGAAATCAGCCGTTTCTCCATGAATACTGTTGATTTATAACTCAAGTACTATTTTTCTGAGAAAGTTGCGCATGGTAATTTTCCGAGAAATTGACCTTGGAAAATGCGCTGGTTCAATATGATAAATTTGACCTTGGAAAATTTGACTTTGGAAAATGCGTTGTTGTGAAAAATTTGACCTTGGAAAATGCGTTGTTGTGAAAAATGCGCTAGGACCCCCAAGTACTATACTACTCGCCTTGCGAGGCCGTGAGGAAAATATCAAACATGTTTGATATTTTTTGCCTCGCGAGGCAAATTCCTCATCGTTTGCGGCAATTTTTAGAATCTGGCTGAGCCCGATTAATCGATCATCCAATAAAATTGGGTGGCCTACTCACGTGACTTCAGAGCTTGGAGTTCAAGATGGAGGCAGAGATGGAAAAGGTGGCTCTTCTAGTTGTTCTTTTACTTCGACAAATCCGTCGTGGGAGGACAGCTGGCCGCACAAAGACATGGGCGAGAAAAAGGATAGCAACAAGGAGTAACCCTAATCTTCTACGGGAATTGCATGTCGAAGACCCTGAAGCTTTCCGTCAATTTCATCGACTGGATAGAGAATCCTTTGAAAACGTTCTGGCTATGGTTGCGCCTTTAATAACCAAGCGGGACACATGCATGCGAAGAAGTCTCCCCCCGGGCGAGAAACTTTCAATAGCCTTAAGGTTTCTCGCTTCAGGTAGATAATGAATACATATGTTAAGTTCTGTTTTTTTCTCGCCCATGTCTTTGCTTATTTTCTCTCGTATAGGGCTGTTTATACGAGAGAAAATAAGCCGCGGCCAGAGTTCTTACTCAAGCAGTTTAAGGCCTGGGTCAGGGGCGTTTATTAGAGAAAACGTTTTTTTGTAATATAACAGCCCAGAGGAATGACACTGAAACGAAATTCGGCACATGGGAAGTTCTCATCATCCTTAACATTTTCACATGCAATAAACGTTACTGGCTAGAAAATCCTAGGATTATTTCAGCTCCAGGCTTTACCAAGTACAAACAGAAATGTTATTTTTTTTTTTTTTAAACTTTATCAGCGTATGTATGTACAAGGCAAATAAAGGTGTGTTGTTGTTGTTGTTGTTGTTGTTGTCATAGATCACGTGACGTGTCACATGACCATTTCTTTGAAATCACTTATTTGAGGAGTAGGTGATGGTTGTAGGATATAATATCGAATAAAAACGCTTTTCTTATGCGTATTAATTATTCTAGCGTCTCACGTTTGGAGTGACCGTCCATCGTTCTCAACAAAAAAGTTGTGAGGGCAAAGGTCATTTTTCGTCCCAGATTTAACCTTTAGCTGTTGGTAATTTAAAAACTAAAACTCGTGAACAATCACTCCAAGCGTAGAAAGTTAGATGTGCTGGATTTCTATTAGAAACGCTGATTTATTTATCTGTAAACTTAAAATCCGCCACCGCATCGCCGATTTAAGACGTTTTCAAATTTTGATCACGTGACTGATCACGTGATCAAATTTATACGTTAAGGGAAACAAGGACAACAAGATTTATCTTCAGGGAGAGTTTCGTCCGGTTCTAGGCAATCTGGAGAAAGATATTGGCGATCAACCATACTTCTGAACATATTTCTAAACCCAGGCCTTAAACTGCTTGAGTACATAAGACGCGAAAGGAACCATTTATACGAGTAAAAACTCTTAGGCCAGGATAAGCCGCAGCTTGAGAAAGCCGTGAACGTAGATTTTGTACCATTTATACGGAGTGTTCGCGTCTTATGTAAGCCGTGGCCAGAGTAAGCCGCGGCTTATTTTCTCTCGTATAAACGGCCCTAATACAATTGTCGGCTTCACACTAGAGCTTGTAAGTATAATCTAAGTGCACTTGGAACATACTTTGAGTGTGAAGGGGTGAACTGTACTTACTTGAACTTTACTTAGTGACCATAGAAACAATCGTAGTTCAAAGAAGCAGAAGTTCGCCGCCAAGTATGATCTACACCACACTTGAGAACACACTTGACCAATAGGAAATGGAAGCCAACTGAAAGCGATGTGCAGCAGTGCCACGATTCTGATGAACCGACGGATAAACAACTTGCCTGCTGAGATCGATCGAAAAATTCAAAATGGATGGCTGGAGTTTGGAGAACTATATGAAAGATTTATTCTATGTAAGAATACATAGAAAGGAAAGACTAGTCGATATAAATGATTGAACTAAAACTCTCATTTGAATTTAATTTACAGAGACAGCCTATACCATCGGTTTTCATTTCATCTGACACCAAATGCG
This sequence comes from Pachyseris speciosa, assembly GCA_016490735.1. Lineage (NCBI taxonomy): Eukaryota > Metazoa > Cnidaria > Anthozoa > Scleractinia > Pachyseridae > Pachyseris > Pachyseris speciosa. The sequence continues at coordinate 346,399 of JAEMWC010000418.1, read as the reverse complement.
ATTAATGCAAACCAGCCAATGTTTCAACCTGTTCATTTTTTTGCACCACAACAACTCCGTTAAGTACAATTTGAGTTAAAAATAGCGAAAAAATATATAGGAACTACAAAAGGCTCAATTCCTCTGTGAAGGCCTCATGATTTTACTGGCGAGGAATCGCATTTGTGATATGCGGGACGGATTTTACGGCGAAAGATGATCGACAGCCTGTGCTTCAAGTAAAATACTTTGTCATTAGGTGTGAAGCCAAGTTTTTCAAAAGTGCGACTTGAGATTTTCAAGTGCACTTGAGCCAAGTGCTTACTTGAGACTAACTTAGCTTCTAGTGTGAAGTCAACAAATAGTTTTAATGAGCAAAAACAATGGCTCTGCACGTGCGCTTTACATTTTGGTACATTTCTTTGCCGTCCTGTGCAAAACAACAACGTGAAATGACAAAATTTTAGGGTTTGGCGAGAACGTGAGCACATGACGGTAAATCTTTCCTTTTCTTTACTTTAACGCCGTTCATAGAAATTTACTTCCTGGATAGTTCGCCGACGTTTTTCAAGTTGAACAAATTGGAATAACCGCGAAAGTGCTACAATAACGAGAAGATATATTTTGAAATGACGTTTTCGCTGCCGTCGCGTCCTCGTTTCTTAAACTCCCTTGTTAACAGAACTTGGACGAGTGCCCTTCGCAACGTTTATTTTTTCTAGTGTTCACTTAAGGTGCCAATTAACTTTCTCACGTTATCAATGTAAAAGAACATACCCAGCATAAATGCCTTATAACTCAGAGACTAAGCATTGTGGATCTAACGTGGCTTCGCTAACAGTCCATCTGGCATTGAATTCATATTCCTGTACTGAGAATATCACCACGTTGTAAGATGCTGCATGATGAAGGGTTAAAGAAAGCGAGGTTATTTCAATAACCATATCAAGATGTAGCAGCAACGTGTTGGGAGAATATGTTCTGTCGTTTCAGAGCCGCCTCTCGCAAATTTGAATTTGCAGCCAAATTCGACGGAAGCTAAAAACCCAAAATCCCTTCAAGTTAGGAAAACGCGAAGCGCGATAAAAAAAGTTGGCTGTAAATAGTTTTACATGTTTGATCCAGATCAATGTTTTGCGTTACGAACAAATGTTTGATCGTTTAGCCACTTAGCTTTGTGTATATAAAGTGACAAACGATCTTAGTAAATTTTCACTAAGTTAAAAAAACAAATCCTTGAAAAGAGCATTCAAAGGGTCGAACCCGTGTTATAGGCACCACAACGATATCCATATCCACTACACCAACGATTTGTGGCTGACGAGGGAGGCAAGTTTTAACCGCCGACCGGTTAGCTCAGTGGTAGAGCACCGGACTAGCGTGCGGGAAGTCGGTGGTTCAAACCCCGGTCGGACCAACACTCATGGTCTTTAAATAATTGAGGAGATAGTGCTGCCTTTGTAATGACATCTACAAACGGTTAGACTTTCTAGTCTTCTCGGATAAGGACGATAAACCGTAGGCCCCGTCTCACAACTCTTCATAATTCTCTGATTCTATGGGACGTAAAAGAACCACTAGGGACGCAACAAAACTCTGGCAGTGACCATCCCTAGTGTCTGTCTTAATTTGATATTGATATTAGGGGGCACTCATAACTCATCTTCATTAATTGTAAACTGCGTAAAAAGCAGTCTGGCAATGTCTCACCTCATTCCAGTGATAACCGTTCAGCCACCCCTCCCAGCAAAACGCGCGCAACGGGTAAAATGCAATACTTTGCTATCTCAGTAATGTGTTGACAACCCTACATTTCCCTGTCAATAACAAGAAAAATCTGTTTGGTTGTAGCCATCGTTCATGACAAGGTTCACTACCAGAAATTCGAATTCTAATATTTTCAATAATCTTTCAAGAAAGTTCAGTGCAAAAAGCATTGGGCTAGTTTGCCCAAAAAGCTAGTACCAAAACCGATTTGAAAAATACTTCTCGGACCCGAAATATCATGTTTCCAGAGTTTTGAGATACGCACGTCAGAAATGATGCTTAGCGATGATTTATGTAACATTCGAGACGTCATCCCTTAATGATATGGAACTGAGCAAGTGTAGGTTGGAAGCCTGTGTACGAGAAATTGATACCTGGATGCTTCTAAACAGATTGAAATTAAACAAAGACAAAACTGAGTTTCTATCATCTCCGTAAAATTAACCTCATTCGTAAATATCTCACCTTTGATGCAGCCCAGCTTCTTGTTCATGCACTGGTTACGTCAAAACTTGACTACTGTAACTCGCTACTATATGGTTTACCTAAGTAAGTGATTAAACAGCTCCAGCGCGTACAGAATGCCGCTGCTCGTGTTGTTAATGTTTCGCCCAAGTTCTGCCATTTTACACCTGTTCTTGCAAATCTTCATTGGCTTCCGATTGAACTCCGAATTGAATTTAAAATCCTTTCCGTTACCTACAAGGCTCTCCATGGTCTGGCTCCTACTTACATTAAAGATCTTCTTAAAAGCTACCATCCACCACGAGATCTTAGGTCTTCAAAGAAAAATCTACCTGTCGTCCCTGTTTTTAACACAAATAGTCATGGCCATCGTGCTTTTTCTGTTGTTTTGCGCCGCTTCTCTGGAACAGTCTTCCTCAGCATATTAGGAATGCTGAATCACTGGAGATTTTTAAAAGACGGCTGAAAACTGTTCTTTTAACGCGCCTATTTTAATTCATGACGTGACTTTGGTCTTTTATAACCTAACTATTTTGTCTTACCTTTTGTAGTTTTAACTTTAATTTTTAAATTTTTAACTTTAACTCTGTAAATAGCGTCTTTGGACCCTTGGGAAAGGACGCTTAATAAATGTCTTATTATGTCTTACCTCTTGGTCTTATTATTATTATTAGAAAGGGTACCAGGGCAACAAGACAATCTGTGCATGAGGTATTCGAATTTCTACAGTTTTTGCAAAGGGGTATAAGCCTATGGTTTTATGTGAAAATTAAAGAAAAATTAAAACTTTTTTTGTGTGTGTTAGGCTAAAATGGATCAAGAAATGTCATTTATTGCTGATTTAGAGTGGGTCGGTACAAGGCCGACAATTACTGAAGACCTTTTATGTTTTCGTTTTTTTTGACCACCATTAAGCCTGTGTCATTTTGTGTCAATATTTGTCAAACAAAGTGAAATTGTTTTCTTTGTTTGTGCATGGCTAAAATGCATCAAGAAATGACGTTTAGCGACGATTTCGAGGGGGTACGACGCCAACAAGACCATTTGTGAAGTTTCCAAACTTTTTTCGTTATTGAGGTTTTCAAATTTTACAAATTTTTGAAAGGGCTAAGCCTATGGTTTTGGTTCAAAATTTGAAAGAAAAAGTGAATTATTTTTCTGTGTTAGTGCTTGTAACTAAATTGTAATAACTGTATCTTTTAGCTTATAATGTAGTAATGGCATGCATATTTTATAATATAGTAATATTGTAGTCGTAATGTAATCTTTTTAGCTTATAATGTTTAATGTTTATTTATTACTAATACCCGCTAAGATTAGCTGATGCTATACGCGGGTTTGGTAAATTGTCCTTCTGTGCTATCTCATGCAATAACCACCGCCTAATGCCTGTCTGGGTCAAAATTGGAACAAATTTGAAATATCTTTCTGTGTTTGTGTATGGCTAAAATTGATCAAGAAATGATATTTCGTGATGTTTTAGAATTGTTTCAAGGTGAGCAATACCACCGTTCTGTGCTATTTCAATAATCATCAAAATCTGTTTTGTCTTAACCACTGTTGCCTATAACTGGCCTATGACTAAAATGCATCAAGAAATGACATTTCGTAATGTCTTAACCACTGTTGCCTATACTGGCCGGTTTAAAATTGACCAAGAAATTGTATTTAATGGTTCAAAATTTGAA
>JAEMWC010000418.1:327500-337500 GCA_016490735.1 Pachyseris speciosa | reverse complement strand
AGATCTTTGAACGGACTATCCTTTGCAACTTTTCGCCAGTTAAGAGTTTCTTTCCAAAAATGTCTAACTTCAAATTCCAATTTTAAACCTTCATTAAATATAATTTAACTAATCCTTTGAGAAAAATTATCTCTTCCCAAATGTACCCAAAATCACAAAATATTCCACAACATAGCTTCGTCATGAGCCTGGGGAGTTTTGATTGCTTGAAACGCGTACGAGTTATTAACATTAAATCCATGTTAATCGACGAGAAAACGGTGTTCAGGTGTACTCCCGCCTTAATACTCATGAGTTACTAAGTTTGCAATGCATTGTGGACAGTGTATCCTACACATGTACCCTTTAGGTCACTATTTTTTTGTGAAACGTGTGGACTGCTTGCAGAAGTCTCCCAATTTCTTCTTACTTCTCTCATGTCCGTCACTATGAATTTTAAACGACAGACCCAAAGAGCTGACTGATCAGACAACTCAGCACTAACGTCAGTTTGTCACTAAGAGGAAATGATCGAAAAATTTTGATGGTAGCTAATGAAACGGATGTGTTTTTGTGCTTGTTTCAATGGTTTAGTATCAGCTGTATAGTTAGGCTTTTGTACATTTTGCTAGCATTTTTCGAGCATTTTAGTGGCAATTTCCCGGAAAATTTATTTTTAGAGAAAATAAAGATAAAAATAATTTTCTACGAGACATAATTTAAAATGCCTCTGTACAATGAGCATTAACCAAGCATTTTAGTGACTTTTTGTGGAGGGGGGGGGGGGGGGGATCGAGCGTTTTAATGGGAAAAATGGAGCATTGAGGTGGAACATTTTAGTGGGTAACAAAAGCATAATGTACAAAAGCCTATTTTTGGTGTTTCTCTTGGCTTGTCACGCAAACACTGCAAGAGTGGGATTACGTGACAAGTCGAGAGCTTGAAGTGTGTACAGCCGCCCCTCACCTCCAAAAACTCGGAGGGGAGGGGCGGCTGTACACAGGCTACTGCGATTACCGTACTGCACCAACTTAGAACTAACATAATTTAAATCTTATGTTACACCTGCACTTGTTTGGCGCCAGTTCTGTTAAAAGCCATCCCAGCAATAAAATTCATTGAACTTTGAGTACTTCAATAATCATCAATTGAGCAGAAAAGACAACAGGCAAAGATCATCCCGAGTAACTGCAAAATAACAACAGCAATGTTTAGAGATACGTTAACAAACTCGAGTTCTATGTTTGTGGAAAGGCTACAATTTTAGTGAAAGTGTAAGAGGTTGAGCTTCCAATCAACCTCTTAGCGTCCCGTCCCGTCCCTCTTAGAGTCCCGCAAGCCTCCTCCTGGGGCTCCTTACTAAAGTTCAGGACGGAGGGGATGTAGCGAAGGTTTATCAATGGAGTGTGCCAATTTGTGGGCGGTCTTTAAATCATCGAGTAGTAAAATTTGATAATGGTATTCACTATTTTTGAAGGAATTTTAACAACTAAAAATGGCTAGTACTTCAAACGGGTGCACTCTTTTTGCGGCCTTAGCAGGCATATCTGCAAGCTGGAGCCATTACTTCCTGCTGCAAGCTAACTAACGGTATAGTTACCCGTGGGGAGGTACTCAGGAATTTTTGCAACCGGACTGTGCCAGGGCCTTTGGTGGGTTGGGAAGGATGGTTACAAAGTCTTAAAAGATACTTGGACCTACTGGGGAAACGTTTCTGGTGGACTTTTAGGCCTAGAAAATGTTTACCAGGGGCATTTTTAAGGTTGATAACAGGACAACCGATAATTTGTTCACAATACGTCGCTTCATCATGTTTTTCTGATTACCGAAAAAATCGAAAACCATTTTTTCCCGCCTTATTGATTGAGGTAACTAGTAAATATTTCGTGGTTATATAGCAGCAGCAATCCTTCATTTTGCAATATAACAATAGTTAGTTTACGACGGTTGTACCCTGCGAGCAGAATCTCCCCTTTGCCTGCTCGCTGTGTACGACCGATGCGGTGGGGAAAATAAAAGGTGGACGCATATACCGTCTTCGAGCCTATATTTTTCTTCCTTTTAGCACGGTGCCTCCTCACACCAAGGTATGTTTAAGCAGTTTATGCTTATGTGGGGAAACCAGTTCTTATCAAGCCCTGGCAGTTAGAGTGCAAAGAGAAACTTGGGGTAGCCACGCATTATTCCGGATTCAGCGATAACTAAGTAACACTGGTTCTTAAAAGGGTTGAGAAGCCCTTTTGGCTAGTTCCTCGAGCAATCCCGAGAGGCGTATGCGCATTAAAAATAAAGGGCACTGTCCTCAAATTTGGGTTGTGTCCTATGCGTTGAATTTTCTTGGGTCCAGCTTTGGTCCATTGGTCTCCTTGGGGCTATTTCCGGGTCTCTTGTTTGGCCTCCAGCGGCGTAAACGCCACAACCCCACCCCTCTGCCCCAAAGACCCTGATAGCCCTGAGTACCCCTCCATGGGTTCATTACCAACCTGAATAGCCGCAATGGACACTGCAATTATACCAAGAGTAACGAGATGATTGTTGACAAATTTTTTTAGCTCTTCTAGACAACCCTAGGGGAACAAAAGACAAGCTTATCAATCCATAGTGTAAAAGGCTAGCTAGTATTGTGCACAGGCAAACTGTAGCAAGCCGAAAAGAAGCCGGTGTGGGAGATACCTTACTCTTAAGCATAGGAAAACGAATTTCCGTTGTTCTTAAAGAAAAATTGAAACTAGCCAGGGACGTTATTTTTGCGATCGCGCTGTCACTTTCTTGCCGTTTCCAATGTCTTGAAGCCTGGAACAGCTAGACTTACATTAGGGAGCTTTAGCAACGAGGACAAGCAACGACAACTAGAACACCACAAAATGAGCACAAACAACAGCTCTGCACGTGCATTTTATATTTTGGTACATTTCTTTGCCGTCCTCTGCAAACAACAACCTGAAATGACCAAATTTTAGGCTTACTCGAGGACGTGAGAGCATAACGGTAAATTTGTCTTTCTTTTTTCTTACTTAAACGCCGTTCACAGTGTATTTAGTACCTGGATAGTTCGTCAGCATTTTACAAGCGCAACAAATTGGAATAATCGCAAAAGAGTTACAAGGACGAGAAGTTATATTTTGAAACGACGTTTTCAATTCGTTGCCGTCGCCGTCATCGTTGCTAAAGTTTCCTGTTAGCTGTCACAGGTGGACGTCTTAAAGAAAGTTCAATTTAGTTAAATATATATAAGGCTCTCAATCAGGACAGGGACCAACTAAAAGGGACCCGTTTTAGAAAGGTGTCGATTAAAGAGTTGATTGCCGTACGGTAGCGACATGCAGCGACGGCGATAGCGAGTTGAATGTGGATGGTTTGCTGATGACACATTACCTTCTCGTGAATGTTGTTGGTATCAAAGCCGTCCTTCACGTTACAGTTGGTAGGATTTTCACCCTTTTTACAGCAGCTCAAAGGCACTTCAAAGGTAGGGTTTTGCTCGCTCCATTTACTGCCTACCCAGTCCGTGTAGTTCACCGATCCGCAGCATTTGAGCTTTGGGACAATGAAAACAGAAAAACTGCAACTCCGCTGTTTCTTTCTTTGCAATGTTATTCATTTAAAGTGTTTATTTTAAGATATGGTTATGGTTTCAGGGTCGGGGAATTTTAGATTTGTTTCGAGAACTTTCGTGGTCCTCCCCGTTACCTTTTTAACTCATGAACCACCCCTCCCAGACAAAACAGACATGTGACCCTTCCCCATCCCTATCCTTCCATTCTTTACTGTTCTTCATTTATTTCCTGTCAATTTTACGAACAGCGGTAATCGTCATTATCGACCGCCTGTAATCTCGTTCTGCTACCATGGGCATTCGCGAGGAAGTAACCGTGGAAAATGCGCTTGTAGCGAATGTCAGGAATTCGAGAGAGACACTGAAGTATCTTGCAGTTAATTTGGCGGTCCTCCGGGGAGGCCAGCCAAACTGACAGGCACAAAAAGCAGTGAAACCAGTGAGGTAACGAGTACAGACCACCAACGAGGGTCATAAACCCGGGGTGAGGGGGTACTAAATACATTTTATCAAATGAAGAATGATCTTCGCAGTATGCAATTGCGAAAAGAAGCCTGAAAAAAATTGAAGACTTCAACGGGGTTTGAACCCGTGACCTCGTGATACCGGTGCGATGCTCTAACCAACTGAGCTATGAAGCCACTGATGTTGGGAGCAGGTCAATTGTGGGTTCATATGTTCCCGTGAAAGAAATGAGTGTGAATGATATATGAAATGAATCATATATGAACTGCGGAAATGAAATCAAATGAAGAATGATCCTCCCAGTTGGGAACGCAATTTATGCAATTGCGAAAAGAAGCCTGAAAAATTCAGGACTTCAACGGGGTTTGAACCCGTGACCTCGCGATTACCGGTGCGATGCTCTATGAAGCCACTGACGTTGGGAGTTTTTTCAGGCTTCTTTTCGCAATTGCATAAATTGCGTTCACAACTGCGAGGATCATTCTTCATTTGATTTCATTTCCGCAGTTCATATATGATTCATTTCATATATCATTCACACTCATTTCTTTCACGGGAACATATGAACCCACAATTGACCTGCTCCCAACGTCAGTGGCTTCATAGCTCAGTTGGTTAGAGCATCGCACTGGTAATCGCGAGGTCACGGGTTCAAACCCCGTTGAAGTCCTGAATTTTTTTTCAGGCTTCTTTTGGCAATTGCATAAATTGCGTTCACAACTGCGAGGATCATTCTTCATTTGATTTCATTTCCGCAGTTCATATATGATTCATTTCATATATCATTCACACTCATTTCTTTCACGGGAACATATGAACCCACAATTGACCTGCTCCCAACGTCAGTGGCTTCATAGCTCAGTTGGTTAGAGCATCGCACTGGTAATCGCGAGGTCACGGGTTCAAACCCCGTTGAAGTCCTGAATTTTTTTTCAGGCTTCTTTTGGCAATTGCATAAATTGCGTTCACAACTGCGAGGATCATTCTTCATTTGATTTCATTTCCGCAGCTCATATATGATTAATTTCATATATCATTCCCAAAAACATTTTAATACCGGGAGGCTCCGCCCCGAGGTCCAACCCTTACCCTTTTATATACCATTTTAGACAGAAAAAGGTACCCCTTTCGTATACCTTCTATTGACAAATGGTACCCCTTTCGTATACAGGACGTCTTCTTCTCATTTGCACGTAGCGTTCAATAAATTAAAACAGTACAGTCATAATTTCTCAAAGTGGTCCCATTTTAAGTTGTGACCAGTTGACGTGACGTGGTCTGCGATAGCAGATGCATGACAGCTACTCGTGATCGCTTTAAAATGTTCAGTTTTTCTGTCATGCAATCTGCGTTTCGTTTTTCCAATGTAGAAATCCTGGCAGTCCCAACAACTAGCCTTATAAACAACTTTTGACATTTGGGAACGGTTAATTCTAAGCGATCACGAGTAGCTGTCATGCATCTGCTATCGCACACCACATCACGTCAACTGGTACAGTCATAACATATGTGTGTTCGAAATATTTTAATGAAGCCCTTTTAAATACGTAAATGACAGATTTCCCGATTCCCTACCCTTTCATATACTTCGAATCGTTAAATCCCAACCCTTTCATATACCTGAAGCGTGAAAAGGTACCCCTTTCGGGCGGAGCCTCCCCATATAGGCCATTATAGCGAGTGCCCCCATCCTCCCATCCCCCCTGGGGGATCATAAATGAATGAATGAACGAACGGATGGATAGATGGGTGGATGAGTAATAAAAAGTAATAAAAATGGTAAATAAAAACTAATTATAAGTTCCTGTTAGGAAGAACTTGCACGCAACACTGAACACGTTGCATGTCAACAATGTGGCAACTTTATTTGTACATACCAAATAAAAGTGCCACAAACACAACGTTTGACCCTCCCTTACCTTTTAAAATTAGAAGGCTTGACAGTGTTTTTCGGATGGCCCTTCCCTCTGAAGCCCCAAGACTCCCCCACCCCAGTTAAGAATGTGCTTTCCCTAACTGTATGTGGACGTTAATTTTGGCGATCAAATATTTGAGAGTTGTGGCCACGGTTATCTGAGATGGGCTCCTGTACATGGCATTAGCTGTAGCCTTTAACGCAGGATTAAATGCATTACGCACATGGGACTTGTGGGTATCCTACCGCGCAGTCGTTTTTAGGGGAGTCGTATTTCACCTCCTCCCCATGAGGAGGAGGTGTAATAGAGTTAGGGTTAGGGTCCTCCCATGGGAGGAGGTGTAACACAACTCTCTTAAAAACGACTGCGTAGGAGGCTGGCTCATTGGCTGTTAGAAAATAACTTACTGCTTGCTGTAAATTATCCACGTTATGATTGGTAGTGCTGTCAATGCTTACTCCGTATTTGAGCCTTATTTCATCTCTAAGCCGGTTGGTGATCTCGTCGTCGACCTTCCGAGAAAGTAGATTTCAAATTACCATGCACAACTTCACTAAAGGCCTTTAACCCTGCAAGTTCTGCCACACTCTTAATACAGCCTTTGTCGTGATTGAGCTTGCGATTGCAAACAAGGGGCGGCCCCGGAGTGCCTTAGGCAAGACTCGGGTGCGATATTTCTTGCCATTTCCTACGAGTTTTTATTTCTAACAGTGACATGTGTAGGCCCCTGCTGATTCGACAGATTTAATTTGGTTCAGTTCTTGCGAAGTGGCCGCAAAGTTGACAAATCGCGTTCAAATGGCAACGAAATCGCCTCTAGATTACACTTATCGTGATTTCAAGCGCGACAAAAGTTGTATGAGTTTGAAAAAGGCAGTTTTAACGCTGAAGTCTGCTACTTAATTAATGGCACAGACGAAGGGAAGAAAAGCCCAGGCCCAAAATGTACTGATGGAATTATTGGAATTATCTTGAATACTTTGGTACTTCTGTTCCCTCGGAAAGCAATTGCGAAGATCATATTTTCATCTTAAATGTTGATATGAAAATTATATTCCATCTTTTTGAAACAGTGTTTGCCCGGGTCACAGCGACAGTTCCACTTAGCTCAGTGCTCAGGCATTCTCTTACCCACATTAGTTCGGCAAACCTAGTTCCTGTATGGCTTTCTCCCAGGCCCTCACGATCAGTTCGTTTCGGTGACGCAGCCGAGGCGAACAAAACGGATTGATCGAGAAGAAACAGAGAGAGGCCTAGGAACTAGGCGAGGCAAATCCATGATGCCAGCACTTTACGCCAGCGCCTGGTCTCCAACTGCCTTTGTACAAATGACTTTCACGCATTTTGCGTTTAGCACAAGAGAAATGGAATACTTGGGGTCTAAGCTATATTTGCAGTACAACAGCCAACGCAGCTGTCCAAATGGCCAATAAGCCCAAAAGACTCACAAAGTGCCGACAGATAATCTGTCTGATCTAGAATCTGACGATGTCGTTTCGAAGCCGTGCAAATGTTTGGGCTCCATCCTTTCCTTTACCTTCTTGAACCAAATAAATACGGAAAAAACATACAACGACCAGTTGTATGAGTAAAAATATAATAAACGACGGGCGATGGATATATAACTCACCCCCAATTTTTCGGAAATGTCTTTAAAGGTTTGAGGCATTCGGCATTTCATAGATAGTAACTTCAAAATTTACCTTGTCGCGGTAAAGAAAACCCAGGATGCCTGCTACAGCCTCGGCGGCAAAGATCAGGAACAGACAAGCAAAAAACTGAAATTTAAATGACATTTTACTGTAAGGTATCAGAAGTGTTTTTCTGTGCTAGTCTTTTGTATGATGGGTAGGGCTGAGGGTGGGAGGGGGGGTGCGGGGAGAGGGGAAGGGTGGGAGGGGGATGCGGGGAGAGGGGAAGGGTGGGAGGGGGGTGCGGGGAGAGGGGAAGGGTGGGAGGGGGGTGCGGGGAGAGGGGAAGGGTGGGTCAAATGTGATGTACAGCATATACACTTCTCCACTGGGGCATGTCCTATGTCTCAAACGTGTACACAGTACATATCCGGGCACCTTCCATAAGTTTCCGTTTCAACTAGGCCCGCTCATCAGCGGGCTCTTTGGCGGGATACCTAGGGATAGAAAAGCCTTTTTGATCTCCATATTTTAGGTATCTACAAAAAAAAAACCGAACCTGTGGCCCTCCCTTAAATTATTAACAATTTAATATGTGTTACGTAAACTAGTTATGACCCCTTAACAACCAGGTACCCCACCGAAGTAGAATCGTCACATTCCCAATGTTCTTGTCCCAAGCGAAGAGAGAAAGATAGCTTCCGAAGATGGAATACATACCATGCCAAGGAGAAGTCGACTCTGTTTGATTGCGCCAAAGCAGCCCAGGAAACCGACGATCATCACAAATGCACCTGCCGCAATCAGGATTCTGGCGGGAAGAGAGTACCCACTGTTACCCAGGAAAGCGTCAAACTGTCCGGGGTCTATCTCGGTCCATATTCCGATCCCTAATATAGCTGCGCCGGCAAGCTATAAAAAATATACAATGCAACTTAAGTTTCAAGCTTAATTTATCACTTTCTGTTTTGCATTTCATTTACTCTAATGCGACCGATAATCATCTACCAATTCAATTCAATTCAATTCTTTATTTATTCACACTATAAAGGGCATTTAAATACAGTTTATAAGGTAAAGAAATGACAATAATAAATCAAAAAGTGTTAAGCCGTTAAGGCCAGGATCTTGTCTACGCCTTGAAGATGGACGGATGGATGGATGGACGTTCCTTCTTTATAACTTCTTCTAATATTTACTTCTCTAGGTCAAATTTTCAGAGTTTGCCGCGTTTCGCATTTCTCGGGATTATTTTAAAGAAAAGACAAGGATCCTGTTGCCGGAAAACTTCTAGATCAGTCTACAGCCTCCTTCGTAGACCTCTTTCGGCTCGTCACGCCTTCCTTGCCCACGAACGTCTGCTGAACTGGGCAAGGAACGCGTGACGAGCCCAAAGACGTCTGCGAAGGAGGCTAAGATCAGTCAAGTTTTGTTTGTTTTTCGTTAGTCAAGACACCGTTTTGGTAAATATTTATTATTGTCTTTCATGCATTTTGTACGTTTTTTCGTTTTTCCTTTTTAATGAATTTTCTTAGTTTCGTATTTACTTTGTTTTGTCTTTTACATTGTACACCACCGTATGAGTGTGGATTCTCTGCTAGCAGAGGCCTCTTTTCCTTAAGAGTGCGGGTTACTACTAAACTAGACTGAACACGAATACGCGTGATATGACGAATGCAACTTATCAGTTGTTTCAAGTCTTTTCGAGATCCTTGTATCTTCTCGATCTCACGTGCATGCCGTGACTAGACAACATTCAAAGGTCATTAAAACAATTTTGTGACGATTAAATGAAGGGTTTAATATGCCGCTGCAACAATATAACAACATCGGTGCACGCTATTACATGCGCGGATTCTTGTCCGATAAAAATCTGTACTGTTGACACGTAGGCCGTAATTACAGTTAATATAATCCGATATTCTCATTAAAATTCCTATTTCTAAACAAAAGAAAACCCGCTTAGAGTTCAATAAAATCTGATGTATCATTTTTAAAGTCACAGATTGCGAACAGACAAATATTACAACGCAGTCAAACTGTGAGTGGTGCTGAGATATTGACAGAAGGCACGTTTGACGTATTGTGCGGCCATATTGTGTTTCAAGGCTCACTGAATCGTACCACAATATATCATCATCGTTATTTACCATATCTTCGATTTCTTCGCTTTAGTTGCACTTAAAATGTTTTCTTTTTCACGTTTTCCGGCTTCGTTGCGTGGAGTCAACACACACGCTCAAGTGAAATTGTCCTGCCAACAACTTCCTTTCAATCTGTTTCCTCGTTACTGAGGGAAGAATTATCATTGTAGTCTGACCGAGCCGGAATGCATATTAGGTTCAGAGTAAGGCCGGTTTAACATGTCTTCGGCCTCACAAATAAAGAAACTAAGTTCGCTTATTTGCTATTTATCTCCTGTTTAAATCAAGTTTTCTTTGGTCGTAGGAAAA